>OW240919.1:10403465-10622885 GCA_933207985.1 Pelobates cultripes
CCCTCGCTGTATCCCATATCCTCTTTCTCTGCCCCCTCGCTGTATACCATATCCTCTTTCTCTCCCCCCTCCCTGTATCGCATACCCTCTCCCCCACCCTGTATCCATATCCCTCTCCCCCACCCTGTATCCATATCCCTCTCTCTCCCCTCGCTGTATCCCATATCCTCTTTCTCTGCCCCCTCGCTGTATACCATATCCTCTTTCTCTCCCCCCTCCCTGTATCGCATACCCTCTCCCCCACCCTGTATCCATATCCCTCTCCCCCACCCTGTATCCATATCCCTCTCTCTCCCCCTACCTGTATCCCAAACCCTCTCCCCCACCCTGTATCCATATCCCTCTCTCCCAGAACCAGCACCCTCTCTCTCCCCCCCCTCCCTGTATCCCATTTCATCTCTCTCTCCCCCCTCCCTGTATCCCATATCCTCTCTCTCTACCCCATCCCTCCTGTACCTTACTGGCCACAGTTCCCGGTTTGACAGGAAGTGCTCTAACAGTGAGCATTTCCTGTCAGACCACTCGGCCACGAAACACACAGGCAGTAGGGGAGCAGCACAGTGCAGCTCTCCATTCCTGCCAGACCTCTGGGAACTGCGGACCCGGGCCGGTGCGGCTGTGCACCTGCCCATAAGGTATCCAGGTGGCCCACGGTCGCGGCTGCGCCCCCTGTATTGAGGGGCCCGGTCGCAGCTACGACCGTGGTAGGTACGCCAGCGATCCCATACAATGCTGAGTTCAGTGAAGGATCGCTGGGCTGCATAATACTCTATATTGAGCACACAAAGGGTTATTTACTATAGTGATAATCCCCCAAGTCAGCAAAGCTTACTGTTCGACTACTTACACCTTAAATGTAAAATTCACTCACCGCAAATAACCCTGATAGTCACTATCCAGAACCCAATATGCATACTGTCCTTATTACTTGTTAAAATAACAAAACAATGTGTTTTAAATCTCTCTAGTTTGCATTTAGACGGAATTAATAATATTATGTATTTCTTTAATGGATGGATGACCGTCTATGAGGACCCTGATGAGAAACACACTTATGACATATTTTAATAATTAGTTTTGTTCCATAAACGCACCCTTTATGTATCTTCATCCCAACTTGCAGTTCTTCCCTTTTTATTGTAAAAAATACTCCTGTACGCATACGAAACATTTTTGGAATCCTAGTTCAGCCATTAGAATTTTATAAAATAAAATAATAATAATCACAGGAAGCTGATACATGACTGCTAACTCACCAGAAACCATTCTTCTGCCCATAAAATCTAAATAATCTAAACAGCGCTGTAGAAAAAGCATAAAAAATGGTCTAATCCAGCCTGGGGTGCCTGTGATAGTTTTACATGTAAGAAAAATGGGAAAGTGCTCAATGCCAACCTAAGCTGTAGTGCACTCCATCCAAAGCATGGCTTAGCTGTCATGTTAGGTAGCATTTATGTAAATAAAATAATTGTCTCTCCTTTTCACTATTCTTGTGGCGTAACACGAGAGAGAAAAAGTCACGGGCCGTTTTATCTTTAGTTAAATCTTATTTCAAGATGGGTTTAATCTGATCAGAAAGACATTTCCTTAAAAGTCCATAACATTCAATACATCACATAACAAAAATTATTATTAGGCCATATAAAAAAATATATATTCTAAATCGTGTGTCTCCAATGCTGACCAAACTGACATTTGCCATAAATATTTCTTGTAAAAGCCCCCGTAGGTGACATGCTAAATAGCTGTAGGTTCAGCCACCATCATTCTGAACTAAGGTCAAATATCAGCACCTGCAGGTACTTCCCGTCCAAAGAGTTTTATTTCATGCACAAAGCTATTCGTTATTGGTTTATGATTTGTGCTCATTTTTCAGCTCACATGAGCAAAGCCAGGTATTTCATTGAATAAACATTATTGGGAGGTTTTAAGACAGGTTCTTAGAATGGATCCAAAACAGCACAGGTTTACTGCATGCATTGGCCCAGAGTGCAAGCCGAGCGTTAATCATCAAAGTCATTAATACATTGATAGATCTGACCACAAAATACAACCTGCTTCATATAAAAGCTCATGAGCAATTAGAAAAGTAGGCACTGGTTCTGTAAACACTTGTGATGGATGATGCAGTGGTTTTGGTACTTGTAGCTACATTGTAAATGTACAGATATGTTTATAAGCTATGTGAATGTGAGTGTTTAGATTGTTTGATAAATACACTTTATACAATAAAGAGGTGAAAGAATGGGTGTAATGACTAGCCCAATCTGTACTGTGAAAGCTCTGGCTGACAATATACGGGAGAACAGCCAGTGTAAGTAAGCTGCCGAAGTTAAATGAACACTCCACTGAATGGTTTTATTTTACCATTAAATATACCCTCTAAAAAACAGGCCTGGATTTTCTCTGAATATTTTCTTTGGCGGTTTATGAAAAAACAGTGGCGAAAGATGCAGAACTGCGGTCTGAAACCTTTGCAAGCCGTTCTCTCTTTCACACTGTGCCAGGGACTCAGAGCCTTCTCATTGAGTGTGCGCTCATGACTTCCAGCAAGTGGAAGAAAACCTCCCAAGAGGTCTGATTGTCAGCTGCGCAGTTGTTTAGGCGAAGTTTTATAATAATGCTAATTACTATTGAAATCAGCACTTCTATAACCTGTCACAAATATGACACATAAAGCACTTCAGCAAGCTGAATGTGTGTGGCGTGTTCCTATAAAGTGTACCTGTCAGCACAGCACAACCTTGGCCAATCATAAATACTAGCAAATGTATAGATTTTAATGTAATGCATTTGAAAAATATGGTCCCTTCAAAGCTGTCAATTTTTCTATGTCAGATGCATACAGGTACTAGTACTGATTAACAGGAGAGCAGGAGGACCGGGGCCGGACTGGACCACCGTGATACCAGGTAATTTCCCGGTGGGCCACGGCACCTGGGGGCTGTGCAGTTCTGACTCCAAAGTAATCGCGGCGGCATGAATGTGCTGCCGGGTGGCTGGTCCCGTGGCACACTTTGAGGGGATAGTTTACCTTGCGTCTGCACACTCACTGATACGAACAGCCTTGCAGCTGTCAGATAGCACAGGAGGACTGAGGGAGGGAGCAGACCTGACTATCGTAGTAGTGATTACTCTACGATGTGTCCATGCTAGGAATTGTGGGAACCACGAGGGAGCATGATAGTCCCTTCATCCTCCTGTGCTATCTGACAGGGGGTGGTGAAGGGGAGAAATAGACACAGGGGAAGAAAGAGACAGAGGGGCAAGAGAGAGAAAGAGAGAGACACAGGGGAGGGAGGGAGAGAAAGAGAGAGAGGGGCAAGAGAGAAACATGGGGAGGGGGAGGAAGAGGGGCAAGAGAGAGACACAGGGGGAGTGGGGAAAAAGAGACAGAGGAGGACAGAGAGACACAGGGGAAGTGGGGAGAAAGAGATAGAGGGGGAGAGAGACAGGGGGAGTAAGGAGAAAGACAGGGGGAGAGACACGGGGGAGGAGAAAGAGACAGAGGGACTGAGGCGGAGACAAAGACACAACAAAGAGACCTATAGAAGAGAAGGGGAACAGAATGACACACAAGGTTTGTAGGGGGGCAAAGCTGGACTGGGAGGAGAGAAAGAGACACACAGAGGAACTGGAGTAAGAAAGAAACACAGAGGGGATTCGGAAGGGGAGAAAGAGACAAAGGGGCTGGGGCTAAGACACACAAAAGGGACTGGGAGGAAAGAGACATACAGAGGGGATTCGGAAGGGGAGAAAGAGACAAAGGGGCTGGGGCTAAGACACACAAAAGGGCTGGAAAACAGTAAAAAGAGACACAAAGGCTGGGATGAAGTAAAATATACACAAGGGGGGTTCAAAGAGACACACAAAGGGGGTTGTAGGAGACACAAAGGAGAAAAATTGGAGACAAGATACACTAAACGAGGTAAAGAATAAAAGGAGGGAATAAAAAACAAAACAAAAAACGGCAAAAAAAAAAATCAAAAGGGGGTTAAGAGAAACACAAGAGAAGATGTATTTTTGTGTGTGTTTGGGGGGGATGCTTTTTCAGCTGTGTCTCCTGCTCTCCCTGTAACTCAGTTCTTCAGCACAGGAGTTTATGCCAAAGAGCTAATTGACAGGTGAGAGAAAGAGCTCCTATTAAATAGATTTTCCTTCCAATATATACATTTTGCTAACACAATGTACATATAGACGTAACTGATGTGATTCTGACAGTAATACACACACACACACACACATATATGCATGTATATTAGTAATATATAATGATGCCTATAATATTTAGATATATATTAATATACATTTATATATGTATAATACACACAGAAATGTCATTAATATGTAACATATATGTAATGAGCATGCATTGGCCCAGTCTTGGTGCTAGGTGCATACTCCAACACATTAACATATTTAAAGTGAAGAGGGCACTCATAGGACTTCGCATTATTGGGCTGGTAAAAAAAAATTTTGAGGGCTGCTTTTAGTTCCCAGTCCGGCCCTGAGGAGGACCCACGTAAGGTGTTTTTTTGGCTCTCAGCACTCTGTTACTGTGCTAGTCCCTCAACAGGTGTATCGCATGCTGGCATTGGGATGGGAGGTCTGCAAGGGGAAATAGGGGGCAATCGCCACCACGCCACTTGAGCTGCTGCCCCACACCATTCTTAAACTCATTAAAATACCTGGAGGTGATTAGAGATATCTGCTGGCATAATACTAAACAGAAGAAGCAGGGTATTTACTAGTCCCGCGCCGTACGGATTTGTGCTTGGCCTGGTGGCTTGCAATCCCAATATGCTCGAAGCCGGGAGTGACCAGCTGGCATAGTTCTGAGACTGACCAGGCAGTCAGGCTATGAAGACAATGAAAAATGCGATTGGAGGTGTTTACAGGTGGTTGTGGGGTGACATCCTAAGAAATGGTAATTGTCACTGGTAGCAATAAAGTTATAAAAAAGCAGTCTGTGCTTCTCACAGATCTCAGTGAATGTTCCATCGTGCTGTGCAGAGCATACTGACAGAGCTGGTACGGATACATGGTATCTCTCACAGATCTCAGTGAATGGTCCATCGTGCTGTGCAGGGTATACTGACAGAGCTGGTACAGATACATGGTATCTCTCACAGATCTCAGTGAATGGTCCATTGTGCTGTGCAGGGTATACTGACAGAGCTGGTACAGATACATGGTATCTCTCACAGATTTCAGTGAATGGTCCATCGTGCTGTGCAGGGTATACTGACAGAGCTGGTACAGATACATGGCATCTCTCACAGATCTCAGTAAATGGTCCATCGTGCTGTGCAGGGTATACTGACAGAGCTGGTACGGATCCAGAGGAATTAATGGTTGTGAGGCGTGGACCGTGAGCCCGCAGTTCAAGGTCACCTGGCAAGAACCCTTAAAGGATGCAGCGGAGAGACTCCAGCCGATCCTATGTTGCTTCACCAATAACCTGCTATAAAGAGTGAGAGTAGAGGAAGGAGACACTGCCAGCCCAACAGATTCCCTGTCTGCATTCAGGGTTAAAATCAAATTTCAACTTGAAAAACAAGTGTTTCTTTAAATATATATTCCATAGCTATAAAGATCATGGCATGGGGGAGCTTTATCATATAAACTTTTCAGATAATTAAACTGATATCATCCATGCATTTGCATTATTATTCTTCTTACCAGAGATCCCGCCCTGACTTCAATCAGGATTTATTGTATGTAGAGATAAGACAGCCCTATATCAGACAAACATACAGACGGCACATGCCACCCAATCCAAACGGCTACAACAGGCTTTGTTCTATATGTAAAAGACCTAAACAAATCTCTGGTTATACAAAGAGAAAGGAAAAGGCTATACTTTCTTAAAGGGACACTCCACAACCCCTAAACCACTAGCTTACTGAACTAAATTATGTGTAGTTTTCCAGTTTACAAAAAGTACAAATTTAAACAGAAATTAACACAATTATAAATTAACCTGGTTAAACCCCCTGGCTGTCAATCAGATAACTTGTCATGTTACTTCCTGGTTTGGTTATCTCAGTGGAGATAAACTGAAGTGGCACAAATTGCTCAGAGCACCTGCCTTGCTAAGACTTCTCATTGAGCTGCATTGGGAAGCCTGTGATTGGACATTGGCCGGGTTAGAAAGGGAAGGCTTGCAAAGGCTGCAGACAAGAGATGTTTTCAGACAGATCCCCAAAGAAAAAATGCATAATTAAGTGCATGCATATTTTCATTGGGGGTATATCTACACAACAGTAATTTATTTTTTGGGCAGTGAAGTGTCCCTTTAGAATAAATAAACAATTACAATCAAGCAGGTGAATGTGGAAGAAGTCAAAAGCTGTCTTTACCCACCTAGGCTAAAAATGACTGGTGCATATGTATTCAACGGTTTCAATCCTACCTTGTCACTCTATCCCAAAACTCAGGCAGATGATTAACATCCTGTCTCCAGTGCAGCAAGATTTGGGATGGAGGCCAAAGGCGGTGGCATGGAGCTGAAGAGGTGATGAATGTATCTGTAAAGAGATCTGACACAGTGATGTAAGGCAGCCTTGCAGATGTATAGATTTTCGAAAATGTCCAATTGCTTCACATGGAGAAGCTAAATGTACTTCTGTATTCTATTTTACTCTATTGCTCTAAATAGGTAGTCTTCTAAACCTATTAACATTTTTAAAGATCTTTTAAGATCTCCTAAAGCTTAAATCAAAATGTCTAGTCTGTAGACATGGAATAGCAGAGGACAAAAAGACAAAATGCTTGCAAAAAAGTTTATTCAAAAATGCTTGCAGACTTACTTAGATCATTAATAACGAATCTATGTCACAGGTGCCACCACCGGCAGCCAGAGACCTCTAGGGTGGCACTCAGTGTCTGCCTACAGGGCATCTATCAATCATGGAGATTTGAAACATCTAAAATCACTGAGATATCATTGTGCGACCTAATAGGGTTCCAAGCACATCAAGCAAAACTGGACAGCTGACTCCTAAGTCCCTCTGCTGAAGCTCTGCCATGTCGGGGTTTAGGGGACATGCTCAGCACTACCATACATTAATACTGGAGCGGCAGGATTGGCTGAACAAGTTTCTGATTTAAGCAGAGTTAAGTGGGAATATGAAGCCTCTTTTGATATGTGCTATTCTTGTGTTGCTATCTCACATCACGCCCTCATTCTGCAAGAGACTTCTGAGTTCTTCCAATTAATGGCCATCAGCTGATTAATAACGATTACGTACTTGTCCCTTTAGAAAGGGATCTGGTGATGGCGAAACGTTGGAGGTAGGATCTTAGTGATTATGGTATAACTACTGTCGAAGTGTTTATATTAAGCCTGTGTTACTATTGCAGTTGTATTTGTGTGTTATGTTTTAGTGGTATTATGTTGGCTAATAAAGGTGAATTGTATATAAATTGTGATGTACATATATCTCTCTCTCTCCCTATATGTATATATTAATTACTCTGCTCCCTAATGTCCCAAGAGGCATAGCTGCGTAAAAAAATATAAGATGTTTTGAAAGCTGTAGGCACATTTTCAATACTGATCTGATATTCCAGATCAGCCGTCAGCACAAAGAGTTAAAACACACATGAAATAAATGTAAAAGTAAAAAACAAAACTAAAAAAACAACATGCTAACACTGGTGTTCTTAAAAATTTATTACTCTGTTGCAACATGAAAAATAAGACAGAGAAGTAATCATTAGTATAACCATAACTCCCTGTACAATAGTCACACTTGTAAATTGAGATTTATGATTGCAGCTGCCAATATTTCAACGCAGCAAGGGCAGGAAAAAGGCAGAGAGGCTCAGCATGCTGCTGCTACGGGCCTGACACTCTTCCAGTTTATAACAATCGCCCAAGATTATTGCAATGAATAATACACAACGACTTGGCAGTGAGCAACTATTGGCTGTCAGAGGCTTCTGTAAACATCTGAATAAGTAATATTCTTCACGCAAGTAAAAAAAATAAAGAAAAAGAAAAGCAGAGAGTCTGATAATGTTAGAGTATACAGGTTTGGATATGGTATGCATTAAATAATGTCAGGCACTCTGTCCCCCTTCACAGCACTCTCTGAACTTATGGCCATTTCAAAATAGTCCATTATCTGGCTGAATATGCAAATGATCACTTATCTGTGTAAATTGTGTTAATCATGAGATCACAAATGTGCTTGATTTAATTTTTAAAGTATGTATTAAAAGTGTTCTTATGGTCATTTAAAAAAAATAATCCTCTCGCTATTTTAGACTGTTTGATAAACAGAAATGACCCTTTTGATGATTACTTTTCAATAAATATTCTACTCTGATTACAATTACAGCCAAATGCACACCCTAATGTAAGGTAACATGAAAGTAACTGCTAACCCACAAGTCCTTGAACAATTACATCCCCATCGAGCTGTAAATACGTTTTGCTATAGTGGTTTATTCACCAAATGAGAAACTGTGGGCAACTGACAAGAAAACACGGAATTTCCTGCCAAACCAGCCGAGCTGGATAACAATCTCACCTGGAGAATTTTAATAAATATTCTGAACGTGTTACTCTTACTGTTTTCGCCAAATATATTGCTATTCTCTTACAATTCTAAGTATCTCCCTGTCTGAATAAACCCGGTTTTGTATCCAGATCCTCTGCATTATTCCACAATTTGCAAGTAATTTACTGATGAAATGTCTGTATTTGGACATCACAATTTAAGAGGTGTACAGATCTGTGAGTTCTTGGGCTATTACCAGGATTTACTGTAGTTGTGTACACACATTTATGGATATAAAACTAAAGGACCCCTAAATGTGCCCAGACCACTTCATCTAAATGTAGTAGTGTGGGTGCAGTGATCCTGTAGTTCTAACCTGGCAATTTAAACCTCTACAGTTTTGTAGAAATGGCAATGTTTCATTTAGAAGCATTTGATGGCATGCTTGAAAAGCACTAGGCAACTCTCCCATTCGGAGCATTGGATATTCATCGCTGAAGTGACGCCTCCACAATGATGTTGCAGGAGGCGGAGCAGGTGACAGCACAGAGGGAGTCTTGACACTGGAGAAAATGTAAGTTAAAACTGTGTTCCCCCCCCAGAAGTTTCCATTAATGACAGCCATGAATCTAAAAAAGGAACTAGGGCACTATAGCGTTAGAGATCCAGGTTTGCATTCCAAAGTTATAGTGTTCCTTCAAAATGGTCTGCCTCGTGTATACCTAAGAAAAGCCAAGTCTTATCTGTGTGAAAACATTTAGTAAGGGAACTTCAATGTGACTTTTTTTTTTTTTTTTAAACTAATTCTGCATTCTGCATGCAGAAGCACTGAGGACTGTTTGAAAAACTGTAAGTGATTAGTGCATTTACCGTACTGGCTGCCGAAGAGGTCAGCAAACTTTTATGTTGATTTACAGAACGCACTGTAGAGAGGTCATATATGCTCTATTCAGATGTCAATAGAAAGGGGCTGGCAACTCTGTGGCATACCAGTTATTAAGGCTCTATTTCCCATGATGCTCAGCCAAACAATTGTCGTAGAGCGCCCTGGTAGCTGGTAACTTAAAGGTTAGCCATGGCTGCTACAGTACAAGTACTATGGAAGAGGCTGTTGGCAAGGGTCTCTTTCTTTGCCCTTCTCCCACCTTGCTGTTCTGCAGAGAAGCAGAGATCAGCTTCAATTAATCCTGCTCCCAGCGGCCAAGCTTCATTACCTACCCCTTTTTCGTCAGAGCCATCAGCGGGGGCCTGTATGATTTTGCTAATTAGCTTCACTTCGCTTATCATTTCCATTTTCTCCCCGAGACGCATGGCTTGCTGACGGACGGCTTCATCTCCAGCCGAAACAATGCATCCCCTTCTGTGCCTGTCTCACTTAACACTGTCATCGCAGCTATTATGAAATTGGGGTTTCATTTACAGACTAATTAAACATTACAGCTTCTTCACAATTACAACACGGGGATGAGGAGGTAACTAATTACTTAAGAAATGAGCTAACATTTATCTCACAGATTCTGCCTCCCTCCGCCTTCCTCTCAACAATCAGGATTAAAGAGCTGCTGTTAAATGGACGGGTGAGAGCAGGCACAGACTGATCTGTAAAGGAATTCAGGGAGCGTGTCGAGTAAAACCTGCTCGGCCCAGAGAAACCTGGCCAGAACTCTGCCATTCACCTATAGTGCAAAGAGTCTCTTTAAGGCCACAGTTGTGGTATTTCTTGGGTGAAAGCCACTGGGAACTATAAACAGGTTTTTAGGGTTGTTTTTACAAGCAAGATTAAAACAGTTGAAATCATTCTAATAGCCACATTCTGCAGGAAACACAGGAGCAAAGAGTAGCCAATGAAAGTTTATGTTACAGCCATCCATGCATTATGAGGTCAGGGTAAAGTAATCCTTTTTCTTTCATATATTAATTATATTTTTTTTAAAGGTTCACTCTTTCTGACATTCTCACCCAATGTGCAGCGCTTCCATCCCTGATCCTTTAAATTACTGGATTTCCATTTTAAAACATTTTTCAAAGCAGCTAAATTTACGTGTAGTCCAACGCCAACACGCTCAGGATGCGGTGCAGCTCCATCTTTTCTTATGTCGTTGTCACAGATGAGAATATCATGCTGCGCGTGATGATGCTCAACGCAAAGCACTTTGAAAATCAAAGGTCTTAAGGAGGAAGTGTTTCTAGTGGCCAACGCTAGAAACGTTGTTTCGGACAAATGAAAACATTGCCTTTTTTTTTTTAAACAGCAATGTTTGAGAAAAAAAAGACAGCATCTGTTCACCAAAACCATCAAAAGTTATAGTGTCGATTTACATTCCTGGGAGTTGTAGTCCAGCTGTCCCTACAGTAATTAGATGACTGTAAAGTCCAACTCTCAGCGACCTTTGCTTTGCCTGTGAACACAGCTTTATAGGATAATATTCTAAGTTAATGGAGCATGAATGAGAACCTTCTTGTTCTGTCGAAGATTACTGTAGAATCTACATAGCCTGGGTATTTGCAGGAAACTCAAGTGTAACTTTTCACGTTGTAATATTTGTAATTCACTGTTTTACATGCAGAATATATTGCATTCAAAAAGAATAAATCAAATCCAGCCTTTAAGAGTGGGACTGGAGAAATAACACTGTTTAAAAGGGGTGAATGCTGGTAAGATAAGCTCTGACGTTAAGTGGAACTGGGGGACAACTCACTGAGACTCACCAGATTAATTGGGCTCGGCACCATGGAAATGCTACTTTAATATCAAACTGATTATTGCCTGAGTGAATATAAAGGGTCCATCGTTCGTGCGTCAAGTGCCATTTAATTAATCAACCCTTCTATTAGGTTGAATCCCATAGAAATGGTTAATGTCACTTTCAGATATATATTCACTGCGGATTTGTTGGCGCTATATAAATAATAATAATAATATGTTTAAATCCACACCTAATGTTCTGATTGGAGCACTTCATCAGGTAATACCTTAAAGGAACACTGCAGGCACCATAACTACTACTGAGCACAGTAGTGGTTGTGGTCCCAGGAGTGCCCTGACTCAATTTCCCCCATGTAAGCTGTCAAACTGCTTTAAAACAGTTCTTCTGGTGCGCCACTCCCTGCCTCCACTACAGCTTTCAGAGAGCCAAATGTTCTCTGTCTCAGCAAAGCTCCGCACAGCAGGATTTAAGCTCATTGGCCGGGAGAGATAGGCTGACGCACTCAATGACCACGTATTGCAGGAGCTTCTTGCTCTCCTGGCTGGAGAGAGGAAGGAGGGAGGGGCATTCAGAAACCCTAGGTATGAAGTCAAATCATCCTAAAAAGGGTTGACTTCTTACAATGTTCAATCTATCTTTTGGCCAACACAGAGAAAAACTTGCATCTAAACTTTATCCAAAACTTGGTGCCCTGTACAGAAACAAATCCTGCCTAAACCCTACAGTAAAGGAAAAGATTGTACAGCAAATGCTGATGCCAATCATTGATTATGGGGATGTAGTATATGCATCTGCACCGCAATCCCACATTAATAAACTCAATACATTGTATAACTCGTTCTGCCGATTTGTGCTAAAATGTAATTACAGGACCCATCATTGCGACATGCTAAAAGAACTAAACTGGCAATCGCTGGAATCCAGACGCACCCTTCATCTTTCCAGCCTTTTGTTTAAGAGCTTTTCTGGGAAACTCCCACCCTACCTGAGCAGAATGCTCTCCTCGGCTGTTCCCACCTCCTATAACCTCAGATCCAGTACCAGCACTTTACTTAGTCTACCTCAATACAAAAAGAAAGCAGCCGATCCTACTTTTCCTACAGAGCGCCGCAATTGTGGAACGACCTCCCGCACAATTTAAAATCTTCCCCAAGCCTAAAGTCCTTTAAGAGATCCCTCTCTACATACCTCAAAACAGAATGCACCTGTCATGGTTGATTATATACGTCCTACCTGTTCTATGTTACATTTTGTATCTATTGTGTATTAATATTAATTTTTTATTTTATTGTACCATAATGTATCAATGCAATATTTTGTGGAACCAAGACATACTTGAAAACGAGAGAAATCTCAATGTATCATTCCTGGTAAAATATTTTATTAATAAATAAATGTGGGGGCGCAGAGGCACTCCTGGCACCACAGCTACTACAGCATTGGGAGGTCCTTTAAATTACCGCAAGCAAGGAGATAAAGAAATAAAGTGAGTAGATACTAATAAGGGATAGGAGAGGCATTTAGAGGGCAACAAGTCAGACTGATGACAGTTTATTTACATAACTATTTTACCCCAATTGTTATAGAACTGTGCATGTGATGGTCCCAGTTTATGGAGAAATGGCTGTTTTTGAGGAGACAACAAATATATCTTCATTACCAAGATGTGTTATATATTATGAAGACAGTTCCTTCACAAGAGAATAGGCTTCCAACCGCGGGTTTGTGTTGCCATTTAAAAAGTGTTAAAGGACAGAGAGACATATGCCGCCAGCAGTATTGAATACCGCAAAATAAAAACTATATATCGTTAATAAAAGAGGCACCTATTCTTTCTAAGAAGACTGCATTTATTTAAGAAAATCTAATTGCAAAGGAAAACATTGGGCATCGTTTTGTGGTTATTGACGCCAAGCTTGTTTGTGTCTGTTCTGAGTATGTCTGTCACTAGACAACAAACAAACCTTGAACGTAAGCGACAGGAGACTGTAAAGATTACTTTGGCACAATGAGATATCGTGGTCTTTTCTCAGAGTGTATGTGCTACTCATAGTGTCAGCTTTTGTGTCTGATGCTCTGGTGGGGGGAAAAAAGACAAAAAAAAAAAAGAAAGAAAGAAGGTGAAACAACCCCCGATCAAGTCGGAACATTCAGTATTGGCGGCGAATGTGAAGACGAGGAGGGGGAAGGCTGCCGAGGTATGGAACCTAATGATTGTAACTACTACCCCACGGTCTTGGGTTGTCTCTGCTCGCACACAGGCACACAAAAAAGCTGCTTGTCTGAGCTGCTGAAATAGCTTAGAACTTCTATATCAAACGACCCAGCGATTATTCTGCAAGAACATAATTGAGCTGACCTCTGACCTCCACCTTCAATCAGTGCAGTTTAACTATCTCATTTTTAGCCTGACACACACACCCCTCTGCTAACTAGCTGCCGCATGCTCATTAGGAGCTGGGCTATGTGTTGCCGTGTGCTGGCCTGCTGGGAATGACTGAATAGGAGTGAGAGAAAGTCGAACGTGGATTGTGCCAAAAGCAACTGTGATGAGTGCCCCCCTTTCTGTCTGGTTCTTCACGGGGGTGAACATCTGCTGCAAAACACGAGGGGTCGGAAGGTCTCTTGTGTAGCAGTATCTATTAACCCATCACTTTCCGCCATAAATGAACAGATCCTTTTTATCAACTTATAATTAGAGTTCCTGACGCATATATTTGGCTTAAAAGCGGAAGCGATTAGTTGTGGTGGGGATCTGACAATCACAGTTACTGTCACACATTAATTACAGAGGTCACCAAATATTTTCATTTGTCTGTAAAAGAAGCTCTATTCAGACATGAGCTGATGCAGGATTCGTGAAACTCATAAAAACGTTCTATACACAGACTCCAGGGGGGCCTTTAATGATATAATTAGAATGCTCTGTTTAAATTTTATCTCCAAGAAGAAATAAGCATGTCCGCTAAAAAATAACTATTGTGTTCTGTCTATTTAACATGCAGTTAAATCCCATTTGCCAACCTCATATGATTCGTTATACTTTTTCAATGATATGGCCGCACTGATGTCTAATTCAAGAAAAGAGACAAAATAAAAAAATCTGCATTATTAATAAAATCCTATTAAATGCTAAGTGTGGTGTGTGGCTAATATAATGCCTGCTTGTTCAGATTAAAGTTACAGTCCTTTGCTTCTAGGCATCAAAGAGCTATGCATCTTCATAGTGAATTTCACAACATAACTAGTCTCAATAGAGTCCTTATTACCTAGACCCAGCATACCTGCCACCTCCTACCTATTGATTAGTACGAAACTCAAACATTAGGACATCTAGTGGACAAAAGTCATAACTGCAATACTTATTGCTTCAACTAATTATAATACAAACAAGTGAAATTCAATAAAAGAGTTCCATCAAAAGGTTACTTTTTTCAATGGGCAGGCAGAGAAATAAAGTATTACAGTCTGCTCTGTTTATGTGCTAAACAGATTGATAGACTGACTGACAGGCACATTTCACAGTAGTTGAGTGGATAGTAAACCCCCAATTCAAGAACAAACTTCTCAAAGAGGGAAGTGCTCATGCCATTGTACAGAACACTGGTGAGACCTCACTTGGAGTATTGTACACAGTACTGGAGACCGTATCTTCAGAAGGATGTTGATACCTTAAAGAGAGTTCAGAAAAGGGCTACTGAACTGGTTCATGGATTGCGGGATAAAACCTACAAGGAAAGGTTAAAGGATCTTAACATGTATAGCTTGGAGGAAAGACGAGACAGGGGGGATATGATAGAAACATTTAAATACATAAAGGGAATCCACACAGTAAAGGAGGAGACTATATTTAAATTAACACTATAGTCGCCTAAATTACTTTAGCTAAATAAAGCAGTTTTAGTGTATAGATCATTCCCCTGCAATTTCACTGCTCAATTCACTGTCATTTAGGAGTTAAATCACTTTGTTTCTGTTTATGCAGCCCTAGCCACACCTCCCCTGGCTATGATTGACAGAGCCTGCATGAAAAAAAAACTGGTTTCACTTTCAAACAGATGTAATTTACCTTAAATAATTGTATCTCAATCTCTAAATTGAACTTTAATCACATACAGGAGGCTCTTGCAGGGTCTAGCAAGCTATTAACATAGCAGGGGATAAGAAAATCTTAATTAAACAGAACTTGCAATAAAGAAAGCCTAAATAGGGCTCTCTTTACAGGAAGTGTTTATGGAAGGCTGTGCAAGTCACATGCAGGGAGGTGTGACTAGGGTTCATAAACAAAGGGATTTAACTCCTAAATGGCAGAGGATTGAGCAGTGAGGCTGCAGGGGCATGTTCTATACACCAAAACTGCCTCATTAAGCTAAAGTTGTTCAGGTGACTATAGTGTCCCCTTAAAAGCAGAAAAACTATCTGAGGATGCAGATTTAGAGTGCTCAAATGTTCAGATGTATGAACTTTCTGATCTGACTAGATCATTATTAGATTCTAGAGTTCTAATGAAGAACTGCTGATACCGTGTTAGTTCATAGGAAAACAGAGCATTGTTGCTTAGCACTAAGAGTTAAGATTCAGATGACTCCCACCATTTGACCATGCTGAAGTTCCACTACCTGCTTCTAATTTAGCAAATTTTCACTTTTTTTTTTTTCGTTTAATTTTAACTGAATGATATTTACTTAAAATATATATAAATATATATTGATTTTTTGCCTCTGTGATCGTTTTGTGTGAACCTGCAGCAGCAGCATCAAGTTAGGTCGAGCAGCAGTTGGACAGATAACAGTAGAATCTGACCAAACATGGCCACGCGGCCAAAAGAAAGTGACATTTTATAAAACAAAAATTAATATCCATCATTTAAAAAAATATCATTAAGTTTCATTAAATTATTTATTTATTTTTTGATTACAGTTGTTTTTTAAGAAAGAAGGTGATGGGTTATAGTGATTTACCATCAGAGCTACCATGTTACTGTCTTGGTATTCCCAATGGGATCTTAATATCACTAATGCTTGAAAAGGTTGAGGCATACTGCTTATCTTTACCTATAAATGTAGTTTCATTGACACTTTAGATTTACTGGTGAGGCCTGCCCACAGAATCTCAGTCGGTATCCACACTGGAAACAGCTATCTTAAAAAATATGCGTTGAGTTTGTCAATTTATTGTCACTGCCCAGGTTCCCAATCAGCTGATATCCAAACTACTCATACTGAGGTCTTCACGTTCTATTTTCCTCCAATTCTACACATGTATTGAGTATGTCCTTGAAAGAAATAATGATGAACAAGAACCACACAAGAATGTGGATTCTATAATTACCCATAATGAATGAAAATGTCAAAACACAATGCAGTGTATATACAATAAATGCAAGTCGAATTGAATTGATGAGTAGAGTTTGCTGTGAGCTTGTCTTGTTTCCACCACTAAACAAAACTGCCCAATAAATGGCTAAATTTAATTAATGCAGAACAAATTGATCAAATCATCTTTTACTGGTTTTATATTTTTCATACATTTTTGATCGAATGATTTGCAAAGGGAAAAAAATGTAATGAAAACCTGAGTTGTCAATTTAATCCCAGCACGTATCCTATCAAATTATTAATGTTATCGCTGTTCCTTATCAAAGACCGAGTTCTGATTTTCCTGTCATTGTTCTAGATAGTTTTACCCCATAAATGAGCTCCTGCGAGGAATGACGAGGGTGGCTGTCAACCCAGGTACGAATGTTTCCATTTTAATAAGTCAAGTATAAGATATAACTGACTGTAATCTTATAGCAAACTCACAACGTCTGAAATACAAATCTGGGGGATAAAGTCTTTCTACCTCTTGTTGGTGCCCAGTGACCTCTGTCATGAGTCCTTTACTCTATCACAAAATTCTGTTCGTGTTAGCCTGACAAAGAGATCTCCCACCAGGTCGTTGTACGGACAATTCTTCACGATCTCATTTTCATGTCGTGCTCCTCCTGACTGTTCTTGTTCACACACTCCAAGTTCATTATTCTGATCAGAGCTTTCAATGGACAGGAAAGAAAGGCCGCCACCAATTAAGTGAAAGCTTTTTTTTACCCCTTCCATGTAAAACAAGTTAAAGAGGTGAGCATCTTCAAGTCCAGCTTAATCAACGAAGCCTCCAGCAGACAAGGAGGCAAAAGGTCGTCGAGCAGAACAGAAGTTCTCGTTAACTCCCTGTTAAGGGAGGGTCTCACCACAGGGGCACAGAGTAAGCTGGCAAAGAGGCCAACTGAAACTCGGCGGGCTTCTTAATTTAGCTCTGCACAGAGGTGCAAAGAGTTTTTACTGTTGCTGCTTTAAGGAAGGCTGCTCCTTAATTTGTTCAGTTTTGCTCACCTTGCTAGATATACTTGGAAACACAGAACCCTTTGTTGGTCAAAGAACAACCAGAGAGTAATTTAGCTTGTTCGCCTTTAAATGAAAGTATAAATAACATGCTTTCTTCTATTTTCAGAACCAATTTCTGCTCTACCTAAACAGCAATCACTGTCACCCACTAGATTGCTTGTTACCTGCTATGAAGGCAAACATGTCACTTGCACATGTCAAAGGCAGAAAAATGACATCACCTATCGCTGTATTTTTTTCACACTATTTTCTCGCCACATGCACAAAGGTTATATATTGGTAACACTATGTGATGGGGGATTTAGCTGCATAGCTGTACTTCATTGGTTTATTCACTAGATTAGTGATGGATTAATAAAGAAAATTAAAATTTTAAAATAAAACAGCTTTTACTGAGAAAATAATTCCATAACTTGGATTAAAACCGCACTTTTACTTGTGAGGTCTTTTTTTGCAAATATTCCCCCCAAGGAGACATGTATGCTTGTGTGGTGGTATCCAGGAGGAGTATTCAGACCAAGGAGCCATCTTTCCTTAGCCGTGAGTCTTTATATTCTGGTGACTTCAAAGGCCTGCAGCTGTCTCAAAAAATGAGTTTGATCTCGCAGGACAACGGGAGCTTCCACAGATAATTTCAGGCTTGTCCACTAAGGTGCCACAGCTGCCACAAAGGCTGTTACTATCAGCCAATGTGATAAACAGCTGATGAGAAATGGCAGCGTGCGGGAAGCAAATGATCTGCTTGTTCCTAAAGATTGGCACTTACACAATACAAAGTAGGCCCTACTTTATCTTGTGTATATATTTAATTTCTTTTTATTGCATTGGAATTTCAAAGATGTTTCTACACACTGAAAAAGAGCCACTTTAAGATTTACAATTCCCTTGATATTTTAAATTGCCCTTGAATAGTTCTAATCAGCATAGTATATAGTATAATATGCTCAGTGGCTAACAGAGCTTTATAGGAGTCTGATAGAAGATAAATGCCCACGTTAGGCTGTTCCTGGGTATTGGATAAAACAGGTAGAGACAAATGCCCACGTTAGGCTGTTACTGGGTATTGGATAAAACAGGTAGAGATAAATGCCCACGTTAGGCTGTTCCTGGGTATTGGATATAACACGTAGAGATAAATGCCCACGTGTGGCTGTTCCTGGGTATTGGATATAACACGTAGAGATAAATGCCCACGTTGGGCTGTTACTGGGTATTGGATAAAACAGGTAGAGATAAATGCCCACGTTAGGCTGTTCCTGGGTATTGGATAAAACAGGTAGAGATAAATGCCCACGTTAGGCTGTTACTGGGTATTGGATAAAGCAGGTAGAGACAAATGCCCACGTTAGGCTGTTACTGGGTATTGGATATAACACGTAGAGATAAATGCCCACGTTAGGCTGTTACTGGGTATTGGATAAAACGGGTAGAGACAAATGCACACGTTAGGCTGTTACTGGGTATTGGATAAAACAGGTAGAGATAAATGCCCACGTTAGGCTGTTCCTGGGTATTGGATAAAACAGGTAGAGATAAATGCCCACGTTAGGCTGTTACTGGGTATTGGATAAAACGGGTAGAGACAAATGCCCAC
Organism: Pelobates cultripes; assembly: GCA_933207985.1. Lineage (NCBI taxonomy): Eukaryota > Metazoa > Chordata > Amphibia > Anura > Pelobatidae > Pelobates > Pelobates cultripes. Next base: position 10,422,661 of record OW240919.1, read on the forward strand.
GTTAAGCTGTTACTGGGTATTGGATAAAACAGGTAGAGATAAATGCCTACGTTAGGCTGTTCCTGAGTATTGGATAAAACACGTAGAGATAAATGCCCACGTTAGGCTGTTACTGGGTATTGGATAAAACGGGTAGAGACAAATGCCCACGTTAGGCTGTTACTGGGTATTGGATAAAACAGGTAGAGACAAATGCCCACGTTAGGCTGTTACTGGGTATTGGATAAAACGGGTAGAGACAAATGCCCACGTTAGGCTGTTACTGGGTATTGGATAAAACAGGTAGAGATAAATGCCCACGTTAGGCTGTTCTTGGGTATTGGATAAAACAGGTAGAGATAAATGCCCACGTTAGGCTGTTACTGGGTATTGTATAAAGCAGGTAGAGACAAATGCCCACGTTAGGCTGTTACTGGGTATTGGATATAACACGTAGAGATAAATGCCCACGTTAGGCTGTTACTGGGTATTGGATAAAACGGGTAGAGACAAATGCACACGTTAGGCTGTTACTGGGTATTGGATAAAACAGGTAGAGATAAATGCCCACGTTAGGCTGTTCCTGGGTATTGGATAAAACGGGTAGAGATAAATGCCCACGTTAGGCTGTTACTGGGTATTGGATAAAACGGGTAGAGACAAATGCCCACGTTAAGCTGTTACTGGGTATTGGATAAAACAGGTAGAGACAAATGCCCACGTTAGGCTGTTACTGGGTATTGGATATAACACGTAGAGATAAATGCCCACGTTGGGCTGTTACTGGGTATTGGATAAAACGGGTAGAGACAAATGCCCACGTTAGGCTGTTACTGGGTATTGGATAAAACAGGTAGAGATAAATGCCCACGTTAGGCTGTTACTGGGTATTGGATAAAACGGGTAGAGACAAATGCCCACGTTAGGCTGTTACTGGGTATTGGATATAACACGTAGAGATAAATGCCCACGTTGGGCTGTTACTGGGTATTGGATAAAACGGGTAGAGACAAATGCCCACGTTAGGCTGTTACTGGGTATTGGATAAAACAGGTAGAGATAAATGCCCACGTTAGGCTGTTACTGGGTATTGGATAAAACGGGTAGAGACAAATGCCCACGTTAGGCTGTTACTGGGTATTGGATAAAACAGGTAGAGACAAATGCCCACGTTAGGCTGTTACTGGGTATTGGATAAAACAGGTAGAGATAAATGCCCACGTTAGGCTGTTACTGGGTATTGGATAAAACGGGTAGAGATAAATGCCCACTAGGCTGTTACTGGGTATTGGATATAACACGTAGAGATAAATGCCCACGTTAGGCTGTTACTGGGTATTGGATAAAACGGGTAGAGACAAATGTCCACGTTAGGCTGTTACTGGGTATTGGATAAAACGGGAAGAGATAAATGCCTAAGTTAGGCTGTTACTAGGTATTGGATAAAACAGGTAGAGATAAATGCCGACGTCGGGCTGTTACTGGGTATTGGATAAAACAGGAAGAGATAAATGCCCAAGTTAGGCTGTTACTGGGTATTGGATAAAACAGGTAGAGATAAAAGCCCACAATAGGCTGTTACTGGGTATTGGATAAAACGGGAAGAGATAAACGCCCAAGTTAGGCTGTTACTGGGTATTGGATAAAACAGGTAGAGATAAATGCCCACGTTAGGCTGTTACTGGGTATTGGATAAAACGGGAAGAGATAAATGCCCAAGTTAGGCTGTTACTGGGTATTGGATAAAACGGGTAGAGATAAATACCCACATTAGGCTGTTACTGGGTATTGGATAAAACAGGTAGAGATAAATGCCCACGTAAGGCTGTTACTGGGTATTGGATAAAACGGGTAGAGACAAATGCCCACGTTAGGCTGTTACTGGATATTGGATAAAACAAGTAGAGATAAATGCCCACGTGTGGCTGTTCCTGGGTATTGGATATAACAGGTAGAGATAAATGCCCACGTAAGGCTGTTACTGGATATTGGATAAAGCAGGTAGAGATAAATGCCCAAGTTAGGCTGTTACTAGGTATTGCATAAAACAGGTAGAGATAAATACCCACATGTGGCTGTTACTGGATATTGGATAAAACAGGTAGAGATAAATGCCCATGTGTGGCTGTTACTGGGTATTGGATAAAGCAGGTAGAGATAAATGCCCACGTAAGGCTGTTACTGGGTATTGGATAAAACAGGTAGAGATAAATGCCCACGTAAGGCTGTTACTGGGTATTGGATAAAACGGGAAGAGATAAATGCCCACGTAAGGCTGTTACTGGGTATTGGATAAAACAGGTAGAGATAAATGCTGACGTACGGCCGTTTCAGGGTATTTGATAAAAGGGGTAGACTGTTAAGGGTTTGTTGTGAGGATCTCTCAGTATTTTGATTCATTTGTCTCTCCCTTTGATTTGACACTAAGTTGCTCACCTTGAACTAGCATGGCGGTAATGACTTGTGAATATTGATGAAGTGGGAATGACATCTGAATATTGATGAAGTGGGGGTTTGAACAGATTTTTTTTTAGCAGAATGCATGTGCCTGGCTGCGTGAATGGGAAACGAGCTGATTATGGCGACATTGAGAATTCAGAGGCTACTAATCCAAGATAACAGATTTAAAAATCACGGTAGATGCTCAACAGAAATTCTAATGTAAAATGGGAATCTGCTAGTTTTCTAGCAAATATAAAATGCATTCTAAATTAGAAAATGTATCAACCCTTAGTTATTGATAATTGGGTTTGTTAGCTTGTAGTTTGGTAAATGAGAAAGATTTTTTTTCTTTTGATTATCTCTGTTCTGTTTGTTTGGTTTTCACTTTTTAAAATGTTTTATTTATAAAATGTTTTATCTTCTTTTCGATCAAAGCCTACGTGCCAAGGATTATTCAGACTCCGTTTTGCCAAAAGGCCTAGGTCAAGATGAATAAAATGCCAATCATTTACCTTTATACCTCCTGAGATCTAGGAGAGAATGCGGTATACATTTCGGTAATCGTTTTACCTTACTACCTCCTGAGATCTAGGAGAATGCGGTATACATTTCGGTAATCGTTTTACCTTACTACCTCCTGAGATCTAGGAGAATGCAGTGTACATTTCGGTAATCATTTTACCTCACTACCTCCTGAGATCTAGGAGAATGCGGTATACATTTCGGTAATCATTTTACCTCACTACCTCCTGACATCTAGGCGTTATACATTTCGGTAATCATTTTACCTTACTACCTCCTGACATCTAGGAGAATGCGGTATACATTTCGGTAATCATTTTACCTCACTACCTCCTGACATCTAGGCGTTATACATTTCGGTAATCATTTTACCTTACTACCTCCTGACATCTAGGAGAATGCGGTATACATTTTGGTAATCGTTTTACCTTACTACCTCCTGACATATAGGAGAATGCGGTATACATTTCGGTAATCATTTTAATTTAAACTGACACTAAACCGTTCACTTTCTTTTGGTAAAATAGTACGCAGATAGTTTTGAAAAGCAATATTATGGGGATGGGGCAGGTGCGTTGGTTTTGTGGATAGTTATGGGTGCTGTATAAAGGTCAATAGTACTAGTAAAGAATTGGGTGCAGTAGTGGATCAAACCAGGGATGAATCACCTCAAATGTTTAGTGACAGAAAGTCTACTAAGATGAGGCAGATTTTCAGCAGAATTAAACTAGCTCGAAACACACCTCTGGTTTGTGAAGCAAGGCCCAATGTACATAGTTAGCAGCAGTTTGAAAGAAGATGCCTGTCGGTGTATATATGCGAACAGTGTATGGGGAGAGGACATAAAGCCTTGGCCTGGGCAGCGGAGTCTCTTAATCACTGCAAGGGCATTGCTGCTGAAATACTACAGGGGGTTTCAGCTGCTTATTAACCAGTAAGTACAGTAAACAATAATGCAATTTCTATGGCGTACAATTTAATCTAAAATAAGAATTCAGGTTACCCAAAAAAAAAAAAAAAAAGAAGGAATTTTAATGTCAGTGCCTCCTATAGAGAGCCCCAAAACACTGCTACAACACTGTAGATAAAGGTGGAACACAATGCTTTGAAAAACTTACATGTAAATTCATTAAGTTCTTAATTTCCAAATTCTAGCTGCTAGCAGATACTAGCAGGGCATTCTGGGAGCTGTAATCAATTAGTTCCTACATGGCCGCACGTAGACATCTTGGCTTCTAGTAAGAGTCTAAATTCATCTAAAACCACCCTCTAGCTCTTCAGAGACAGCTCCTGTCATACTAAGCTCACTAGAGTGATAGCAGAGGTGATGCTCCAAAAGTTGGAGAGCCCCATATTGTTTAACATCTTTCTGCTGGCAATAAAGCCTTCGCCATTTAAGATAAACTGGGAGCAGTAAAACAGTTAATACCCTGGGTACAGCCTTGGAGTCCACAAGAGACTGAGTATGCAAACAGCGAGGAGGGGCATGCGGGTGGCTTTGGACCATCACAAAGTGCAGGGTCATCAGCAAATACACACCCTCCACCCTTCAATCCAGCGCTGGTCTATCTGCAAGTTATAATTTGGCTGCCATTGATTTGCCTGTGTGTGTAAGCACCAGGGTGACAGGAGATGGGAAGCAGACAGTAACAGATCAATGAGAGCTGCAGCGGGGAGAACCACACGTTAACCCTTTAAGTTCGCTATCCTTTAAACATGAGCCGTGGTATTTAGAAACTGAATGCCTTCACTGTTTGTTTTTTTTATAGTTAATTAGTTTAATATTACAGTAACGAATATCGCAATAAAACCTGTATCCTTAGTTGCATTATGTAGTATCAATCTTTTTATCTAGTTTGGGAGGTTGTGTACCAATATCTGCACACTAACAGTGCCCTATCTTGTTCAACTAAACTGTCCGCAGGTGTTGAAGGAACTGCATCCTAATTCACCCCAACCTTTCAGAAGCGACTTTACTGACCTTTTATACAGTCAATATGAGCGCACGTCAGAACAGTAACCTGCATCATACAGTATACCTTATCCATAACTATTAGATCAGTGACTGCAGAATAAATGAACATATTTATGCTATTTCCACTATGAATTCAATCAGTGACAGTTACTTGATGGGAATCATGTTTTGTCTTTGTATTTTGTTAACGCTGTATTTATCATTGTGTGCTGTTTGTGCACTTTATGGAGTATAACGAATCTCCATACACTAGCCCTGCGTTTACGCTTGTACTCTGGAGAATTAGGAGTGAAGACTCGATGCATCCAGTTTGTGAATTAGAAAAGTACGAAAATATCACAAGTAACAATATTTCCCACCATGATTTCTATTGTGCCAAATACATATATAGTCATTATCTATTAGCTAAATGGCTACATCATGGCAGTAATGTATGCCAACTATTATCAGGGAACGCAAAAGTAATATTCGTAAAAACTAATATACAAAATGGATGCGGCTGACAAGGTTTCTACCGCAGGGTATACTTTATATCTATAAATTGTGCTGGAGATCTCAGATAAAACAAAAGATATAACACAAAAAGGATTCCATCTGTCTTCTATGAATTGCCCCTGCAAATTGATGTGCCACGGGTGTACATGGAGCTAGCCACGTGATTAGAACTGATCAGGTCTGGACACGTTGGGGCAGGTAGCCCACACTTCTCAAAGTTGACAACTGACAGAGTGATCTAATTTCAATCACACAAAGACATCAGCGAGTCCTGGCTCTAATAAATTAACTTTTTGTCACATGCATGCTAGATCAACAAAAGGGTCTGGCTGAGAGTAATGGGATTTGATGTAAAGATTGTAGGAGCTGCAAGCTGTAAAATCCTGCAGAGCTAATTTACGATCTCTCTATTTCTTTTTCTGATACGGGCAGGTGACATGTGTTCACTTACAGAGACCTGCATGACAATCCTTCGCAGGTAAAAGAACTATCCAGTTACTAGCAGCCTGGTCACTTCTCCCAGACCTACAAAAATAGTGATCATCGCTTCTAAAAGGAAAGGTTAAGAGTACATTTATTTTGATGACACTATAAGGGCAAGTCTTGGTGACCAGACAGGGCAGGATACTTTATTGAAAATGACAAGGTTTACGATTCAAACTCGTTTGTGTCATTTTTAGGCTCTGAGCAGTTGATACAGGAATGGGGGGAGGTAGGGTCTCCCCAAGCAGACAGGTATCCTAATTATCTCATAGATACACCCCCACACAGAGGATAGATCGCAGAGGCATTAAAGGATGCAGAGGTGGAGATGGAGGGAGAGCAGGGGGAGGCGCTGTCAGGTTTCTTTACGCCTTTTCAAGCCGTCTTAGCTGCGCTGTCATCCGAGCTGTGACACCTCTCAGGCTAGTTAATTAGAATCATGTCACCAAGTTAATGTGCTCTGACTGGACTCTGATGGACTATTGTCCCTTCTGCCGCCTTCATTGTTTCTCGTATCTCATCTCTGCGCCCTCCACCTCTGCTGTCTGATTCCTAGATTCAGAGATACATTGTATGTCACGCTGTGCTCTGTACGTTGTGAAAACAGGCCCAGGGCAACCACAGGTTAAAATTACTGTCCTTGGAGAGTTACATTATGAAACAAATATAGATTCCTTCATAATGCAAAGGACTCGATTTATACTTCGGAAAGTTTTTCTGATCCGGGGGTCTTCGTGCTGTCTATTCAGCAGAAGTTGTTATTTGTCCTTCATTAAAACCATGCTCTGTCAGCACTCCACATATTGAGGAATAAATCACCCACAATGCTCTGACAGGAGTAAGGCTGACAAAGCTTTAAGAGAGTTGTAGTCCACATCACGTGGAGTGCCGTAGCTTGTCCACCCATGATTGCTATATGAGTTTACCCACTTGTGTTCTGATAATTTTTCTTAATGAAATGTCAAAGTTATGAAGCAATATTTACTTCTAACTCTCAATGGGGATGTATGTGATTTTGTAAGTTTAATTTCCATACCAAGACATAGGGTTATGTTCAACCACAAAAAGTGCAGAATTCGACTTTTGAGATGCTGGAAACACAAACATAATGTGTGAATATAACAGTTTATATTTTGCTTACTTATGTTTGGATTTATTTTTTTTACATTAAAAAAATGAATATTTATCTGTGCTTTGTACGTGGATCTCTCCAGGGTTTCAAATTAATAGAAGAAAGGTTTGAAAAGCACAGAGCAAAGATTCCTTCCTCTCTAAGACAGGCAGGCAGAATATCAAGTTGGCATTATGCCATATTTGGAGGGCATTGAACATATAGATGGTGAGTTTCTTGGGATTCTAACTGTCTGGAGACATGCCACTGCTTGGTGGTTTTACAGTTAACCGTGATTTGCCACTTGCAAGAATGAGGACACAAAGTAAATTGAATTAAGACTAAACATAGATCTGTGTTTTAAGTTAGCAGTAAAAATGTGGCTGGCCCACATACCATACGAAGCCTGCGGTGACTTATGGGTCGCCGACACAGTACTAACCTCATCACCTCCCTCACTAAACGAGATAAGGCCGCACACACAAAAGACCTATGTGTCCCACCGGACACTAGATGGGAGGCAGTGAACGATCAAAGCAGGGGGAACACGCGAAAAATAACAATAGATACCTAACCACTGTATTGCTGAACAGGGACCTGCGAGTCCATCATTGAAGTGGGCCTGCGAGCCCGAATACCTACTTGTTCTTCATACATGTTCTGGCACATGTTGTGCTTTAGTTACAATATTCTTGAAGAGACCTGCGAGTCTCACTGTGAATGTAAAATGATAATAAAAATATATTTACAAAAAAAAAAATGTGGCTGGCCGGCAGATCCGATGAAAGTAAACCTACGGAGGACAGTCATGATGACAACGATATGCACACCCTAACAAGACCCAAACTAGTTTTCAATCTGTTTTAGGCAAATGGCGTCACACACATTGAGAAGAAGCAGCAATGAACGAGCCTTGAACAAACTGACAACAAAACGCCAAAAGCTATAGATGGAGCAATGCTCTGCAGTCTACTGACACTATGCTCTGCAGGTGACTCATGGCTACACAGGTTTTATTCCTTCCACTGCTTTCTGTACCATATAATAGGTGGAAAACACAAGCGATATCAGAGATTGCCAGCTCCAACACAAGGAAACCAAACTATTCCTGTTTTTTTGTAGCTGGTGCCAGGAGCACGCTGAGTTCAACCTTTTCATAGACAGCGATGTGACCTCTTACTTCTATAAAATCTGGACTAAAAATATTCCCCAACACAAGAAACAAAGAAACCAGCAAAATACAACAATAACCTCTTCATTATAAGACAATGAGGTCCTGACAGCAGCAAACAGGTCCCGAGCCACAGTACACAGTATTATAGTATGTACGTGCAAGACAGTACTTGCAACGTCATTGCACTTTGGTGAATCAATCTGCAGAGAGTACCGTGCAATTTATAGGTGTGTGCGGCACAGATTAGTCAGATTTATGCTTCTGTATGAAGATGTAAACTAGTGTTACATTGCATCATTGTTTCAGTGTTACATTGTATCATTGCTTCAGTGTTACATTGTATCATGTCTCCACCACACAGACCCTTTAACAAGGCTTTCTCCACCAAGCTGACCCCTTTCCCAGGTTTTCTTTACCACACCAAGCCTTTACCCAGGTTCTTCCCACCACACATACCCTTTGACAAGACTCTCTCCACCACACAGACCCTTTAACAAGGCTCTCTCCACCACACAGACCCTTTAACAAGGCTCCACCACGCAGACCCTTTTAACAAGGCTCTCTCCACCACGCAGACCCTTTTAACAAGGCTCTCTCCACCACGCAGACCCCTTTAACAAGGCTCTCTCCACCACGCAGACCCTTTTAACAAGGCTCTCTCCACCACGCAGATCCCATTCCCAGGTGTTCCTTAGCACACAAACCATTTACCCAGGTTCTCCCAACCACACAGACCATTTACCCAGATTATCTTCACCATAAAGACCCTTTACCCATGATCTCCACATTACACAGACCATTTATCTAGAATATTTTAAAAATAGGTAAAAAATAAATAAATATATATATCCCTGCAAAGCCACATTTGAGAGATATTCTTACTTCCACATCAACATCACTGAGAAAATAAATAAATTCATGCAATCCAACCCAGAGATTAACAAATGCAAAGGGGCATTATATATAATTCTACACATAGTACATGTTGAGAACAAGTTGCGAGGAAATAAAGGGCTCAAACATACAGGGATGGTGATAGAGTTAAAATGGAAAAAGCAACCAACATGAGACTAGTTTGTTTATGACTGACAGTGAGTTGGGTACAATAAACTGCCAGATTACAGACAGGGGGTTATTCTGGCTCGGAGAACTCGGAGTGGAACCTCTCCTGTCAAAGGAGTTCCACCCCTAGGTGAAAGATCCCTGTGTCCCTAGTAAAAGGTCATCAATTCTTTCATACTCTGATTCTTGGCTTACGCACTTAGAAAATGCATTTTCTCCCACACCCCACTCTTTCAATGTCACCAGGGAGAGCTGTGGCACTGCTTCCCCAACAAATAAATAGAGATCTGTATACAAGGAGATGAATTCGGGAGGCCGTGCCTCTCGTCAGACCTGCTCCTGTCTCCCCGGTGGTGAAAGCTCTCCCCGGTAGTTAATTAGAATTGTGTCACTAAGTGAATGCAGCTCTGCCTGGGCTCTGACAGACGCTCACCTCTGACACAGGGGGTCCGAGAGACAATCCACATCAAACTACTGCAGTGTGACCCTTTTAACACAAAGAGTAAACTCGCAGCACATCCAGTTGAAGCTCATTAAAACTGTCTACTCTCCGAACATCCCATTAACCTCTTCGTTCAAAAAAAAAAGAAAAAACACAAGCTATTTCTCTCGTCTCTCTCCAAGGCCTAATTAATACTGTGCATTGGGAACAATATAACACTTTGACCTTCTACTATCTCCAGTCTAAATGAAGGCGCACGCAGAGGCAGAAAGGGGGGAACCTTAGGGTGCTGAACAAGCTTGTTCTCTTTCTGTTCATGACAAAGGGGTTAATGATCTACTGCCGGTACAGAATGGTTAACCCCTCTCCTATAAGGATTAAGATGGACAGTGTAAAACAATATCGGCCGCAGGCTTGTCAGCAAGAGACATACAGCATGTACTCAATACCCCTAGGAATGAACGAGACAGTATTGGGGCAGGAGATCCCTCTTATTACCTAAATCCTACTCTAGACTCTGCTTGTATGGTGCAAAGCTTAGTTCTTTTTCACTGGCCAGGAATGTGAAATATTTTATAATTAATGGTTAATTAATCAGTTAGGCCTGTTTTCTGTTTCATTAAGCAAAAAGATTAGGTCTCAGTAATACATATTAAGTATAACTGTTTAACAAGCAACTATGTTCAATGTGTGAGACTCTATCTGACACTGGGGATTACATGTTCCAGTACTCTCCTATACTAGGGGGACTAAATGTTCCAGTACTTTCCTATACTAGGGGGACTAAATGTTCCAGTACTCTCCTATACTAGGGGTACTAAATGTTCCAGTACTTTCCTATACTAGGGGGACTAAATGTTCCAGTACTCTCCTATACTAGGGGGACTAAATGTTCCAGTACTCTCTGACACTGGGGATTAAATGTTCCAGTACTCTCTGACACTGGGGATTAAATGTTCCAGTACTCTCCTATACTAGGGGTACTACATGTTCCAGTACTCTCTGACACTGGGGATTAAATGTTCCAGTACTCTCTGACACTGGGGATTAAATGTTCCAGTACTCTCCTATACTAGGGGTACTACATGTTCCAGTACTCTCTGACACTGGGGATTAAATGTTCTAGTACTCTCCTATACTAGGGGGACTAAAGGTTCCAGTACTCTCTGACACTGGGGATTAAATGTTCTAGTACTCTCCTATACTAGGGGGACTAAAGGTTCCAGTACTCTCTGACACTGGGGATTAAATGTTCCAGTACTCTCCTATACTAGGGGAACCAAAGATTCCAGTACTCTCCTATACTAGGGGGACTAAATGTTCTAGTACTCTACTATACTAGGGGGATTAAATGTTCCAGTACTCTCCTATACTAGGGGGACTAAGGTTCCAGTACTCTCTGATACTATTGGGATTAAATGTTCCAGTCCTCTCCTATACTAGGGGGACTAAATGTTCCAGTACTCTCCTATACTAGGGGGACTAAATGTTCCAGTACTCTTCTATATTAGGGGTACTAAATGTTCCAGTACTCTCCTATAGTAGGGGAACCAAAGATTCCAGTACTCTCCTATACTAGGGGGACTAAATGTTCCAGTACTCTCTGATACTAGGGGGATTAAATGTTCCAGTACTCTCCTATACCAGGGGAACCAAAGATTCCAGTACTCTCCTATACTAGGGGGACTAAATGTTGTAGTACTCTCCTATACTAGGGGGACTAAATGTTCCAGTACTCTCCTATACTAGGAGGATTAAAGGTTCCAGTACTCGTCGATGCTAGGGGGACTAAAGGTTTCAGTACTCTCCTATACTAGGGGGACTAAATGTTTCAGTACTCTCCTATACTAGGTGAACTAAAGGTCCCAGTACTCTCCTATATTAGGTGGACTAAAGGGTCTAGTGTTCTCCTACTCCGAGACCAGAGAATACAGTACTTTCCTACAATTAGGGAAAATGGTTCAAGTACTCCCCTATTCCAAGGAAATAAAGTTTCCATTATTTCACAATCCTAACAGAATAAAGGTTCCAGTACTCTCTTATACTAAGGCATGTGTCAGCAACCTATGGCACTCGAGGTGCCAAATGGGTTCTGGCCTATCAGGAGTCCTTAGCACAAACTGAGTGAGGAGAAACAATTCTCAATTTACACATTGCAGCACTTAGAGGAAGTAATCTCAGAGTAGAGCAGCATGCAGAAGCTATTGCAGTTCCTATCCTTGACCTGCACCTGTCCAGCTCAGTCCCCACTAGACCCCATGCATTTGACATGCATTTTTCTGGATTTTTTTTTTTTTTTTTTGGTATTCTGTCACTCACTGTTAAAATACACCCACCATTACAATTATAGACTGTTCATTTCTTTGGCATTGGGCAAACGTTTAAAATCAGCAGGGGATCAAATACTTTTTTCCCCTCACTGTACAAACAACCCACTCCCCACAACCACAAAACCACTCACAATCCATATACAAGCACACATCCCCACAAGCAGCCTTTCACATGCAATACCCAGGGCAGCCCAACACATACACACATATCATCCAGATACAATGACACAAGCAGGGGGATACATGGCCCACATTCATAGATATCATACAGAAAACCAAAGTCTACTCATGAACGTATACTGTACAATATAACAGTCCACATATGCACAAGCACAACACTACAAAGCAACTAAAGCAACCATAAATAACACAAGCAAGGGGCGGGGCCTGACCGGTCGCAGGCTTGAGAGGCTCCGGCAAAACTTGTTCCCCTTGGGCGCAATATCAAAGTTTATAACATGAATTGGAGCCCAGGAGATATCCCATGTGTCCGGGTAGCTACCTGTGGCACTACAGTCCCCAAGATCGGAGGTTTCGGAGTCCCTGGGGGCGACACGAGGCTTTGGGGCCTGTGTGGGTGAAGAGCGGGGTGATGGCCGCCGTCCTGTCTGTGAGCCCAGCAGCCGCGTGGCGACCTTGAGATGTGCCTCGCAGGTCCCGCTTCCCCCCCTTTGGGGGGGGGGGGTTATCCCGGTCCACACTGGGGAGAATCACTGCTTACCATCGTCCCTCAAACCAGGCTAACACTGGGTGGTGCACTTCGTGCCTGAACACCAAAATGGCGGCAATGCGCCCAACGCAGATAAAAATTTCCTACCTGCAGACACCCTCGCCCAAGCCCTGAATCAATCTACTGTCTTTGACACGCATCGACAGATCCCCGCGGAAGCTCCTGCCCACTAACTCACAGATCGGCGCTAGCACCCACGGCTGCTTTCCTGGGCACGGAGCCCTCCGAGGTAAACCCTCGCACCACAGCCCTACACCTGGACATTTCACCTCCCCCAGGACTCCCAGTGTTGGCAATAGAGAGCCAAACCCGAGGGGGTATGTAATGGGCCCATAAAGTCCTGAGTGCTGGCGGCAGGGTGATATTAAGGATTTAAGACCACACACCATGAAGGTCTATATTGCTGGTGGGAGACAGGAGCTGACCACAATTAGATGACACGGCAGCTCAGTCTAGACCTCAGGCCTGGGGAGCAGTGATGCAGGTCCCCAGAGATACAGAGCGCAACCCACACCTTGGACGGCAACAGAAACTTACCCAGACGGATCCGGCTCCTTGCAATTACGTCCCTGAGACCCCGAGCCGCGGAATTGGCTGAAGATGGTCTGGGCTACTGGGGCTGACAGCCTGTCTCTCTTAGGTGACTCCCAGTTCACTATCAGGCACCTGGTTGTCCCTTAAACAGAACTCTATGCAATTACCTTATTTCTTAAGTTTAACATTTACTTTTGGTTTCCAGCTCTGCTATCCTAAACGAGAGTGCAGTACTGGTGGTTTTCATGTTATATTCTGATTATATAGATTGTTATGCGACACCTATGTAATGCCAGTTCATATATTATAGGCTTCACTAGTCTGATACTTAAGGCAGGTATCTGTATACCTCTCACCAGGCCTAGAATTTTATCATAGATATTTGACACCACTCAGAATCTCCTGTGCTTAGATTGAGCAGGTCTGAATAGATTAGCTCGATATAACTCGCTGTGTATTCTACAATCTCTAAAAAGGTCTGTAAGCAGGACAGGCTAGGATTTCATATCTTGCTTAATAGGATAGGCTTGAACAGCTCACCATCATATTTGACCAGTCTTCTGATTATTTGCATGTCCTATAATCTTGTCTTTTAATACTATATCTCAGTACCATAAGCATGTTTCACAACCTACTTTATTATTTTTAGCTACGTCTATGAACGTACTTGCAAAAAAATACAAGCTCACTCTCAATATTCCCACTAGACATGTTAGGCATAGCTTGTATCTTATACCACTTTAAAAATTGTGTAGTATACTCGAATGCCTTGTACCTGTTATGCTTTGTACAGCTAATTGTCCTGCCACTGCTGTTGGGGCATTGCAAGAATATTTGTTACTCTTATGCACACAAAAATAAAGAATAATAAAAAATAAAAAAACACAAGCAAAATATGGTAACATACTCAACACAATTAAAAAAAATAAAATAAAAGAGGACCAGCACGCCAAGAGACTTCCAAATCTTTTTTTGGTACAGTACGACTAAAATATCTGCCTACCACTGTACAAGGTGCAAGAGAGTATGAAGAACAAACAATAGCTCAGGTAGCCTGCCCTTCGATGGGCCCCTGAAATGCAGATCGGCTCTCACTGCCCCTTAAACTTGGTGAGAGCAAAAAAATAAGGTGCAAGAGAGTAGTAGAATGGACAACAAGGCCGAAACAAACATCTGGGATTGCTGAATCTCTCGTGCAGAGAGAACTGGCCCGCATTCCTGATTTGGACCACAATTTTGGGTGGGATCAGTCTGATGTGCATATGGCCACGGTTCTTTTTGTAATTAAACAAGATTAGCTAAAACCTTGTTTTTTTCGGTACTCTTTTATGCTAAGGGGATAAAGATTACAACATTCTCCAATAATAGGGAATAAAGATCCCGGTACTCTCTTAAAGAGGAAGAAATAAAGGTTCCAGTAGGGTCCTATATTAGTGGAGTAAAGGCTCCAGTACTCTTAGATAAAAGGATAATAAAGGCTCCAATACTCTCCTATAGAGAGAGAAAAGGTTCCACTACTCTCTTATACTAGAGGAAATAAATGTTCCAATACTTTCTTAAGGGAGCAGTATAAAGGTTCCAGTACTCTCCTACATCCTACCATATCCTTCCCTGTCTTAAAGACCACATTACGAGAACAAATTAAGCATCTGTAGACATATAGAGCATTGTTAGTTCTAAATGAGGTGAATAAAACAAGAAATGTATAAAGGTGGATATAACACACACACACAGATAAATGAACAATTATGCTACAACTACGCAGTATATTATGCCCACAACCCATAATCCACATCTGGTAAATCACGAATGATGTGGTGTACCAGTGAATAAAGAATTCAAAATGATGTAGTATAAATATACATTAATTATGTGTTCATTTGTGTATCATATTATTTCATGATTTACTAAACAAGCTGGACAATTCATGTCAGAAATGACTGGCTTAAACTAAACGCAGTACTACAGAGTTCTTACTTCAATGAAACAATGTGCTTTAAATCATTATAAAATGTACATTTTTTCCTTTAGACCTGACAGCTGCAGAATTTGCTGAATTAAGTGGTTGGTTGCTACTATTTAGGGGTTATGCAGAAATAAATAAACAAGCCTTCCCAAAAGTTCATAAATGAAAAGCTATTGAGAATATCACAAAGGATAAGAATATGGTCCTGAAAATTGATACGACTTTAATAAAAATAACAAATAGCCCTTGTAATAGTTAAACCAACATCTAGTCTACAAGAGCATAAACTGTCCGTAACATCATGTTGCAAGTACCCACAAACCCCATGTACATCGATTATGCAGCGATTGCTCACATTGTCATGCTGTACAGACAATAAATGAAAACATTGCCTTGGCTGTACTGGAAATCCTTTAAATGATATATTGGCCTCATTAAACTAAGAAGCTTAAAATGACCTAAGTCTAGTCTATTTTCTAGATCCCTGACATCTTGATATCTCCCCTAAATGACTCTCTTCATCCACTTTTAAGAGGTGAAGAAGTGACCTGGGATATTCTGTTAGGGCTTACCTTATACGTTCTCTACAAGTAAACATCTAGGGTTTAAAAATGTATTTGTTGTTTTTTCCTTTTCCATAGACAAAAGGGAATGACAGCAAACACATTATTCTTTTAGATAATCTGTCAGCAGATCTTAAAAAGGCCTGTGGTGGCTACTGTGCGTGTTTAAGCTTACAAATGTTATAGTGACCTGATCCTTTCTGCTTGAAGAGAGGTCCAGCCATGTCCTCGATCCCCTTTGTAATTAAAAGTGACAGTGGTAGCAGCAAACAGAGAGCTCCTATCGTGCAGTGGTGGACTTAAAACGCACTGCCAATCAAGCCTCTGTATTCTTAATCTGTTAGCAAACAACTAAAATAACAATGTCCCTTTTACCAATGATCCACTCCACTAGATGATGGCTGTTTTGAAGACCTTTTAGTGTCAGATCACAGCGGCCTGCTACCGACCCCAACACATATACATGTACCCTAGAAGAAATAAAGTGGCCCCTGCTGTGGCCTGATGCTACGAGTGGTGTTCATGTACATCCATCTCTCTCCTTTCAGGAAGAACAAATTGCTTTGACTGCATTTTTTTCATCCAATTTCTTCTCCAGCTGATGATGTCATCACCCATTACTCCTTTTCGCCAAAATTAATCTTGTACTTACATCATCTGGCTCTGATGTGCCAAAAAAATCTCCAAACTGCCGCAAAGGGAAGTAATGTCCAAATCCATCAATGGCTGCATCTACACAAGGACTTTACCTCTCGTATTTTCATTATTAAATTGTCCCTGAAAATATTACAATGGCTTTGGAAAAAAAATATCACTCTGAACCAAAAACAGTTACTCTAACATTTCGACTGTCAGAAAGGCATAATACATGTAATAGAAGCAAAGTGGGCAGATGAGGAGTGGTAATATAGACATGGGATAATGGCCAAAGCAGGAAAAAAATGTTTTTAATAATATTTCATACCTGATGATTGAAGCAGATGGTCTTTAGGCATGATTTTATTTATATTTTGTTTATGCACTATGAGCTTTGCACAAAAAAAAAAAGTATTGGTTACCTGACAAATTAATTTGTTTCCATATGGTGAGTGGCCACAAGTTGTGACATTTAGGATAAGGTCTCCCTCAATCATGGGAGGTAAAACACCAAAAATTGAGTTTTACCTCACTATAACCCTAGCAAGCAGGGCATTTGAAGCACAAAAGTGATGCCTCACAGGCTCTACTATCTGGGAGGAAATTAATTTGGAAGGGAAGACACAAATTATGTTTCCTCTTTTGGAAGATGAGAAGTTGTGACATATGGGATCTTATAACCAAAAACCAGCAGGACATAAGGCCGCCTCAAAATTTAGGCTGGGTACAGGCAATGACTCAAATGTCAACAACTGTCTGGACATCTTTCTGCCAAAACTATCAGGTATCAACCTTGGCAGATTGTCCATAGAAACCTCAGAGTAAAAGGATCTACGAGGTAGCCACCACACTATAGAATGAGCAAAGATCTCATCTGGGGAAGGCTATCTAGTTCTCCAGATCATAGATTTAGCCAAATAGTGCGAGTGATGACTGAAGCCTTCTGACCCAAATGGGATCCAGAAATATGAACAAGCAAGGAAAAACACCACATCAAGTGCTTACTGGTCTTAACGTAATACTTAGTTCCACATAGGGATTATCAAGGATCCGAAGAATCTCTCGATTGGAAACACATCCTCAATCTTTTTACTTCAACAAATACACCTTCCATCATGACAGGCAGAAACAGTACTGATGATTCTAGAGGAAGGGCTAGAGAGGTAGGGGCACGCTGAAGCAGTGCATTGTGGGTGTTTCTACATAAATATGAAGTAGCATCACAGAAAAGCTGCTGAGATGACACAATGAAGCCATTGGTGCCCCATCTCCAGCAGGTACCTTAAGGAGGCAAATTAACAAATGGAATCCTGTAGATTTGCATGAAGAGTAATGAGATATGAACTTTAACTGTTCAAAATGGGGACATCCATTGTCTGGTTCAGTTATCAGGTACATGTTGACAGCTATCACGGCTGACTGACCAAACTACACGTGTGAATGTGTAACAGGTGGAAACAACACAAAACTAGGAAACTAGGAAAGAACACTTTGTCTTTAAAGCAAGAGGTGTCAATGCAAAATTAAAAACGTGGATGTCACATGGAAACTTGGTTGCCATGCCATGTTTCTGCATGTATATGGTAAAGATAGCCTTCTCTTGACCTGGTGGCGGTGTAAGTAAAAGAAGAGGGAACAGAAGATCTAGAGGAAACAAAGCTTTAAGATACAGTTCCTTGTGATACAACGAACTTACAGTGTGAAAAACTTCATAAGTCGGCGTTGCCACAGAACTCAATTTGAGGGGACGATATTACTCATTTCTTGGATACATTAACTGCATAAAGTATCAATTAAAGCATTGATTGCAGGAGTGCTGGGAACTCTTAGTGTGTAATGGGCTGTATCCTAAGCTGCAGAATGGAGGCAAGAGACACTCACAGATGCCTCGCACAGAGCTTTGGCTGACAAATGATTGATATTATGACTCAATTATAACTGGAACCTCCCATAACTGCCTCCAGAGGATGAAAGGCTGGGTCAAACAGGTCGGGATTTGAACCTATGACCAGGATTTTTAACGGAGATCTTCCAGGCAAAGCCCTGAGCCAGCATGGCAATCTCTCAGGCTATGAGCGACGATTTATTAACAGGGCTGGCTTAGCTACTCCACCACGAACAAGGCTGTTTGGCCATTTGTTAAGGATAAGCGGTTAATTTACAGGCCAAAGACCATTAAGATAATATCACAGTTACGGCTAACCCTTGGCTCTACAACTGTTGTGCACCATCTTTTACGTGATATTTAGCCAGCCAAAGGGCAGTACAATAGATGGAATCGCAAATATTATTTAACATGTTCTAACATTCGCAATGAAGGACAGAATCCATAGAAGAATGAATACCACTTTTTGTTTCACAACAAATGTATTTTAGCGTGTACATAGAGTATTTAAAGCAAACAGATAAATTCTAACTGACTTACCATGTACAGGAGAGTGACCCATTCATCATCACATTTACAACGGTCTTTCTGTCATATATACATGTGCACACACACACAAGCACACATTTCTTTTCATTCATCCAGTAAGATCCTCCGCCCCATTCTAAGTGGATCATTTATACAGTAACCCTTGTTGGAGTCTGGCAAGCTGAGCCAGCCCGATTCCATCTAATTTTGGCTTCCTCAGGTAGGGTTACTTTGTATCAAACAATTAGATTTTCATTACATTAAACAAAACTCCAAAAGGGATGGCACTGTGCACTGTGTAATGATGGCAAGGTGTTGACGAGGTACCAGCCTTAAAATAGTTAGAAGTAACTTTTTGTAACCTTTTCATTTTAATAGTAGGACAATGATTCTAAAAAACAACTAATCTTACTTTCAGGCATATGCGTGCGCACGGGGTGTGCCTGGGCACACCCTAATCCCCGCGGCACTCGCTATCTGCCTCCCTCCGTGGGCCGGTGAGGGAGATCAAAGATCTCCTTCACCTAACCACAGGCAGGAGAGGACCCGGGGAGCTCTAGCCAGCAGCTCCGCCAGGTTCCTCTCGCGAGATCTGAGCGTTGCCGCGTGGCTAGAGTTCACTCACCACTGGACCACCAGGGATGGCAGGAGCACGGTCCCCCCTCCCTACAAAAGGTAAGAAGGGCGGGGGGATATTAACGGCCATCCCACTCCCACACAATACACACACTTTAAAAAGTTGCCTAAAGCATTTGAAGAGATCCTCCATGTTGATGGATATTAAAAAGTGAGAGATTGCTCATACAGCGTCATTAATAGGACTCGTCATATATATAGGATATCGTAAACCGTAATGCACATGGATCTGCTGGGTTTCGATTCAATTTAAACCTACTCCTTATTCTTGTTTATGTGGCCTTATGCTGTCCCATAAATCCTGTCTAGCATAGTTTTAAGGGATATGTAGATCAGGCCCTAAAACACTGTAGTAGTTATAGTGCTTGAAATGCCCTTTTGAAAAAGTTCAATTCTTTGACCCTGTGAACTTGTTATCCCTGGTCTAAACAGTACATGCACAATCTATGGTGTTTTATTTTGTCCTCACACACACAGCACCCTTACACATACATACACACAGCACACACTAACAGCACCCTTACACACAAATCACCCTTACATATACACCCACACACAAACAGCACCCTTACACACACATACATCATCCTTACACACACAGACATCACCCTTACACACACAGCGCCTACACACACAGCACCTTCACACACACAGTGCCTTCACACATACACACACAGCGCTTCACACACACACACCCTCAGTCACACACACACACAGCAGTGTGTAAATACGTGGCGTGTGTGTTTGTGCTTTAGGGTGCACACCCTTATACAATAGGCTGCGCACGCCTATGCTTTCAGGTACTCATCTATAAACTTCAGACACTAAAAGATCACAAAATCAAGTTTATTTCATTTTGAGACTTGCAAATAGCTTTAACAGCAACTGTCACTTCTAAGAAATGACTGTTCCTCTTTCCCTCTTGCCAATGAAGGCTACTGCAGCCTAAGTGAAGGCTTAAAGTGAACGGTTTAGCATCGCATCCACTTCTGCTCATTGAATGATTATAATGCAAGGCGGCCACTAAAATCACGGTTTCTCAGTTGCCACCAAGAAAATGTGGCAATGTCTTTTCAATAATAAAGTGTTAACGGATCTTACAAACGTTTCATAAATACAGGCGTCTTGGGATAACTGAAAATTGTTAGGCTTCCTTACGCCTCATTATCAAGGTACGTTTATTTATTAAATTAGTTGTGAATAGAAAATAGAAAGCAAAAAGTTGACCTAACGTTTAGAATTAGGTTTTCAATCTGTTTTACCACAATTCTCAAATTTGTGAGTAGACCCTAGTAATGCAATGAGAAAGTAGCGAAAAATCAAGTCACGAATTACAATTTGAGTTCAGAGTCTGTTTTCCAGCCAGCTCCTCCAGGGCTGTCCCCGCTCGCCAGTAAAATAAATACTCGCTCAAAGCGGGAACCAAATTTTAATGCAGTGCCTGTCAATAACTCTCACAGAGCCATCCCTCAGAACAATCTTACTAATTAAATGCTGCTGAGATTTAAATAATTCATCTCCTTAACATCTATTGATCCGGGAGTTTTGTGGTTAGAGGCTGAGAACAAAATTAACCCCTTCAAGCATAACTAAATCAGACGTTACAGATTGGAGAATCATTGCCGGTCTTGCTATATGGAATGCGTCCAGCCGCACAGCGAACATTCTAAACTATAAACCTGCCTGAAAGAAACTCTCTTCATTCATACAGTCCCAGTCGTAGAGCAAATAACTGGACATGTTTATATAGTATAGAGAGTATAGTCTGCCGGAACGCTTTCGTCGATCCCAGATTTGCATTTTGAATAAATTATGTATGACGCATCACAGCAGTTAGCTGCAGTCCCCAGTGCACAGAAAACATTTCCAAACCAATCTAGCCCTTCCCTTCATGGCTGGTTTATTCACAAAGCAAATGCCACTTCGTTAGTATAGCATGGTTAACCATAAATACCTTAGTACTTTACTTGCCATTCGGTTCAGAAAATGTTGCTTTCACTTTAAAGAGACATTTTAAGCCCCAAAACATAAGTTAAAATCATCTTAATGGGGTGGTTTTGGTCCAAAGATCCCTTTCTCTGACAATGTAAAGACTGACAGCCACTAGAGCCACTTCCTGATTGAAAACCTTACAGGGCACTATAGGCACTTAGCTCATTGAAATGGTCTGGGTGCAGTGTCCCTGTTCACTTAACCGTGCAATGTAAAACGTTTAGAGAAACTGCAATGTTTATATTGTAGGTTTAAGACTATCAGACAGCCATTAGAGGCGCTTCCTGCAGTTTCATGGAGTTTGACTCCATGAAACGACGATGGACGTCCTTATGCAAGTTCAGCATGTTGAAAAACTCCACAGGAAAGTGTTGATTCAGTGCTTTCCTACGAGTAAGGCCTCAAGCACACGCAGCGAGCATGCGCATTAGGTTCCCAGATCCTGCTGACGTCGGTGGAGGTGGAGCCTGAGCCAGCATCGAGGGGCGTCGGCTCTGGAATGAGGGAAATGTTAAAAGAAATCTTTTTTACCATTTATACGCCCAGTGGTGTGAGAGGTGGGCACGCATGGGCAGAGGGACACTATAGTGTTTGGATTACAGTTTTGTATTCCTAGCATTATAGTGTTCCTTTCAATCTTAGAAGGTCTTTACATTCAGTGTCATCACACACAGCACAATGACAATTAATGCCACTAATGTTTTCTTTGATTTAGTGCTCTATGAAAAGAACCCGTTAGGCAGTACATGGCAATTTCCACGCATTCGTTGTAGGTCCTCATTGCTTCTCCTTAAGAAGCATTGCATTAGATCGAGATTAATAGTATTGGAGCAAAAGGTGTACATAATCTGTTCTGGTGCAAGTGCTTTATGTGTGAAGAGTGTGACCCCTTTTTTCATTTTATAAAAAAGTACGGATTTCAGTTGGCACATTTATAAATCAGATCGTCAGTCAAAGACATAACTAGAAACCACGGGGCCTGGTGCAAAAATTGCCCTGGCCTCCCGCCCATACGTCCCCGCCCCCGATACATCCACCCCCAACCCCATACATCCGCCTTCACCCCCACACACTCGCAGACAAACAGATACACACATACATGTAGACACACACACACATATACATACATACAGACACACAAATACACACACAGAGATCCATACATACAAACACACACTCAGAGACACATACATACAGACTCACATACATACACACACACACACAGAGACAGACTCAAACACATACATGCAGACAGACACAGACACACACAGAGATATACTAATACAGACATTCTCTATCACGCACACAAAAAAATTTAGTGACTTACATGGGGTCCTCATGCTGATGGGAGTCAGAGCTCCCACTCTGATTCCCTCCTCTCCTCCTACGCGGCACTCTGTTGGCTGGGAGGAAGTGACGGCTTCCTCTCAGCTCTGACATCATCACTGGGGCCCAGTCGCGCTCTTAAAGCGTTGCAGCGCTAACAGGGCACAAGGAAATCCATTGCCATTGGGTGGACCCAAGAGCATGGGCCACCCGATGGGCCCTTCAATGTGGCCCAAGCTTTTTTTCCGTGCGGCCAGGGCCACACAAAATGAGACTGGGCCCCCTGTAATGATGTGCCCGGTCGCAGCTGCGACCGCTGTACTTTCGCCATTGCAACCTCTTACTTCCAAGTTTGATTAAGCTAGTTAAGCTAAACTCAAGGGGGAGAAACTGCCCAGAACACCTGCCTTACAAAGACTTCTCATTGAGCTGCATTGGGAAGTCTGTGATTGGACAGCTACAGAAAGTCTGGGCGGGGTTAGTAGGAGAGGGCTTGCAAAGGCTGCAGACAAGAGATCTTCAGATTTTGCATGCTGTTTTTAGATTTAACCCCAAATGTTTTTATTGGGGGCATATCTACGTAATGGTAATTTTTGCATTTAATTTTTATTGGGCAGTAAGTAGAGTGCCCCTTAAAGGCTTTTTAAAAATCTAAAACAGTGAAATAACACATCCAACTTATATATATGTATTTTTAAAATGAGAATGTCCCTTTAATTGTGTTTATTGTACATGTCGTTCGTATAGACTGTAAGCTCGTTTGAGAACCTATCGTTCCTGTAAGTTTTCTTGTTATTGTCCTATTTATAGTTAAAAGATTCCAAAACCCAAATATACAAATATTTTGCACATAGTAATAAAATTTAGGGCCCACTCCTCTACCTCACTATGACGAGCCCACAAACTCCATAAGGATACCAAATGGCAAACCCTGGCTCAACCGAGAAGTTACAAAAAGTTACTTATTATTATTATTATTATTATTATTATTATTATTATTAAAGAAAAACAAAAAAAAATTGTAAAAGTAAAAAGTTATATAAAAAAAGAAAAGAAAGAAAAACCAGCCTTACAATACATAAAATATTATAAATACAAACACAAGCATAAAACCGTGGATTTAAGAAGCACCCTCATCTAGCATCAACGATAAATCTAATCATGAACTAGTATTTGCACCCAGTCAGACACTCCTGGCATTGTGGATGGTCTCCATTTGCCATTGTGTGTGGCACTGTACAGCCAGGCAAACTGCGTTCTAATCTTTCCTAGAATTATGTAGATAAGCATCTGGAGATGGCTCTGAAACTCTATAATCTGGTGCCAATATTTACCTACGTATTGGAATGCTGGATCCTATTAATTGCATTTACTAGGCTTTGCCGGCTAGAGGGGCACTAACATTTCTAATACCTTTCCCACTAAACAGATAAAACTATCAGGCTCCATCTATTTATCGCTGTGAGATTCAAAATGTTCTTAAAAAACATAAATGTATTAAAAAAACGCTCAAATAAATTTCCAACTTTAAGAGGAAACTACAAAACAGAACACAACATCGAAGATCACATATAACTTGTACGTGTGATTCTCGGTTCTTTTTTACACGTACAGAAAATATTTAGCAACAAACATCAATCAGGCGCAGTCCTGGCACAGCCAAGACATACGGAATATCTATGCCGATACCATGTACAACTGACTGAATCTGGTGTGGATTTCTACGTTTCAATGGATTTTCTTCACACCTCATAAACACACGTTTGTTAAATAAATGGTTAAGAGTAAATATAATATTCAAAATTCTGGGAATTAACCGTTTCCTTTTGCCGTTTTTATCGTTGAACTTGCAGTCTGTAGCACAATATCTAAAGGCAGTTTCTTTCGAGAATACGAAGAGGCACACTTGTGACTATTTGTAAATAATCACAAATTTCTATCACATACAGGAAGGCACAGCATTGATGTTCTATTCAAAAATATAATCTTTAATTTAATAATAAAAATCTTACACAATTATTTTTAGACCCTGTGCCGACGTGTACTATGCTATGGGGGCTCTATAAACGATAGATTTCACCTGTCACAAGAAGGTGGACAGAAGGAGAGCTTACCTATCCCACTGTGGGGTCTGCCTATGTGCTGCAGGCTCAGTCCCTTGTTCATATCTAGGAGTCCATTCTTAGGCCAGGTGCCTATGGCAAAGCTGTAAGCCTGAAAAACATAAAAACGGATACAATGATAAAGCATTTTGAGATTCTATCATATTATTATTAAATGAATACAACCCTGGGAAAAAAAAAGGTTTAGCACTTAAATTGATACACAGTGGTTTTAGATCTTTAAGTTAAATTAAATAACTTTTCAACAAGCTTCCTACCTAATTGTGGGGATGAGTTGTTCGTGCACACAAATCAATGCTAGCATGGTCTCGCAGCTGGTAAAACGAGTGCAGCAATGCAGGGCACTCAGTAGGTATGCTGCATTATGGCAATGTTTCTTGTAAGCTAATAGCTGTGTGATTGAACTGTAATATGCCTTCTGTGCAGATCTAGAAAAGATCTTTATTAAAGACATGCTCGAATCTGTAGAAGAAGGGATGCCCTAATCAATATTTGACTGATAGTGCACCGGTTATAAAACCGTCCCAACAACACCAAAAATAAAATCAGATTACTTTCAATTGGCATTTCCTATTGTTTTGTGACGAATCTTAAAAAAATAATTTCAAAGTACAGTCTAAAAGTATGTCATTTTTTACAGACACTCCTAAATCAGTTGTTGATCTGGCAGGCTTTCCCTTATGCAGCATATCGTCTAACGTAGGAACTATCTAGGTTCCCAGAATCTCAGAGCTTGTAAGATAATTGCCAACAAGCCCTGTGAAATATCTTTTCCCCTGGGCAGAGGTAGCATCAATAGCCTCTTCAAGTCTCTGTCATGACTGCCGGTAAAAAAAAGTACCCCGGCCCGGCACAGAGGCAAAGCACCCCTTTCTAGTCCAAATCAAACCATGGTGGCATGGTGGCAAATCACTGCCACCAAGTTCATTATTGCAAGGTTTGGGTACGGCGATTGTAAAACCTCTGGATGAGATGAATAAATAAAAGTTAATTACAATGTCAATGGAAATAATCATTTTATCAAGGTGTGACTATTCCTTTAATAAAACAGACTTTAATATCCTGGTAGATCAGGAACATTTGATCTAATAGCGTCATGTAACTCCTCAAGTGCCTCCTCACTATTAAGATTATATCTGGCATTTTGACAGCCACCACGATTCATCTGATTGATCGTAATAAAATCACTGTATTTATGCGTCTCCAGAGGGTGATACGTTACACGTGACACGTAGAGGCCCGCAGTTTCCCAATCTACGTCTCACTCATTTCCTTCGATTCCTTTTCCTTGCTGGGTTTAATTTGCTTCACTGTGGGCCAATGTGCTTGGCGCTCAAAGGAAGGCCAGATCAGGCACACAGCACAGATATCTGTGCCTACTAATGCAATTAATGCAGAAATCCTTATATAAGGTAACACTTTTTATTGTATGGATACCCATATAGCACTGTAGCTTCCACTATATCTTATAACTACAAGCTGGGCGCTACATCAGCTTTCGACCCTTTACCTAGTTAACAGATATAATGGTGGAACAAACAAGGCAGACCTCACCGCTAGTATTTTCTCATTATGACTTAATATCTCGTCCTACAGGAGCAGACAACAGGATGGGGGTCGGTGGGGCCACAGGCCCAAAGCAGATCTTAAAACTTGCTGTTTATTAATCCAGGAGATTTACAGGATGCAGATATTGATATATTGTACCTGATATAATAAATAACAGACTTATATTGAAATGTTTTGTGATGGAATGCCTGTATATTGCAGTGTCCCTTTAGCAGTCTTACAGAATGCACATATTGCAGCGTCTCTCACAGAATGCACATATTGCAGTGTCTCTTACAGAATGCACATATTGCAGTGTCTCTTACAGAAGGCACGTATTGCGGCATCTCTCACGGAATGCACGTATTGCGGCATCTCTCACGGAATGCACGTATTGCGGCATCTCTCACGGAATGCACGCATTGCGGCATCTCTCACGGAATGCACTATTGCGGCATCTCTCACGGAATGCACGTACTGCGGCATCTCTCACGGAATGCACGTATTGCGGCATCTCTCACGGAATGCACATATTGCAGTGTCTCTTACAGAAGGCACGTATTGCGGCATCTCTCACGGAATGCACGTATTGCGGCATCTCTCACAGAATGCACTATTGCGGCATCGCTCACGGAATGCACGCATTGCGGCATCTCTCACGGAATGCAAGTATTGCGGCATCTCTCACGGAATGCACGTATTGCGGCATCTCCCACGGAATGCACGTATTGCGGCATCTCTCACGGAATGCACGTATTGCGGCATCTCTCACGGAATGCACGTATTGCGGCATCTCTCACGGAATGCACGTATTGCGGCATCTCTCACGGAATGCACGTATTACAGTGACTCTTATGTATTGCAGTGTCTCTCACGGAATGCATGTATTCCAGTGACTCTTACAGAATGCACGTATTGTGGCATCTCTCACGGAATGCACATATTGCAGTGTCTTACGGAATACACGTATTGCAGTGTCTTTTATGGAATGCACATATTGCAGTATCTCTCACGGAATGCACATATTGCAGTATCTCTCACGGAATGCACATATTGCAGTGTCTCTTATGGAACGCATGTATTGCAGTGTCTCTCACAGAATGCACATACGGCAGTGTCTTACGGAATACACGTATTGCAGTGTCTTTTATGGAATGCACATATTGCAGTGTCTCAAAGAATGCACATATTGCAGTATCTCTTACAGAATGCACATATTGCGGCGGCATCTCTCACGGAATGCACGTATTGCAGTGTCTTACAGAATGCACGTATTCTGGCATGTCTCTTATGGAACGCATGTATTGCAGTGTCTCTTATGGAACGCATGTATTGCAGTGTCTCTCACAGAATGCACATACTGCAGTGTCTTACGGAATACACGTATTGCAGTGTCTTTTATGGAATGCACATATTGCAGTGTCTCTCAAAGAATGCACATATTGCAGTATCTCTTACAGAATGCACTTATTGCAGTGTCTCTCACAGAATGCACGTATTGCAGTGTCTTACAGAATGCACTTATTGCAGTGTCTCTTATGGAACGCATGTATTGCAGTGTCTCTTATGGAACGCATGTATTGCAGTGTCTCTCACAGAATGCACATACTGCAGTGTCTTACGGAATACACGTATTGCAGTGTCTTTTATGGAATGCACATATTGCAGTGTCTCTCAAAGAATGCACATATTGCAGTATCTCTTACAGAATGCACTTATTGCAGTGTCTCTCACAGAATGCACGTATTGCAGTGTCTCTCACAGAATGCACTTATTGCAGCGTCTCTCACAGAATGCACGTATTGCAGTGTTCCTTTAACACTGTCTTACACAATGCACGTAGTGGACCAGCACTGCTCTGACCATTAGAGTGTCTCCTATAGTATCTTTCAGTGCTGTTTTTTTAACATGCTTTTGGAATCCCCCCTAAATAAATTTTTATGCTGCTCACGGCAGAACCCATCTAAGTATATGTACAAGCATTGTTAAACAGAACAAATCATAAAGCGAAATAAATGAAAGAAAAAACTATGAGATGAAAAGCAAGCTGCCAGGAAATCATTATATTTTATAGTTTACAGTTAGATTGTTATATTTTTTTCCTTTTAATTGTGTCACTCCCCAAGTAAAGCTCTGAAATGTTAATACGATTTAATTAAACCTGGCAGTGCCAGTAGATTGTCTCTATATATGTGTATTAAAAACAAAAAATGAAAAGAGAGATTGCTATATAGAGTATTAGGTTGTCTGTTGATTGGCTGAAGAGACTCTTATAATTTATAACTTAATAATGCAATATTTCTTGTCTCTTAGCTTCCTTTTAGCACATAATTAAGTGCTAGTGTACGTAACCATCCTCTGCAGCCATCTCTCTCCCTTCTTAGCCAAACACACTGCTCTGCGGATAATTAATAGATAACAGTGTTAATCCTATCGGGAGATGATTAGCAATTAAAACTCCTAATTAAGTCTGTGCATAATTCACTGAAATTACAGTTTATGTACACAAAGGAGAGTTTGTTTGCTTTTGTCTGCCCTTGTACAAATATGTGTTGATATCTTTATTGTTCATTATTTTTCCCAAAGCCAGGATCTCAGTCTGTTTTACATCAGGGTTGCGATACACAATTTCGGTGTGATGGCGGAGCAGATGTTCTGGCTGGGAAGCCAAGGGTATCAGTGGCAAATGAACACTTCTTATATGTCTGTCAATAAAGTTGTGAAAAACATTTTATTATGGATTAATTTATTTGTGATACAATCACCTAATACAATGGAGGCTAACCTCCACAGTCTAAATGCTGGGGAACAACAATTTGACCTATAGAGAGCAATGATTTTTTTATTCTTATTCTTAAATCTTTCAGGATCCATGTTAGTCAAATCCATTGTTTTCTTAGCAGACCTGGCATGCTGTTGGCCCCAAATGGGTAAATGTGGCTACAGCCACACTCTGGGTCCACATTTTCTGTAATCACAGTTTACGAAAGCTCGAATCTACCTGCTGACACTAGGTGGAGGGCACACGTAGAATATTGATACAAGGAGGTGCTCGCGCTGACGGCACATTTAAACACATGAACTAACACCAGCAGACACCAATATGTCGACACACAAGATCAATTAATATATAATAATTATAATAAGTAGTTTTATAGCACTTGTGAGACGTAAAGCACTTTGCTTTGGAAAGACAATAAAAAGAAACAAACAATGGTCATATAAGGAGCAATCGTGTGTATAAATCCCTGACAGACAATTCAGTGAATTCGGAGATAAAAGTCTTGGTTAATGTTTCTCCAGTAGCTCTAACGGACATGAGAAACTAATTTTTGTGTACTCATAGTCCTAAAAGAAAGCAACAGCATGAGATGGAATTGAGGTAACACAAATGTTTGCAAGAAGGGCATACCCCACCTGTTTAAACTTTGCAGGTCAAAATATCTCTCTAAAGGGCCGTCAATAATCATTACAGCCCCTTGCGGTGATTATGGTGCTAGTAGACTATAGACACTGTCCCTAGTTCCACATTAAATCACTTATAAGACATTTGACTAAAACCAGTGCTTCCACGGGCCCAGTGGCCCAGCACAAGTGATGTATTGCTAATGCAAAATATATACTTATACAGTAGCAATATCAATTGTGCCCATATTTGGAAATCGGGTGATTGGTGTCAGCTGAGGCAGTCAGCCTAATACTAAGAAGATATAACTACAACAGGGTTTAATAATGATGGTGCTTAAATTGCCCCTTTAAAGTATATTCTTCATTTAATGTGCAGCCAGTGTGAGAATATTGAACAGTATTAAATTGATTAAATGGGGATTTTTGGTTAGTAGTCTTGATGCTGAATTTTCGCCCATCTGAAGTGACTGTTAGAGCAGTGTAACTGGGAACCCAGATTCAAATCCCAGTCGGACCACCTTGGCAGTAAGTGTCCTTGTGCAAGACACCAAAAGATTTAAATCCACCTATCTCAAATCCTCATAGATTTTAGGCTTGTTTGAGCAGGGCCTTATTTCCCTGTATATATTTACTCTTCCTATAATTGTATAGCCCAGAATGCAGTAGGAACAGGTGATTTATGCTGGCTGTTTCTCAGATAAAAAGTGGTAGATTTTTCCACTGCAGAAATCTAGTGTTAAAAAGAACATTAAAATAATACACCGAAACATAACCCTCCAACTACGCTTGTAGTTCTGAATTTCAATGGCCCAGTCAGACTCGGGACCATAAGGAAGTTTTCATAAAGTTACTTATCTGTTTGTCGGTCAAACTGCTGTTATATCTCCACCATTATAGTTCTCTCTCTATAGTCATCCTTGTCCCTTCTTATCGCTATTTCTCTGTCAATCTATTATTATATCTCTGCTTGTCAATCTATCGTTCAATCCCTGTCTGTCTGTGTCTGTCTGTCGTCATATCTGTCTATGACTAACATTCCTGGCAGTAACTGGGGTAAAGCTTCCAAGTGTCCTACATATCTTTAGTAGTATTAATAGGAAGAGCATCTACATGTATTTCTACCTTGTGTATCTGTCTGCATATCAATAAACAGATAGACAGACAGAAAGACAGATCTGTCTATGAACACATGCAGGAAGCAAAATGTGAGAAGTTGCAATGTACCTGAGATCTTACTGTGGGCCTCATAGTGTATTATAGGACATGTACTAAGATACGAGTTTGGATTTGCCATTGATGGCAAGGCTGAACATGGTGCCGCCTGGCAATGCAATAATGGCACTTGAAGTTAATTCATCTAAAAGATGATACTAACACTTTCAGTACAGGGAAGACATGAAGTGTCTCACTGCACACGGCTTATGTACGTTTTAATAAAGCACTCAAGGTCATCCTTTAGTAGAATCAGCGTGTGCAAGCTCGCCCCGCATCCAGCGGATGGCCCCACGAATGAAGGTCAAGTAGGCCCATGTTATGCATATTCAAAGCTGCCTGCAGAATCGATTGGCTTTTAATTGTTTTTTTCCTTGGTTTTGGAAGGAAGTGCCACCGGCATTGATCAGTTGGAGACGAGTCCGTTCCCACTTTAAGTGCGATAAGGAGAAGGAGGGTGTGGAATGATGATAGCAAAAGATAATCAGCAACGAGGTGGGAAAATAAATCCTTAGAGTGCAGCACTGTATATTAACCACGCAGCCACACAACAGCGTATGAGAAAGACATACACGGGAATTACGCTGCTGATCTGGGATTGTTGGTCACAAGGCATTTGTGTAAGAAAAGGCCCAGTGATATAAATCATTATTGCACGCATTTTCACGAGCCCCCTGACTGGGGTAAAATTCCGAAGTGATAATCAATAGCTTTGAATAGTTTCATTTATTGTTAAACACATTTTCATACGAAGGATAATTGCCGTGTTCCACAGACAAGGAAAGATCTTACAGGTTAACTAAGCAGCAGGTTAACAACTCTCGTGAAGCTTTGTGTCTCCTGTAAGAACCAAATGCAATCCAATTAGGTGGAGAGCCCCTACATGATGTGATCAGCATGCAATAGAAGTGACTGGTAACTGTGTCTGTTGGTTCATCAATAGCTAACATGTATCCCAAAGTGTTGCAGAGTATTCTTTATTTAGAGGGACAATGTATAATGAAGGCAGAGGTGCTTTAAACATTTTTATATTTTTATATACAAACACATTCTATATACTGCTCTACGTGTAGAACACAGTTGGCAGAGATCTTATCTGTGTGCTTTATTGCATATTGCTCTCCTATCCCTACAACATGCCTTACAGAGCTTCCATTTCACAGACACAAATTCCTTTTTTTTTTTTTGTCTTTTTGAAAATTCTTAACGTCTTCCTTTAGTAAGATTGTAGCGTGTTTGCATAGCCAATCCCTCGGTAATTGGATAATAATTTCAGCAAAATGAATAACAACTTTCTTGAATATTTCTCGTTTTTAATTTAAACAGGCTCAGTTTACCTTATATTTCATTACAAAGTGTACTGATCAACGTTTGATTCTATTTGTCTTTATGAATCAATTTTTGGGCTTTTCCCCCCAGAGATCACTCTTTTCCCATACAATCTTATTCAGAGTCTAGCAGGGACTGTGGGGGGCACTGGAATGGTGATCTTATGATAAAAGGTTTTCTCTTCCTTCATCCCTTGAAACCAAATCCCGACAAAAGTAGAAAACACAAGTAGGAAAAATGGAACTTTTGACACCATCATTTTTTGGCACAATGCAGTACCTACTTTTCAACCCACACCAAATAAAATTAATTGATCCTCTCTAAAATAACTCACACAAGAGGGGTGAGAGAAACGAAACAGCAACAATAAATGGCCAGAAATTTCACTTATCGGGGCAAATAATGAAATAACAATCTCTTCCATCAGCCTCGGAATATGCAGCCGTATTTTAAGGTTAGAGGCAGCGGAGGAAAGAGAAGAGCAGAGGATGAAACATAATGTGTGTTTACTCATGCAAAGAAAAAAATATTTAAGTGATGTTGAGGCGGGAGATTGCTATAACTAGTGAAGAATAACACAGTGTGCCTTTCTGTCAAACCAGCCCGGAATTTCAGTAATAGATTCTCAGCCTGACACTCTATTCGATTCGAAGGTGATCCTGCTTTATCCCAACACATCAAATATTAAACACTTGCATTAGCCGATCTGCCGTCGCATTCCCACAGCTTATACTGCTTTCTTTATTTTATTCATCCTGCCCGGCTTCACTCACTCTAATATTCTCAATGTTATCTAAACATGCCTTAATACACTTGGGCGCTTATCAATTTTCTTTTGTAAAGAGAGTAAGCTGGAGAGGGGGCGGGATGGAGGATGGAGGATTGGGGGAGGGTACTTAAAAAGTATTTATTTTTGATTATTATTATTCCTGTTGTTACACTGCCGCTTTTTCCCATTTTTGTGCATGGAAAGCTTAGAGAGAAACATAGAGGTGCTGGGATCGGGAGGGGAGGGGAGAAAGGAAACAGACAGGCTAAGTTGACGGATGCTTTTCAACAAGGGCAGTCTAGCTTGTCAAAGCCTGAGTGGGAGATGAATTGGCATATCTATTCAGGCTGCCTCTGGATGTCATGCAGTACAGTTTAATATTCCCAGATAAAGCACACCGAGCTATCACTACTGTGACACCACAGTTATTTGTTCCTCTTTTTCTCCCTGTTCCCCCTTCCTGTGAGCGCCATCAGTGAGCTCTACGCGGGAACATCATATTGAAAGAGTTAGCTAATTATGTAATTGTTAGTCGTAGATTATGATGCAATGAATAAACAGCGAAAATGAGCTGACAACCTACACCTCTAAAACAGAAAATATTCTAGGAAAAAAAAGTTTGGCTTGCGGAGCTGACAAGCTGCTCTAACCTACGAAGAATGGTTGTATTAAATGAAAGTGGCCCATGATCATATTGTAGCACTGTTTATTTATTTAATTTTTTTTACAAAGCTCTGCTTCTATAATGTGCATGATGATATCTGTCACCAGAGCAAAAACAGCTTAGTTAAATAACTACCTTTTAGCGTAAAAAAAGTGAATGTCCTTGATTTTACAGGTAATGAAAGACAGGTAATGGCGTTTCTGTTTGTCAGTGAAAATGGACATGTTCCGCACAATCATTGCTGCTTGAAAACCGGGCGTTTAAAAGTCCCATAATGATGCATTTTAACTGAAGACAT
Organism: Pelobates cultripes; assembly: GCA_933207985.1. Taxonomy (NCBI): domain Eukaryota; kingdom Metazoa; phylum Chordata; class Amphibia; order Anura; family Pelobatidae; genus Pelobates; species Pelobates cultripes. The sequence continues at coordinate 10,456,823 of OW240919.1, forward strand.
TTGCCTTTCATTGGGTAAATTTGCAGAGTAACAAAGCAAACCACATGAAAAGCAATTATACGATATATCATTCTTTGACCAGGGAGGTATCTTTCTCTGAAGATAAGTGGAGTTTGCAACGAGACAGACGAACCCTGGCACTTCAACTGTGTGAAATAAATCCGTGGCACTGATCTTGCTGCAATGAGCTATCAGTCGCAGTCGTAGGCTGGCTGAGAATGATAAGTGCAGGTGCCAGGAGCCGTTCTGTAAGCTGCTTTGAGCAGACCCTACCTCTTTCTCCTGTATGCAAACTTGTCACAATTTCTAAATGCATTGCATAGCTCTGAGGAACATGTTGGTGAACTAATACTAATAGTGTGATAGTTGTATCTTCAAACCTCGGTATGCCAAGCACTGAGTTCCGGTAAACTTACTCCTCCAAAACACTAACACTCCTACCTACGCACCAACATCTCCGACAAGTCCCCAATTAGGACCATCTTGTCAATCCATACTCCCGTTTAGTAGGACTTGCCTATATATTAGCCTTGCATGCAAGACGAAATCTAGCTTATCAAGAGGCACGCGAAAATAAATATAGCGTGTCAGTGTATCTAGCTCATATGCCATATTCACTTTAATTAGTCATCCACTACATTAATGGCAATAGCACAGAGAGCCACTACTTCCACCATTTTATAGTGAGCGGAGCAGTTACTGCAGCACACTGTGTTTTGTTTGTGTCCTAGAGAGAAGCAGGTGCCCTACGATTGGGGGGGGGAACCATCCCTGATCCTCGCATCCTGCCCCATTATCTCAATACCCAGCCATCTGTGGCAGTACCAGTAATTCTGCTGTTCCCACTGCCCCCTCCTCTCCCTTCCTACTACCTCATTCCCTCGCTCCTCCTGTATATTAGGCAGCATTTCCATTACCCCTTTTAATATTCTGACACCCGGCACAGGCTGCCATTACATTCAAACACTGATCGCCCTGTGAAATTACATCGCTAAAATGGAATTGTGTATAATCAGTCTCCTCCATGCACTGTCAGTCCCATCACAAACACCACGTAAAGCAGGCTTACGGATGGATTTAACAGCTGCTACACGTGTGTGTTTGATACAGATTACATGTATATTTAGCCGAATATTACACATTTATATACATATATTTTACTGATTGTTTCAAGCATCTACACTAGACTTTGTTTGCCAAATGTAAATCAGACGGTTTAGCTCGTTTCGCGCTAGTAAAACGGGGAATTAATCTGCAGAGAGGATCGAATAAATCCAAAGTCATTTTTTTTTTCTGAAAGCTTTTTCACAATGAACTGAAATAAACATGCAAAAACACCAATTTAACATCTAGTTTCACTTCGCATTATGTCCTCGGCTCGGAACAAATAAAAAAAACGTGGTTCTGGCTATAATCTAGAATATTTGATCATCATTTAGTGGTATTATAAGCTAGGCATCACATTTTATACACAAAATTCTCTTAATATCCTGGGTCGTCAGATGGGGGTGTAATTAATGATCATCCCAATCACAGCTTTCCAAACAAATCAGGGTTACACATTATATACGCAAAATAATTCAAGTGCTCAACCTAATTGTGCATCAAACTACATAGAATATAGCTTAATAGGGAAAACAGTTTTAGCTGCTTATACAGCTAACAGTGGCTACTGCTATAAAACCATGCATACGTCACACGCAAGCAATCCATTTTATGGTTTATATGCAAAATATCCACATTGTAATTTATAATACTTGTAGACTATAATAAATACCAGACACAAATAAATAATAATATTTAGAGTACAAATAATTTTTAAAGAATTTGGTTGGAATGCTACATTATCCCTCCCCCCCAAAATTATTTTGCTTCTTAAATCGAAAATCTAGAATAATATAGAATAATGCCCCAGTACAAAATTTGCCTGCGAGTCTTGAGAAATGATGATAAATTGCACCTGGGGATCGAAATGTTTTGTAATAAGAATGCTTATTGACATTATTATTAAATATCTGCCCTTTTCCATTTACAGCCCAAACATCCTTTATATGGTAGGTGACACTTGTTACCCTCAGTCATAATGGTTACTACAACACAAAGGACCACCCGGTGGCAGCACAAATCAATTTACAAATGCAGATTTAAAAAGAAAAATGTAAGGGTTCCAATCATGCAGAAAACGACAAGGGTATTCAAATCCAGCTAACTGCAAGTCCCATAAATCTTGGCAATCCAATGCACATCAAGTGGCTTGCAGTTCTTCATGAGAATTGTGGCTTGGCAGTAGTTGGGAATCTTGTAAAAGACTTTAATCTACACATTGTGTTAGCCACACTGACAGATCTGTATACATTTATATACACATATATACACCATAGTTTTTAACATCCCTTACACATACACACCACATCACCTACTCATGTACACACTACATTCCCTAAACACACACAATACTATACCTACACAGTTTATATATATTAAACTTTTTTTTTTTTATTATTTTATTTACACACACACACTTTTTTATTCAATATTTATTCAGTATTTCAGGCACAATTTCCTTAATATACTGTACTCCATTCCATTATCCTCATGGCTAATTCCTACAATTTACAGGGAAGGCTTATTTTTGGAATGGTAAAATAAAATAACTACAGGTCAGTATGTTTGTTTGCTTAAAATTAATAAACAAGAATTTTACAGAAAAATAATCTGTGTAGTGAACTTGTTAAACTGCAAGAAACCAGCGTGACAAAAAAACAAGTCTCTCCCACCACCGTCATACCCTATCACTACAAACAAAGAGGATAACAAAGTCTGTTCTGCATTGGCAGAGCGGCACGGAGCACCATAGTCCTGCGTCTGGTCAAATTGCTCAAATATAAAAATTGGACAAGAACCAGGGGAGTGTGGTTTGCCACCCACAGAATACTAAATTGCATAATAGAGCTTACAATGCTTAGAGCGCCACTTTAAACTTCTCATATTCAGTTTAATGTTTATAGATTAGAGTATTAACCTGCACAAGGTGAGTTGCACCAGCTATGCTGCTTAAAGTGCTGTATTTTTAAATTAAATTAAATTATGTTTGCCTGAACAAGACCTTGTCATATGCACATTTGGGAATGACCCGTTCGCCATTATGGGAGAAAAAAATAAAATGTCTGTTTCTGACGCAGAACATCTGGAGAAGAACTAATGTCAATCATGACTAATTTTCTTGCTTAGATTAACATTAAGGATTGTAAGTTTCTGTGGAATGAGCATGGAAACTGGGCTAATCGTTTCCCATAACGCTCAGACAGCCTATGGGCCATTACTGCCAATGCAAACAATTTGCCTTTCAGTAAGCCAGGCCACCCGTTAGGATGCAGGATTGCACACAGCCAAATGTAAACACAGCAAAGTGGGATATGATTAATCTGAGGCCCGGTGTTAAATCCTGTACCCAAGAGGTATTGATTTCCTTACACAAAGCTTTGTCAGACCTTGAATTGGGAAAAAAAGGATCAAAGTCAAGTTAGCCTGCTGCTTGTTAAACTGTCAATTGCATCTAAAACATGCACGTTGCACAATGAACTGAAACCGCCACAGCAACATTTAGGCAAACATTTGAAAAGTCTGGAGCATCGCTAAATAATTATCTAAAGAGAGGGAGAGAGGCTGGACTGCAAGATTGGGAAATCAAAAAAATAAAAGAAAAGTCTGGTGTTTCCAACTAAAAATGGGTATTAAAAAGTCACAGTTTTTATTGGATTTATTTGCATAATTAATGCAATTTGATGGAGTGCGGATGTGATGTCAGATCATAGTTCTGTTATCCAATATAAATAGAAATTGAGACGTGCAGAATTAAAATGAACAACAGAAAGAATAGCTACTTTTAAGTTCAGGATTATTAAATATGTATATCTTCTTAACCCAAATTTGAAGACGACTTTATGAAGTCCTGATGTTTTCCTACTAGAAAAGATATTTCTGAAACTCTCCGTTACGTACAGTTTGTTCACCGCTTTCCTCACTTGAAATAAAATCTATCCACATAACTTAAATGGTCTCTAGTATATAAATGAATATTGGCAAATTATTCTAGAATAATATTTGACCGTTCACTTGAATGGCAAGTCGTGTCGCCGCTCTGTAACAACATGGAGCTTAGAGACAGGTTGGAACAATTATTTTGTGTCCAGGATTAAAAGATAAGAAAATCCAAATGTGCAAAACCTCTGGCACCCAGCTTAAGGAAGATGAAAGAGGAATCTGCCAGTTCTCTTATTTTTATTACAATTCTGTCTCCTGACGATTATTTTTAGATGTCCCAGATCTCCCCGAGGTGCTTCTGATTGAATGAAATCTGACCCACGGCTCCAATAAGTGTATTTCAATTACATCTGTCACTGTGTAACGATATAATGATATATCATGTGATATTAAATCCACAGTAATCATATCAGGGTTTTTTTTAATAGTCCACTAACTACATTATTGTATCCAAATAATTAGCTGGAATAAGCCTTTATTCTGTACTTTTAGAAACCACACATCATCCAAAACATACGCGTTTTTATGTTTAAACTGGCTGCAATTTTCAGGATGTGACTAGTGATATCATCACATTCTCAACATTCAAATTGTCAACATTCCCCCGTCCAACCTGAATAGTCACATCTTAGTTAACTGTGTGGAGCATGTCAGGTGCATGAAATGCGTTGGGCCTTCTTTATAGTCACTGCTTTTTTTTCTCTCTCCATACTGCAAAAAGTTTTAAAAGCAGGGGTAATTCTAAAGGCTGACAAAGCACCCTAGTACTTGCAGTTCTACAACATTGGGGGGGGGGGGAGATTTATAAACTTTTGCAAAAAAACTGCATTAAATCTAGCACGTTATATTCTCACAAATTAAGTCGTTGGTATAAACCCATACGTTATATTTCCATAAGTGTTTGCTACAGTCAACATGTAGAGTGTTGGGTAAAGTCATTCGTAAATATGTAACGTCATGGTAAAATAGAACAGGAGAGATTTGCAGACTTAAAGCATCTATAAGTCTATTCTACTGCTCATAATATTGTCTTATACTGTTATTTAACCTTACTGTACCTGAACAAAAACAGAGGTTAGCTTCCTAGAATAGTATCACTGTGGTATTCTGACAGGTGATGTTTTTGTACAAAGTTACCTCTTCTAAACTTTTTGTCCTTGAACGAAAGATTCGGAATTCCCACACAATATATTCTTCCTGGAACGTCAACTGTGTCATGGAGCTTTGTGTCATGTCTAGCAAGGCATGTTTCCCTGCAGACCTTCCATGACAGCACTAATGAACATATTAAATAGAGTGGACTTCAGATCAGTTCCCTCAGGAACACAACTGATATCCTGCCCTTCATCTGACGATATACAATTGACTACACAATTGTCACCCTATTAAGATCTAAAAACTACCTTGGGATTCAATGTTCAAAAGCTGACACTCTTGAATTTATTTTTAATTATATATTATTATACATATTAGAGTAGACTGATAAATGCCCTAGACATTGTCGTATATCCAACATTCAAATCTATCATACTAGTTACATCGAAAAATCAAATAACTGTCTATTATTTGACAATCATTTTGTTTAAGTAATAGTGTCTCCTACAATATCTTTCCATAAAACAGTTTAAAAGAGGTCAATATTTTCCATCTACAGAAAGTTACATAGTAATACCACTTGAAGTGTATCAAAGAAAAGGAAGCCAAATGTGTATCATTCTCTTTAAAACTTCACTAACATTTGATGACAAAAAATAAAAAAAAGTCTGCAGTGATCATGTAGTGTCAGCAGCCAATCCGAATCAATGATTTGCAGAGAAGTTCCCAGCATTCCACAGTGCAGGGAACGTGAAATGGTATTTGAGCTCTCTGTTGAAATAACATTACATACTGCCTGCTGGGAAAACTGTGTAAGGATCCGCACAGTGCAAACATTGGCCACATGTCTGCGTATACAAGGGGTATACAAGTGGTTTTAAAGGAAACAGAAAAAAAAAAAGGTGAAAGCGCACAAACAGTGGAATATTTTACCTTTAAAATCTTGTATAGGTCCTATTTTCAGCAACAGACAGTAACTGTGGACCCTATATATAATATACACAAGAAAATAACAGTGTATACTGCTGAAACCTATTTACAATATGTGGAGAATAAAAAAGGTTCACTCACACTTTCCAGAGCCACATACGTTAGGCACTGGACTGTAAAGGTATTTCATCCACCAAGGGATACACTGAATCTGATCATCCTCTTAGATGTTTGTAATAAGTTTTTCTTAGCAGGAACTCAGGAACCAGGTAAGGTGAAGTGTTAAAATAAACATTTATTTGATATAAAATAATAAAAGCAGAAATGGCTGACACAGCAGCTAGCAAAACGCGTTTTGGCCCTCCAGGGTCTTTTTCAAGTGCAGTATTGGACTACAAGTTTAGCTCAGATTGGAGATGAAAGGTGGGTTTACTTACCTTTTTCTCCATCTCCTTGGCTGGCTCCACAACCATGGCTGAGATGACCAATCTTGACAATATTAGACAATCCAATGCTTTTCATAGAAACGCAATGGGAGGCTATTAACGCTGCACTGCACCACTCAATACCTCCTCATAGAGATTCATTAAATCAATGTGTCTCCACAGGGAGTGTTTAGAGTTTCCCTGCACAGCGCTGAGATGGAGAACGTAGATGATGCACACATGTAGTTGCAGTGGTTCTGGTGACTATAGTGTCCCTTTAAATGTCACTCTAAGACATTAACATATTCCCTCACTAGTCAGCATTGCGGCTCCCTTAACCCCTTAAGGACACATGACATGTCATGATTCCCTTTTATTCCAGAAGTTTGGTCCTTAAGGGGTTAAAGGGATAGTAAACATTTTTTTATATAGTTGATATGATTTTATATAGTTGATATGATTTGCCAGACTAAGACAATTTAACCCCTTAAAGGGACACCAGAACAACTACAGCTTATTGCATTTGTTCTGGTGAGTAGAATCATTCCCTTCGGGCTTTTTGCCTGGAAAATGCAGTGTTTACATTACAGCCTAGTGATATCTTCACTGGCCACTCCTTAGATGTCTGTTAGAGATCTCTCCTGGGTCATGGCTGCCTAAAATGCATCCAAACATTCAGTGTCTCCTCCCTCTGCATGCAGACAGTGAACTTTCCTCATAGAGATACATTGATTCAATTCATCTCTATGAGAAGATGCTGATTGGCCAGGGCTGTGTTTGAATCATGCTGGCTTTGCCCCTGATCTGCCTCTTTGCCAGTCTCAGCCAATCCTATGGGGAAGCATTGTGATTGGATCAGGCTACCACGTCTGCTGATGTCAGCAGGCAGTAGGCAGGTCTACAGGAAACATGGACAAAGCCAGCAGCTCCAGACTTGAATACAAGTAAGATTTTACTATTTATAGGGAGGCATGAGGGGATCAGGGTAGCTAGATGGTGGTTTTAACCCTATAGGGTCAGGAATACATGTTTGTGTTCCTGACCCTATAGTGCTCCTGTACGGACTGAGCCAGTTGTACAAAATGTAAACAAAACCTGGCATCTGCGCTATATGTCTGTCCAACCGTAATTCACCTTTTTCATATTAAATGCACTCACACTTATATATCATTTTGTTCAGGAGAAACAGGACTTTCATGTCACATCAAATATGTATATATTAAACATAATTTAATAAAATGTAAAAAAAAATAATTGAAAAATTAAGATTTCTTTTATTTCTTTAGTACTGCATGGCATTTTAACTGTGAATGTCATAATACTGTTAGCTGTTACTGCAATAAAATGCACATATTTGTATTCAGTGAAGTCTCACAAGTAAAATAGTTCCCCACAAGTACAGGTTTTATAGTGTTTTGGAAAGTTACAGGGTCAAATTTAGCACATTAAATTTTTTAGTTTATACACATTGAAATTTGCCAGACTGGTTATGTTGCCTTTGAGACCGTATGGTAGCCCAGGAATGAAAATTACCCCCATGATAGTATACAATTTGCAAAAGTAGACAACCCAAGGTATCATAAATGGGGTATGTCCAGTCTTTTTAAGTAGCCACTTAGTCACAAACACTGGTCAAAGTTAGCATTCTAATTTGTATAATTGTGAAAAATGCAAAAAACAGATTTGAACATTCATTTTGGCCAGTGTTTGTGACTAAGGTGCTACTAAAAAAAGACTAGACATACCCCATTTGCAATAACTTGGGTTGTCTACTTTTGCAAATGGTATGCCATCATGGGGGTAATTCTCATTCCTGGGCTACCATACGGTTTCAAAGGTAATATAACCAATCTGGTGAGTCTTATATTACACTCTGTAACTTTTGAAAACACCAAAAGACCTGTACATGGTGGATACAGTTATACTCAAGAGACTTCGCTGAACACACATATTATTGTTTCCAAACATTACAACTTATCACAAAAATTGTATTGTCAGTGAAAGTGCCTTTTGTGTGTGAAAAAAGCAAAAAAAATGCACTTTCACAGACAATATTGTTGTGATATGTTTTATGGTTTAGAAAAAACACTAATATTTGTGTTCAGTGAAGGTTCCAGAGTAAAACAGTACCTCCCTATGTACAGGTTTTATGGTGTCTTGGAAAGTTACAGGGTAAAATATAGGGCTTGCGAACCATATTCTCTGGACTTTCTGCGTGCATTATCAGGCAAGTCCCTCAAATTATAATTAATTAAATTATTGAATCATGTTAAAATATTATATAAGTATATATGTAGAATTTACATATATATGTGTATATATATTATTTTTATTTATATATAGATATATATTTATATATAGGCACATATATATTTATAACGTCATTCTAAATGTATTTTGATTTCAATATATATGTATATTAATATCAAAACACAGAGCGAAAGTATACAGGTATATATATATTTTTTTAATTACATTTTTTTATTTTATTATTATATATATATATATTTAACGTCATTGTAAGTGTATTTTAATATTAATATATATAGAATTATATATTAATATTAAAATACATTTAGAATAATAGTTTGTGTGTGTATGTGCATATAAAAGTACTTAGATCATATACATATTTATGTGATCTACCGTATATACTCGAGTATAAGTCGAGTTTTCCAGCACATTTTTTGTGCTGAAAAAGCCCCACTTGACTTATACTCAAGTCAGTGTCTGTATTATGGCAACTTACACTGCCATAATACAGACTAGGACCGCCGGGCTCATTACAAGCCCAGCGGTCCTGTTGGGGGCTGGCAGGAAGCCTTTACACCAGCTCCGTCCAGCTCCCCTGTCAGCTCCCAGTGTAAGTCTCGCGAGACACGCGGCCGTCAGAGCGTTGCCACGGTAACCCGCGCGGCACACAGACCACGAGATTTACACTGGGAGCTGCACGGAGCAGACAGGAGCTGCAGGAAAGGTAAGCAACAGTTCGCTGCCAACCCCGCCATGCACAGCCCATGCCACTGGACCACCGGGGATTAAGATAGCCCCCTCCCTGACCGGTTAACAAGCAGGGAGGGGGGACCAAAAGAAATATTAAATAATAAAATAAAAATATAATATTAAAATAAAAAAATATTGAAATAAAATAAAAACTAAAAATAATAAATGCCCTCCCCCCACCCAGTTCACACACACACTCTGCATTATATACACACAAAGTGTGTGTGTATATAATGCAGAGTGTGTGTTTGTAGAATTTACATATATATGTATATATTTTTATTTATATGTATATATATTTATATATAGATATATAGGTACATATATATATTTATAACGTCATTCTAAATGTATTTTGATTTAAATATATATGTATATTAATATCAAAACACAGTTAGAGCGAAAGTATACAGGTATATATATTTTTTTATTTTATTATTTTATTTTATTTTAATTTTATTATTGATTATTTTTATATATATATATATATATATATATATATATATATATATATATTTAACGTCATTGTAAGTGTATTTTAATATTAATATATATAGAATTATATATTAATATTAAAATACACTTAGAATAATAGTTTATGTGTGTGTATGTGCATATAAAAGAACTTCAGTGTCTGTATTATGGCAACTTACATTGCAATAATATAGACCAGGACCGCCGGGCTCATTACAAGCCCGGCGGTCCTGTTGGGGGCCGGCAGGAAGCGTTTACTTACCTTTACACCAGCTCCATGCAGCTCCCCTGTCAGCTCCCAGTGTAAGTCTTGCGAGACCCGCAGCCGTCAGAGCATTGCCACAGTAACCCGCTCCGCATGGCACGCAGACCGCGAGATTTACACTGGGAGCTGACAGGGGAGTTGCACGGAGCTGCAGGAAAGGTAAGTAACAGCTAGCCACCGGCTCCCCCCCTGCACAGCCCATGCCACTGGACCACCAGGGATTAAGATAGCCCCCATCCCTAACCAGTTAACAAGCAGGGAGGGGACAAAAAAAAATATTAAATAAAATAATAATAAAAATATAATAATAAGGGCGGAGCCATGCAGCCAAGCAGCCCAGACGTGTTTGGAGAGAGCTCCCATGTCTGGGGACAGAATACTGGGAATTAAACCCACAAATTCTTACCCACAAGCCGCAGACCAAGAGATCCACAACCGGGAGGGGCTGCTGCATAAAACTATCCCAAGCACTGGACAAGCCGACCGAACATATCAAGGCCTGTGGCCTACTCGCGACCGAGCCACGAGGAGACGGCCGCTCCACGGTCACGAGAGCAGGGAACGAAATCCCAGGGAAAAGTCTCCCGCCTCCCCCCAGGACCGGTGGGGGTCATCCCGGTCCACACACCAGAGCGGAAAATACTCAACCAAGCGCTGCACTTAGGCGCGCGGCGGACAAGAGAGAGCCACGAAGCCCGATCAAAATGGCTGACGGCATCATCACCCAAACACCACAACAGACCCCCAGCGACTGGGAGGCAGCCTCTAATGTAAGGTTCGAAGCCATGTGGGAGCAGTTCTGGGCTAAGCTAACACAAACACCGGCTGCCTCAGCCACTAAATCTCGGGAAGAAACCAAGAACACCCACGGCAAGACAACCAGCCAGGGCCGTACACCCTGAGCAGCCCTCGACCGGGACAAGTATACAGGCTACACACCAGCAACAAGCCATCGCACCCGAGGGGTATGCACCCACTACTGCCCATCGGAGCCCTGGCAAGCATAGAGGTCTCAGCAACACCCCCGCGAGGAGGAAAAGCGGGGGAAACTGGAACTGTACAGCCGCAAGACAGGAGACAGCTATTGCACGGAATGCCTCTGAATGCTCCCAGATCTATGCTGAAAGCCTGCCGACCTCTGGTATAGGGTGAATGGGGACACTTGCAACAAGCTGGCATACTGATATTATGCCTACTGTCCCTGATTATCCACTAGGGGTTCAATTGTCTTCTGTCTTGCTGTCCCCTTTCCCCCCTTTAGTCCCCATAGAATAGTTATCACCAACAAAGTTATATTTGCTTTGTATCAGAGGAAAGTTAATACCTACCGGTGCATGCAACTACAATCACTTCCGTTCACTTACAAGACACTGTTTTGATTAGTCTAGCATACTCGAACGGCTGCCCTGCTGAAGTATCAACGATAGCCTATCATGTTACTCTGTTTTTTCAAACACAAATATGTCTCCGTATCGATGAGATTACTCACCTGCATAACTCTGTGTACATACTTTCTTTATGTGATCCACATGTTACTAACATGTTACCTCTACTAATATAATCGGTGTAAATCTACTTAACCAAGCTTGTCTAAAATATAAAACTGTGCCTGTTACTTCTATGCCCTGCATGTTAAGCGAGGAATTGCCTGAGGATTGCTTTTGGGGCACCTCAGAACTCTTATGCACTGAAAAAATAAAGAATAAAAAAAAATATTATATATATATGATAATATTAAAATAAAAAAATATTAAAATAAAAAATAAAAATGCCCTCCCCCCACCCAGTTCACACACACTACACACTCTGCATTCACACAAACACACACACACTCTGCATTATATACACACAGAGTGTGTGTGTATATAATGCAAAGTATGTGTTTGTATGAGTGTGTGTGTATATAATGCAGAGCATGTGTTTGTATTAGTGTGTGTGTATATAATGCAGAGCATGTATTTGTATGAGTGTGTGTGTATATAATGCAGAGTATGTGTTTGTATGAGTGTGTGTGTATATAATGCAGAGCATGTGTTTGTATGAGTGTGTGTGTATATAATGCAGAGCATGTGTTTGTATGAGTGTGTGTGTATATAATGCAGAGCTTGTGTTTGTATGAGTGTGTGTGTATATAATTATAAAAAAATCACAGAATTTCATAGCCCCAAGTTTTACCCTCGACTTATCCACGAGGCATAGCATATGTCACAATTGTTGGTCACAAAACTGCACTCGACTTATACACGAGTATATACGGTAAGTACTTTAATTTACTTTATTAAACTTTATTAAACTTTTCCTTGCTTCTAAAACTTTTTTTACAGGCAGCAGGGTGACAGCCTGAGAGCTCAGGCAGTCCCCCTGCTGGCACTGCATGAGCCAGCTATTCCAACCATGTGATCGCAAGGACCCAGCGATCACATTGCCCCGGAGGGCCAGATCGAGCAGAAGGGAGCTGCCTGAGCTCCCAGGTAGCTCCCCGGATCGCGACCGCCGCCGTGGGATCGGCGGGAACTCTGTAAGTCCCCTGGACGGCGGTGAAGGTCTACGCCGCCCCCCCGGCGTTTAGGACCACCCAAAAAAGGACGGCATAGAATGCCCACCGACCTTAAGGGGTTAAATCCCTGATATGATCAGACAAACACAACATAACATAACACAATATAACTTCCACGATCCACAAAAAGACATTCCCGGGCTTAACCAGCTCTTACTTTCTGTTAAAGATGATCTCCAGACAGACTTATTACAATGTCTATAATAAGTGCGGCAGCGAGTCTCATCTTCCTGTCCACCCGCACCCCCCGTCCCTCTGTCTGTCTATATATTGGCCCGTAAGATATAAGGTGCAATCTAAGGTCCTGGTACTTGCTTACAAATCTCTACACAATGCTGCTTCAACCTACCCATCCTCACTAATACGCAAGTATGTCCGGTCTATTAGGAACCAACCGATAATCGGCCGATATTCAGAATTTTCTGCTATTTCGGTATTGGCCTATTAAGATACCGATATTGCCGAGATGGTTGTCATAGGCCAGGTGGTCCTGAGGGGCCCGCAGCACACTCTTACTTCACTTCCCAGGAGCTCCCTTCAGCTCCCCTGTCTAAATCTTGCGAGTCACGCAGCCGCCAGAGCGTTGCCACAGGTTACCATGGCAACGCAGGCCACGAGAGTTAGACAGGGGAGCTGCTGGGAAGGGAAGTAGGAGTGTAAGAAGTTAAGACTCTCATTCTGGTCCTTCTTCATTAATCTTATGCCCCCGTCCTGCCAAGATTTATGGGATAAGTTGTTTAGCCCCTAGCTGCAACTGATTCCTCTCCTGAAACTGGCATCAAAACAACACTAAGCCCTCAGTGAATAGTATCCTAACAACCTACTTTTCTACCCTACCCTTACCCTTTGTGTCACTGTACCCCACTCCCTCTAACATGTAAGCTCATTGAGCAGGGCTCTCAACCCCTCTGTTCCTGTGTGTCCAACTTGTCTGGTTACAACTACGTTTTACCAACAAGAAACACAGGTGACACTCCAGGGTACGTAATGGTTTTCCTTTATTGGAGGGTAATTTTCCTCACTATAAAATACTGCGACGTTCCAGCTAGTTCGCCTTAATGATGCATGCATGATTAAGGCGATCTAGCCGGAACTTAGCAGTATATTGAGGAAAATTACCCTCCAATAAAGGAAAACCATTACGTACCCTGGAGTGTCACCTGTGTTTCTTGTTGGTAAAATTTGATTCTTGCGGATTGCGATTTCACAGAGCACCTTCTGGGAATATAGCCAGATTACTAAATGGAAGCGGAGTTCGGGGTTATTTGTTTTTTTTGGTTACAAATACGTGTCTGTTAGTCAACCCATTGTACAGAGCTGTGGAATTTGTTGGCGCTTTATAAAATAATAATAATCATAATATGAGAACAACATTGCAGCATATACCTCAATCCTAAGAAGTAGAACTATTACTTAAAAAACTAGGATGGAGGTCGACGAGGGGCCTTTTCGGCTCTGTGAGAGGACTATCAAGTTCTAACAGATGTATACAACTCACAGTAAAGAGAGGTGGAAGTCCTCGACAGGCACACCAGTCTCAAGATGCAGGAGAGAGTCACAGTTTTTTAGCTTTGCTAACATATACTGCCGATAAGTATGTATGATACATGTTGGACTACGGCCACCAGGACCCCAAGCCAAAACCCCTTTGACAGATCTCCTCATCCCATTCTGTCTCCAAGCTCACTATAAAAACCTTTTACCGGCTAAGGTCCGTCCCTCAGTGCACCATCTTTCTATGAAAGCTCAATATTTCTATGATACCAGTGAGACCTGAGATTTGGAGCGACCAGAGACTGGCAGAAAACGTTGCACAAAGCACCAGAGCCCTCCGCACCCTCTACCTTAGAAGAAGTTTTTTTATAGAACACAAAGAGGTCCCCAGTAACCCAAAATGAACTGAATACATTTAACTTTAATTAATTAATATATATATATATATATATATTATTTTTTTATTATTATTATTATTTTATTAGTGTTTTCTTTTAACCAGAAGGAACCAAGAATGTATACAAAACTGTGAAATTTTAATTTGGTAATGACTACCAAACGTCAAATGTAATAACTCACAATAATCCCACAGAAATGGGACTTGCACCAACCAGGGCCACTGTGTAAGGCAATGTGCACTCAAAATTTCTTAAACAGAGAACTTCTACCACGTTCTGGTCAAGCAGTTAGTTCGACTGATCACTTCCCAAAATTAATTTTGGCTTCTTTGTGAAGGTGGAATAGTCAGACTCAGCGTTATCATACTTACAAGCAGTTTGTCAGATTGCTGTCACAGTACTGTGTGACTTTTCGTTTTGTTTCTACCTTAAGAATAACGGCCCCTGGCTCTGCTAGGAACATGCTGTCAGGGGCCCTTATCTAAGAACCTCTGACACACACACAAAGCCCAGATTAGGGCTGACAACACACAGAATGTTTAATTGAAAAAGAGAAATTATGATTGCACAGACAGAAAAGCAAGAAGATTACAGCAGATCTGCCAACTAATCAAGTAGGTCGATCATACAATTATTTAGCAATGTTCCTGTCAGCGTATGATGCTATGATCCAATTTCTTACATTTAGCTCCAAATTGTCTTTAATAAAGAAAGACAAAAACACACAAAAAAACAATCATAGTGTAAAACCTGCATTATCAGAGAACTGGGATGGTAAAACTCGTTAACATCCCAAAAAAGTGTTTTTTTTTTTATAAATTAACTCAATTCAATCTTCACGTGAATGCCATGCTTCTGGCCACAGAGGACTTCAATATGGCCATTACCACGGAGAAGGTAAAACAGGAGATGCACTGGAAAGGAATGTATGCTTTACAAAATGATACTTAAATAGACAATCTGCCCCAAGCCTATGTTTGCCCCTCAACTTGCCCCTCGAATTTTATAACTTACACACGGACAATCTGCCAAAATCCTGCTCAGTGTACCCCCGTATTAACGAAATCCTGCTCAGTGTACCCCCGTATTAACGAAATCCTGCTCAGTGTACCCCCGTATTAACGAAATCCTGCTCAGTGTACACTTGTATTAACGAAATCCTGCACAGTGTACCCCCGTATTAACGAAATCCTGCTCAGTGTACCCCCGTATTAACAAAATCCTGCTCAGTGTACACTTGTATTAACGAAATCCTGCTCAGTGTACACTTGTATTAACGAAATCCTGCTCAGTGTACACTTGTATTAACGAAATCCTGCTCAGTGTACACTTGTATTAACGAAATCCTGCTCAGTGTACACTTGTATTAACGAAATCCTGCTCAGTGTACCCCCGTATTAACGAAATCCTGCTCAGTGTACACTTGTATTAACGAAATCCTGCTCAGTGTACCCCCGTATTAACGAAATCCTGCTCAGTGTACCCCCGTATTAACGAAATCCTGCTCAGTGTACACTTGTATTAACGAAATCCTGCACAGTGTACCCCCGTATTAACGAAATCCTGCTCAGTGTACCCCCGTATTAACGAAATCCTGCTCAGTGTACACTTGTATTAACGAAATCCTGCATGAGGCTAAAGAGTATGGTCATGGAAAAGTAACTTATGATTTCTGCTTTTTGACACTAAATGGATAAAACCATCATAACTGAAAAGTAGCAACTATTAATATATGCTTCAATTAATCAAACATTGATATTTTATAACTTTCACTTTCAAGTACTGTTTGGATGTAATGTTTTGGGAAAATAACAGGATTATTCTCTAAAGTGAGAATTAAAAGTGAGTTTCCGTTAAGCTTAACTGGAAATAATTATCTAACTTTGCTGTGTTTCCAGTTCAGATACTTTGGCCTTATATCTGAAATTTACTTTAAATCCCGACTTTAGTGAATAACTCTAAATGTGAGATTTTAGAAGAATAAAAAGCTACTTTTGACCTTGGAGATGTTGCGAGGTCAGAAGTTATACAGCTCGCGACACAGCATGTACTTTGAAGCACTGAACATGATACAATTAGATTTTAAGTAGCGGAAATAGAAGGAAAAAGAATGAAAATAAATGGAAATGTGATTTTAGGCATAATAATGATTCCTGTAAGCACTCTGTGTACCTCTGTATTGCATTTCAGTTGCTGGTAAGAAGAGATGTTTGTGCCGGATCTGCACGAACATTTTAGTCCTGTCTCGGATCAGGTGAGGGCACGCTGGGACGCCTGGCAGATCTGAGAACAAGGATCGCCCCAGTGGGCAAAAGCTTGCAGGAGCGGCAATGTTAGAGTCAGTATAGTGTGCTCCCCATTTATCAAACTCGCCGGCCCGCCAGTCGAGCGAGTCTTTCCATCATTACACCTCTCAAAATCCGATTCATACCACTAATCCTGCCTTCATTCTCACAGATTAATAACATCTCTTTCAACCTTCACAGTGTGATAAATAGACAAAGGGAGAACAAAAGGAGAAGCAGAAGTGAGAGAAAAGCCACAGCGACTCCACAATAATGAAGAGCAAGAGAGGATGAAAGACAGACGAGAGATGCCAGCATCATCTTCACTCCTAATGAAATCCCAACTAGTGCCTGTAGCAGGCCAATCTTCAAAGCATGTCCCAGACAAAAGGAGAACCGGAGGAAAGGAGAGCAGCTTAGGAGCTGTACAGCCAAAGGAGAGAGTTTATAAGAGAATGGTACAAGAATCACATTATTGATCCATCTCACAGGGGGCTACTTCCTAAACAGCAATTGCCATTACCATTTATTCAGAGCCCTTGAAAGCACTGCTCCTCAGTCTATTGGTCCCCACACTGTATTTGTTTTATCCTGCTAAAGGAAAACCACATGGAATGAATGATATTGTAATGTTACCTGGAAGGTGCTAGAATAAAAGGGACACTCTGAGCACCAAAACAATGTATCCTTGTTAATGGGCTCCTCTGTCCCTGTCTCCTTTCTGACTTTGGTTTATACTTGAAATAATTTGCAAAAATCTATGCAGCTGTAAATAAACTCCAACACTCAAATTCCCCTTCTGGAGGAATGTGTGTCTTGTATGTTCTCGTCACTTCCCCTGCCCTCCTCTGCATCACTTCCTCTTTACCACCCTAGATCAGCTAATTTTCTCTATCCATCATGCAACTTTTTCCAGACCCTCTATTGAGTCACTATCACTAATGTGACAGAAGCTCCCTTTCCACTGACTTTTAGAGAGGCTGAAGGTCAGCTTCCTGCCCTGGTCTGTTCGCCTGGTACCAAGAGCCCTAAAAGGGGCTATTGTCACTGTGGGGAGATGAACAGTGGCCATGGATGCTTACTGTGCTTCCCAGACAGACTTGAGGAACTCTGGGGATCGACTGGACTCGTTTTACACCTCGACCTCCTGGCCCTGAAACACTGTTGCTTTGTGTGGTCCCTAACGAAGGTGCCAAGAGGCACAGAAACCCCGTACAACTGTACTGTACATTGCTTTGTATGGAAAACCCACTACAGGAAAGGTCACGGTTTTGTAAAAATAGTTTTGTTCTCTACAGTAAAGATCATTCTACCCCCTACATTCAGACTCATGTAATGTGTGGGGGAAAGGCTATAGTAAAGGTATAATCACTGCTCTAGAGGAGAGAAGGCCTCCAGAGCTATATTCACAGAAGCCTGTTCCTGTTTAAGAGTTCTTCCGAAAACCCAGTGACGCCTCGGTGACTGGGTCCGAAGTGTTCCAGAGTCCCATGTAGCAGTGGGGAAGCTGACGTGGCAGAGGCACTCACTCAGAGTACAGGAGCTCTGTCACATCTCACCTTCTTAACCTGACCTCCATCTTTTACCTTAACTCCGCGTTCCTATTGCCTAGCTTTTGGATAGTGGAGCTTTCTGTTACTCTAGATGGCCAAATAAATGTTCCTTTAGCAAGTTTGGCTGAGTCTCTCTTCTCTCTGCACCTTATATATGACACACCACCAGCTTGTTGTAGTGATTAAGTTCTCTGGCACCATCTCACTTTTAATAGTGAAACTATTTTCAAATGGTTTGACACTTGCCTATGTCCCCAAGGCCCCTGAGGTCCAGCCACTTTTCATAGATATCCCTAAAGCAAAAGTTACCATTGTAGTTTGGCAAAGAAATAAAAAACTGATATAGCTATTGAGAAATTAGGATTTCCCAGCTTTACAGACATATGTGATGGTGGCATGCATTCATATTTATGCTCTATTCCTGGTTTCTCCTAATTGTGTCTGTGGGAAATCTCCAAGTTGGGATTCCTAGCAACTGGGGTGAATGCACACTTAAAAATTAACATTTAAAAGAAAAGTCAACCTGTAAAATAAAAGCCAATTCTGATTTGCAAGTAATCCTATGGCCAACAGTTTGGTAATCCAACTCTTGTAGCACAGATAGCAAATTACGATGTGTTCAAACCACCATGGCTGCTCAATACTGCCTCAGCCTGTCGGAAAGACTGTCATCCCATGGACAGGTTCGAACTGGGGTTCAATGCCAAATTCAATAGCTGGGGATAGGAACGTGAACGGAAGAGGGGATGGGGGTTTCCTCTGGTCTAACACAATTCTGGTTTAATTTAACATAGAACTCTAAATTCCATTACAATCTGCAGGTCTCATTTTGGACATTGTGCATTACTGTCGATACCAGATTGGAGAGAGATGTATTTCCTTCATGTCTCTATGTAAAAAGCATTTCAGTTATTTTCCACTCGCATGATGTGAATGTGAAAGCCTGAGTTATCTCAATAGCTGATCGATGTACATTTACAGGACAGTTACCCAGGCAATCAATGACTTGCCAGTTGCCTGAAGAGAATTCAGTTTGCAGGATCAGACAATGAGAATTGCAATGCGTTCTTAATCCAAGCAGACCATCTCATCACTCAGATATAAAATGATTGCCAGTACACAGTTGAAACCAACACATCTCGTGTGATATTCTGTGTGGAAACATTATTGTTATCATTTATCATTCCTGCTTACATCAATGTGAAATAATCCAGCTAAAAACACGGCTGAGATGAAATCAATAATTACCAGCCTATCTAAAAACAGGACAAACTGGGGCCCGTGACAGAAAGAGTCACCCATGTTATGGGCACATCATAGGCACATAGAAAGACTACAACAGATCCGCAGCCCACAGAAACGTTATAATAAATCTGCAGAAAGACTATAACGGATCCACAGCCCACAGAAACGTTATAATAAATTGCAGAAAGACTATAACGGATCCACCGCCCACAGAAACGTTATAATAAACCCACAGAAAGACTACAACGGATCCACCGCCCACAGAAACGTTATAATAAATTGCAGAAAGACTATAACGGATCCACCGCCCACAGAAACGTTATAATAAATCCGCCGAAAAACTATAATGGATCCGCAGCTCACAGAAACGTTATAAATCCACAGAAAGACTATAACAGATCCGCAGCCCACAGAAACTTAATAATAAATCTGCAGAAAGACTATAACGGATCCGCAGCCCACAGAAACGTTATAATAAATCCGCAGAAAGACTATAACGGATCCGCAGCTCACAGAAACGTTATAATAAATCCGCAGAAAGACTATAACGGATCCGCAGCCCACAGAAACGTTATAATAAATCTGCAGAAAGTCTAAAGGATCCGCAGCCCACAGAAACGTTATAATAAACTCGCACAAAGACTATAACGGATCCGCAGCCCACAGAAACTTTATAATAAACTCGCAGAAAGACTATAACGGATCCACAGCCCACAGAAACGTTTATAATAAATCCGCAGAAAGACTATAACGGATCCGCAGCCCACAGAAACGTTATAATAAATCCGCAGAAAGACTATAACGGATCCGCAGCCCACAGAAACTTTATAATAAACCCGCAGAAAGACTATAACGGATACGCAGCCCACAGAAACGTTATAATAAACCCACAGAAAGACTATAACGGATCCGCAACACACAGAAAGGTTATAATAAATCTGCAGAAAGACTATAACAGATCAGCAGCTCACAGAAACGTTATAATAATTCCGCAGAAAGACTATAACGGATCCGCAGCCCACAGAAACGTAATAATAAATCCGCAGAAAGACTATAACGGATCCGCAGCCCACAGAAACTTAATAATAAATCCGCAGAAAGACTATAACGGATCCGCAGCCCACAGAAACGTTATTATAATTCCACAGAAAGACTATAACGGATCCGCAGCCCACAAAAAAGTTATAATAATTCCGCAGAAAGACAATAATGGATCCGCAGCCTGCAGAAAGACTATAATAAATCTGCAGATAGCCTAAAATGGAGCCACGACCCACAGAAAGACTATAATAAACCCGCAGATAGACTAAAAAGGATCCACGGCCCACAGAAAGGTTAAATGTACCCATAGAAAAGTTAAAAGGCGCCATTAGAACGTTTCCAGTCTACATTATTATGAAATGGTATTTATTAAATGTTTATTATATTATTAACAAATCTGACAAACAGAACAGAAAGAAAAGACAGAGACAGAATAAATAGAATAGATCAAAGGAATCGGTAGAATAGAGAGATAGACAGAATATACAGACATGCTAAATAGACACAATAAGTAGAATAAATAATCAAGGTACATACATACACAGACAGACAAGCTAGATAAAGACATTATAGAGGCATAGATAGGCATGTTAGATAGACAGACACCGGTAGACAAGCTTGGAAAGACAGACACACCAGTAGACATGCTTGATACACAGACACACCGGTAGTCATGTTATATAGACAGGCTAAACACATGACAGATAACACGGACACTATAGCTAGAATATACAGACAGACACACTGTCAATTAATCAATAAATATGGGCAGAAAGATAAAAATGAAGTGTAAATAAAGAGATAGTTAGTATAGATAGACAGGATATGAATAGCAACGGGTGTAAGAGATTCTCATTGATTTGCTTGACAATGTGTCTATGAATATTTAAGAATTATACCAAACATGTTTATGTGTATCTGTCTGTGTGTATATTATATATATATAAAATTATAAGTATATTTTTGTATAGATATTTTTAGGCAGACGGAGCGAGATTATAAATTAAAGAATTCATAGATTCATAGACGCTGCCCACACTATAACACAGCAGAGTTTTAATATTTAACTCTTTGCCAGCAGGACACGGCATGCTAATGGTTTTATAAATCATTGCACCCTCCTGGGCCTTCAACGCATTTCTAAGCACTGAAAATTAAAACAAAAGAGAAAGGAGAAAAAAAATAACAATAATAAAAACAGGAGGAAAAGATTTCTTTGGAAGGATAATGAGCCATTTTTTTCCTCTTTTTATGACACAGACCACAGGCATCTGGTATAATTACACCACAATAAAAGTATAATGTGCAGCCATCCTCGTAAAGTAACACTTCTGATAATTAGGCAGAACAAACATCATCTTGTTTTTCCTTTTTTTTTTACCCTCCTCCCCTTTTTTTTCTGAAAAGCTATATATTTCTACCAAGACCGTGCACATCTAGAAAACTGTAAAGAATGGTGATTTCTACATATATGCAAAGTAAGTAAAGCTTTAGGGCAAAAATAAAGTAGGATTTATAAAGATTATTCGATTGTTAAAGGAGAGAATGCATACAGTAAAACAATTACAAAGAAAATAGCAAACACAACACACAAATAATTACTTAAAACACAAAGCCATGCTTCTAAAGGTGTCATTGGTTTGATCTGAAAAAATATACTGGCTATAATTTTTTCTCTCCTTCTGTTGGTTAAGAGGAAATAATTTAAAAGGTTACGTTGGTTACACAATACTTTTAAATGCTATGGGTTTCCTTCTTATACAATTAAAGGGATGTGTACATAATTTCTTTTAATGAAATGTTTTTATTTGAGGAAAGTGAGATTGGAGGTGCCAGTATACCAGTATAACAGCAAGGTACGCCAAATGTGATTTTTACATTTATGTTTTCTGATTTTCAAACACATTTAACTAACTAATCCTAACCTTGACTAGCCATGCCTCTAGTTCTTGGTAAGTAACCCTAGTAAACACTAATCCTAACCTTGACTAGCCATGCCTCTAGTTCTTGGTAAGTAACCCTAGTAAACACTAATCCTAACCTTGACTAGCCATGCCTCTAGTTATTGGTAAGTAACCCTAGTAAACACTAATCCTAACCTTGACTAGCCATGCCTCTAGTTCTTGGTAAGTAACCCTAGTAAACAATAATCCTAACCTTGACTAGCCATGCCTCTAGTTATTGGTAAGTAACCCTAGTAAACACTAATCCTAACCTTGACTAGCCATGCTTCTAGTGATTGGTAAGTAACCCTAGTAAACACTAGTTCTAACCTTGACTAGCCATGCCTCTAGTTATTGGTAAGTAACCCAAGTAAACACTAATCCTAACCTTGACTAGCCATGCCTCTAGTTATTGGTAAGTAACCCTAGTAAACACTAATCCTAACCTTGACTAGCCATGCTTCTAGTTATTGGTAAGTAACCCTAGTAAACACTAATCCTAACCTTGACTAGCCATGCCTCTAGTTATTGGTAAGTAACCCTAGTAAACACTAGTCCTAACCTTGACTAGCCATGCCTCTAGTTATTGGTAAGTAACCCTAGTAAACACTAATCCTAACCTTGACTAGCCATGCCTCTAGTTATTGGTAAGTAACCCTAGTAAACACTAGTTCTAACCTTGACTAGCCATGCCTCTAGTTATTGGTAAGTAACCCTAGTAAACACTAATCCTAACCTTGACTAGCCATGCTTCTAGTTATTGGTAAGTAACCCTAGTAAACACTAATCCTAACCTTGACTAGCCATGCTTCTAGTTATTGGTAAGTAACCCTAGTAAACACTAATCCTAACCTTGACTAGCCATGCTTCTAGTTATTGGTAAATAACCCTAGTAAACACTAGTTCTAACCTTGACTAGCCATAGTATTCCGTGGTATCCCCTAGTATTCAGTAGTATCCCCTAGTATTCAGTAGTATCCCCTAATATTCAGTAGTATCCCCTAGTATTCAGTAGTATCCCCTAGTATTCAGTAGTATCCCCTAGTATTCAGTAGTATTACATAGTATTTCGTAGTATTACATAGTATTTTGTAGTATTACATAGTATTTCGTAGTATTACATAGTATTCCGTAGTCTTTCATAGAATTTTGTAGTATTACGTAGTATTTTCCATTATTTGACTTGACAGTGGGGATCAGAAATCCTTCTGGTGTTACAACCATAAATACGCTGATCTTTTAAGTCTGCTTCATTAACCCCTGTGCTGCTGAAGAGACCTCTATTAAATAAAGGATTAACTAAAAATAATGACACCCAAAGCAGTTCAATATGAACCAGCAGCACTCTGCTCTATGTAATAACGCTACTTTGTATTAGTACACACAGTGTGGTGACGGGGCAAAAGGCAGCCAAGAAAGTTAGCTTATGGTTTAACCCTTAAACTTCTAGACATGTGTGCAGTATGTTCTAAATGTCAGATTTAAAGGGTTAACTGCATGCAATGTAGACCTATGATGAGACATGTACATGGGTTTGTAGATCCTACATGTTTTCCTAGATACAGTTCATTTATTCAAGCTCATGGGTGGTGGATCTGTATATAGAAGATATATTAAATAATTAAATAATGTAATTTTAATTTATTATTGGTATTTTATACCCAGAGGCTTCAGTTAATGATCATCACATATTAACAAGAGAAAACAAAATAGTGCCATATAAGGTTTGTTTGCACTCGATATAGAATATGTAAGTTATTACATATTTAGTCTTATAGACACAGCTCACCTTTTTTGTTTAATATTTCAAGTGTTTTTCTTTGGGTTGATACTTTTAAGGTGCAGCCTTAGATATAAATAGCCGTGACAAATGTTATAGCACCATTATTTACTTGTTATAGATTTAAATGAAATGGGACTGGCTATGTGCATTGTGGGAGAGGGGTGAAATGGGACTGGCTACGTGCATTGTGGGAGAGGGGTGAAATGGGACTGGCTACGTGCATTGTGGGAGAGTGGTGAAATGGGACTGGCTACGTGCATTGTGGGAGAGGGGTGAAATGGGAGATACTATGTGCATTGTGGGAGAGGGGTGAAATGGGACTGGCTATGTGCATTGTGGGAGAGAGGTGAAATGGGAGATACTATGTGCATTGTGGGAGAGAGGTGAAATGGGACTGGCTGTGTGCATTGTGGGAGATGGGTGAAATGGGACTGGCTACATGCATTGTGGGAGACAGGTGAAATGGGACTGGCTATGTGCATTGTGGGAGAGAGGTGAAATGGGACTGGCTGTGTGCATTGTGGGAGAGAGGTGAAATGGGACTGGCTATGTGCATTGTGGGAGAGGGGTGAAATGGGAGATACTATGCGCATTGTGGGAGAGGGGTGAAATGGGACTGGCTGTGTGCATTGTGGGAGAGAGGTGAAATGGGACTGGCTATGTGCATTGTGGGAGAGAGGTGAAATGGGACTGGCTGTGTGCATTGTGGGAGACAGGTGAAATGGGACTGGCTACGTGCATTGTTGGAGACAGGTGAAATGGGACTGGCTATGTGCATTGTGGGAGAGATGTGAAATGGGACTGGCTATGTGCATTGTGGGAGAGGGGTGAAATGGGACTGGCTATGTGCATTGTGGGAGAGAGGTGAAATGGGACTGGCTACGTGCATTGTGGGAGAGGGGTGAAATGGGAGATACTATGTGCATTGTGGGAGAGGGGTGAAATGGGAGATACTATGTGCATTGTGGGAGAGGGGTGAAATGGGAGATACTATGTGCATTGTGGGAGAGGGGTGAAATGACCGGTTGGTGCATTGTGGAGAGGAATGGGAGATACTATGTGCATTGTGGGAGAGGGTGAAATGGGACTGAAGGCATTGTGGGAGAGGAAATGGAATGGCATTGTGGGAGAGGGGTGAAATGGGACTGGCTATGTGCATTGTGGGAGAGGGGTGAAATGGGACTGGCTACGTGCATTGTGGGAGAGGGGTGAAATGGGACTGGCTACGTGCATTGTGGGAGAGAGGTGAAATGGGACTGGCTATGTGCATTGTGGGAGAGGGGTGAAATGGGACTGGCTATGTGCATTGTGGGAGAGGGGTGAAATGGGACTGGCTATGTGCATTGTGGGAGAGGGGTGAAATGGGACTGGCTGTGTGCATTGTGGGAGAGAGGTGAAATGGGACTGGCTGTGTGCATTGTGGGAGAGGGGTGAAATGTGACTGGCTGTGTGCATTGTGGGAGAGGGGTGAAATGTGACTGGCTGTGTGCATTGTGGGAGAGAGGTGAAATGGGACTGGCTGTGTGCATTGTGGGAGAGGGGTGAAATGGGACTGGCTGTGTGCATTGTGGGAGAGAGGTGAAATGGGACTGGCTGTGTGCATTGTGGGAGAGAGGTGAAATGGGACTGGCTATGTGCATTGTGGGAGAGAGGTGAAATGGGACTGGCTACGTGCATTGTGGGAGAGAGGTGAAATGGGACTGGCTATGTGCATTGTGGGAGAGGGGTGAAATGGGAGATACTATGTGCATTGTGGGAGAGGGGTGAAATGGGAGATACTATGTGCATTGTGGGAGAGGGGTGAAATGTAGAGTACCCTGTACGGATTAAGAACAATATTTCACGAATGGCACATACATGAACATACTGGTAAAAATGATATGTTGGCGGTTATTAAATATTTGTCTTATCCATTACCATCTCTGCCAAGACTTTATTCCATATATCTAGCAGCATTTCCTATTTCCTTCCAGGCCCACAGATCATCCTGGTACCCACACACGACCTCTTGTTTTACTGCGTGTTTATGTGAAATATGCTTTCCTCCTGTACTTTGTTGAAACTCTTTATGTATTTAATAAAAGAATAATAAAGAAAACTCATAAAAGAACAACGATAATAAAGATAGCTGTTACCCTTTTTAAAGCAATAAATGCTGCTCCCCAGTAAGATCACAATGTTTTATATAGGTAATATATCACAGACATGTGCAAATGGGGGGAAATAAAATACCCAAGCCCAGGTAAAGCCTTCAGGAGTATGGATTAATATTTATTCTTCCGTATAACATAACATAATGCAGGCTCTAACACACAGGGAGACAGAGAAGAAAACCTTTATTTGGATCAGTGTTCGCATACGCTCTCCGATTACCTGTATTTGGTAAGAATTAATATCCAGTGTTGACCTGCACTGCAAAATGGGGTCAAGAGTTTAGAACGTGAACAAAAAGACGTTCTAATCTGTTCAACGTGGGAGCTTCTGCAAAGCGGCTTCAGACACCTTTACACAGATAGCCCGTCATGTGGAGAACAAGCAGAGTGCTGTGTAAAACCTGGATTTCCTGGCTGGACAGGCACAGGGTCAACTTTTTCAATTCCATCTACTTAAAAGCTAAATATTCTAAACGGAATCAATTTGTAGATCAGGAAGAAATTGTTAAGATGCTAAATTAATTGGGGCGGGGGGAATGGATATTTGAAAAGCTTTAAAACCATTAGTTTAAATAACAAAACTTATACTAGATTTTAAATGTTATTTTGTCTATTCTGGAGATTTAGGGAAAAGGGAGGCCGGAAGCCGGCTGAAGACGTCACTCCGGCCCCAGCATCACTAAATAGCGTGGAACCAGGAGAGATAATAAAAGCAGTCCCACAGGATGCCAGAAAAGTCGATCCACTACAGCTCTCCCAAAAGTTAGGGAGGTTGGGTGGACACATTAAAATAAAAGTTTATTTTATTTTATAATTTAAAAAAAATAATAATAATTTATCCAAAAAAATTTAAGATTTTAATTTTTTTAAAGGTTTTTTTGTTTTTTTTTTAATAATAATTTAAAAAGAATGAATATTGAAATTTTAAATAAAAAATACATATAATTTGAGAGTGTATGTGACGTTGGAAAAACCTGGCTCCAAACTTTTTTAGCTGGCTCCTAGATTCCAAGCAAAATTGTCAAGCAATGGTTTATCTGGACTTCCTGGAGAGAAAAATCCAATTGTGTTACACCAACTACTTACTGGCAAACTGATTGACACAACTCACAATACATTGCAATGACCTCCTTAGCCTGTACTGACAGCAGACAGGTACAGAAAACAGCCAATGGGGACACAAGAAGCTGTGTGCGTAGCCTCCAAGAGAAAGATAGACAGGATCATAGAAGAGGATGGAATCTTATCATTTGATCTAAACATTTGCTGCGATATTGCCATCAAACGCAGAGACTCAAAGCAAACGACACTGGAGCTGATTTTACCAGGTAACTCTGAAAGCTTTAAAACAAGGGTATTTCCTATGGCTTTGAATGCTAAATGTGTTGACTAAAACTGTGAGGACTACATTTCACAGCTATTTAGGAAAACAAGCCCATCATATAAAATACAGCATCACGTAAAACACAACAGCATGCATGTCAAAGATTAGCAATCACCAAGCAACGCATTCAGAGATTAAAAGACGGTACATCCAAAAACCACATTCACACTCATACTTCTTTTTGCCAATCCGTGTAAGGCTATAAGACTTAAACTACAGTCCATCTGAAACCACAATTGCTCCTACACATTCTCAAACACAGACAGAGGACGCAGTGAGCTACTGCAGTCACAGTAATAAGACCACTATATCGTTCTCATATATTTTTCATTTGACAGTAAAAGGAACAAATGAAGTGCTCGTAGCCAAAAGACAGGTTTTAAGGCCTGATTGGAATAAGAATTATTTGTCGAGCCGGATTGCCTGGTCCACATGTATGTATAGGACAGGTCACATTATATGTCAGGCTCCCAAAACGATGCAGAATACACTGACAATGTATATCACGGAGGTTCCAGAGTCAGTTATCACTCTATTCGCAGCACGCTACATGTGGGAAAATAGAAATGATGGCTATAAATTTCCGCTTCAAGCTATGAACGTTGATGTGACACTGTTACAGACTGAATGGTTATGAGTGGAGTACCCATAAAGCATGTGTTCTCCCCAGAACGTCCTTCATATAACTCCAGGAGGACACAGCCATCATCCTCCACCATCCTCCCCCTTCCAGGCTCCCGAAAGCCACAGGTGTAAATCAGACAGGAAAAGTGTCAAACTACTTATAGTTAGATGTTGCTTCTTAACATCATCACTTCATTGAATAACCTTTAGTGAGGTGAAACTCATCAATTCCCTAAATAAAATTGCACAGCTTCCTACCAGGGTGTCCTATCACCGACACAATGAAAATGACGGAAGACTGAAAAGAAACTGTGTGCCCGTTAGTGTGAACAATTTCGTATCAAGCTAACTGCCGGGGGTTCTCCGAAGCACAGGTAACCAAAACCCCAGCAATTAAGACTGTATGGATTTATAAATGGGCAGAATATTTAGCTACCCACAGGCACATCTTGCATAGATTACCTACTAGATCCAAAAACAATGTAATATCTTTCATTAGTGATTCAGCATAGGAGATGGAGGAGAACATTTTAACACAAGCCAGTATGTCAACCACGGTAAAATCAATACGTATTGATAAAGAAGCACTACACATTTAAATAACAAAGCAGGAGATTTAAATGACACAGCAATGCTTTGTTAACACACACACAAATCATTAACCTGAGACGTTGACCAAGGCCTTCATTGTGCTGGGTCATGAAGGAGACACAGGATTCTTCACCTTAGTAACTGCAGTCGGCACACCCCCCAACATTTCAAATGGATAAAGAAAGAGGGACACTCATTTTCTATCATTTTAGGGGTGTAAGTAAGGGTGTAGCCAGGGATGGGACTGTTCTGAGAAATTGTAGGTGACTTACTAGTAATTTTTTGCAACTAAAATATAAATTATCACAAGAACAACGTATTTTATTCACACGGCCTGATTGTTAAACACATTTATTGTAGTTTAAAGACACATTACTGAGAGTATTATTGCTGTGGAGCTCTGTTATACACACAGACACATTACTGGGAGTATTATTGCTGTGGGGCTCTGTTATACACTCAGACACATTACTGGGAGTATTATTGCTGTGGAGCTCTGTTATACACTCAGACACATTACTGGGAGTATTATTGCTGTGGAGCTCTGTTATACACTCAGACACATTACTGGGAGTATTTTGCTGTGGAGCTCTGTATACACTCAGACATATTACTGGGAGTATTATTGCTGTGGAGCTCTGTTATACACTCAGACACATTACTGGGAGTATTATTGCTGTGGAGCTCTGTTATACACTCAGACACATTACTGGGAGTATTTTGCTGTGGAGCTCTGTTATACACTCAGACACATTACTGGGAGTGTTATTGCTGTGGAGCTCTGTTATACACTCAGACACATTACTGGGAGTATTATTGCTGTGGAGCTCTGTTATACACTCAGACACATTACTGGGAGTATTATTGCTGTGGAGCTCTGTTATACACTCAGACACATTACTGGGAGTATTTTTGCTGTGGAGCTCGGTTATACACTCAGACACATTACTGGGAGTGTTATTGCTGTGGGGCTCTGTTATACACCCAGACACATTACTGGGAGTATTATTACTGTGGGGCTCTGTTATACACTCAGACACATTACTGGGAGTATTATTGCTGTGGGGCTCTGTTATACACTCAGCCACACCAACAATATGGAGCTTCTAGAAAAGAGGGGCATTAGAAAAGAAAGGAGGGACAGAGGGATGTGGACCAAAATAGGGAATGTTCCTCCTACATAGGGACAGTTGGGAAGAATGGGCATTTATATGTAAAAAAAAAAAAAAATGTACACTTTTATAAATTATACTTGTTACATACACCCCCTGGCTTTTCAAGCAGACAACAGGTTCTGTTACTTCCTGGTTTGTTTAGCTCAGTGTAGATAAACTCAAAAGGCAGCAATTGCTCAGAGCACCTGCCTTGCAAAGACTCATTAAAACTGCACTGGGAAGTCTGTGATTGGACAGCCACAGAAAGTTTGTTCGGGGCTAGAATCTGAGAGCTTGCAAAGGCTGCAGACAAGACATCTGCAGGTTTTGAAAGCTGGTTTCAAATATACCCACAATAAAAAGAATGCATAATTAAATGCATGCAAGTTTAAGTTTGGGGTTTATCTACTAAACAGTGATTTTCATTTATTTTATATTTTGCAAGCATATGTGTTGATTCATGCTGTTACTTTCAAGTGACAGTGACCCTTTGGGAACACTTACAAAGTGACTGAAAATTCTTTGCCTACAGGCTTTACAGATATAAACAGTGACAGTGACCCCCACACAGCCTATTCAAATAGTAGAAACAGAAATTAGAGATGTGAACTAGATGGAGGTGTGTTTATTTTTCTACATGAAATAAACAGTGGTAGTTGCGCTGTACAATGACAGTTTTATCTTCCAATATAGCAGCCATCAGTATTCTGAACACACACCAGCAGCATGATTAGGGGAGAATGCTGGGGAACCAATTATAATTTGAACAGTCCCCGAAGGGTCGCTTGAACATAACAGCAGGAATCAACTGAAATACTTGCAGTAAATGGGGGGGATGTAGAATATTATTAGAATCCCCACCCATTTAGTAAATACCACCCACTGACCAATTGGGGGTATTTATGAAATTGGTGGGGGATCTGATCATGGTAGACATGCTCCAACCTGATGCATGGTATGTGTGGGCATAAAGCGGTTTAAAACCTCCCTTATTGTAATATGGAGGTCATATTATACCACATAAGGTTTTTAAAAAGAAATGCTGTAACTATTTATTTTGGCTATTGGCTAGCAAACACTGGCCAACCTCTACATTGTCAACCCTTGCATTGCCGGCGTGCAAATAGTTTAGATTTTTAAAGACCCACCCCCTTTAAGGGCATTCCCGCCCCTTTGGGCAATGCCGGTTACGTGATTTGCAATAGTGGCCCACCCTTTGGCCCTGCGCACTGACGTCTTGCTTGACCAGGTGCTGCTGTTAGGGGGGATGGATTTGTTTGAGAGATGCAAGGGAGAAATTTGCATAGGATACAAGACACTTGGGAGGTATAACTGTTTTCGTATTTTATGTCGATAAAATTCTACAATTAAGCCCATCGTAATTGTGAGCATTGCGCCCAATGGGCTCTTAATCCGGCAATGCGTACGCAGCTGGCTGGTTTTGCCCCATTCGGAATTCAGCGATTCCCATGTGTACCGCATAGTGAAATAACTATCTATTCATTAACTAGTAATTCCTCTCCCACAAGGAACACAGAGAAGTGTATTATGTATAAAGCAATGGCAGCCACGTCATATATATGGCAGGTACGCTAATCATTTGCGATCAATTTTCACACCGACTACTAAAAAGAGAGAAAAATAAATTATTTTTCTCACCTGGTTATTTGCAAACCAAGATCTATGCCAAGAAGACCTGTTTTCATCAGTTCACAAACAAAAGCTATAACAACAGAATGTTCAAACTATGACGTACAAAGGTACTGAGCTCAGGACAGATCCACTATATGCCGTTTCTAGCAGCGAGTAACATGAAGCCCTTTCAACAATCATTAATAAAGAAATCAACCTGTCGAGAAGTTGGCGTTTCATTTATTTAAATCAGAAGTAACACAAAAAAGGGAGAAAAAAAAAACACAGGACAAAGGGACACAATGAGTCAGATTCATCTTTCTGGACTTAATTAATAACGGACTGAATAAGGACACGGGATTTATAGCTCATTACAGCGGCCAATAAAGCACATCCGAACAGATTTTCCTTTTAACACCTTAACTCTGCATTTCATTGTTCAGAAAACTATGTAATTAAAAACTTGAACATTTATAATAATTCACTCAGCATTCCCCACCACCTTAACACTCAGGTACTGTAAATGGTGCTGCGAAATACCAAGAAACACGCTGCCTTTGGCAGAATGTGATAAGCAAACAGAACTGGGATCTTTCCCTAATATCGCTCTATAGCATTATGAGAAAACACTACCTGGACAGGATATGAATACTACTGGAAACAAAATAACAGAGGTAGAAAGTACAATCCTATATAAAAGAGAGTCCCAGCCATCCGGCTAAGCTTTCACAAACCATGAGTCAGTGAGTTCTGGTAAATCAATCTTTGACAAAACTTAAAGCAAAATAATTGGTCTGAAAGAAAAAATATCAAACACAAGGATTTTTCCATCTTGATTTAAACTAGCGAGCTCAACTAAATTTGCGCTAGGTTTTTGGGTTATTTTCATTTCTATAGGGACTTCCTAAATCTATCAGGTAATCCAGATACCTGACTGTCTCCGCGGGTGAGAAATCAGTCTGATATGCAGATGGTAGATGACACTAAGTAGTGGCACAAAAGAGACCCCCATGGAGACTGAAAGTTAAGTGCTAACACAATGGCCGTCTCCCCGATACCTTTACAGACTAAAAACATTTCTCTTCTAATGCATGAAAAGTATAAATGTTAGTAGGCTGCAGAGGTTATGTTGCCTGGAGCATCCTGATCTATCCCACACCCAGGAACCTCAGCCAAACACAACCTTCATGAATGAATGGAATGGACATTGATAGGAAGTTTTAACATAGCTCTGTTACTAAAAATAAAGTTTATCTAACCTGTTTCTACAAAGCTTCCTTTGTCTGAATCTCTTTTTATTTTTTTCCTAATCTCTCTAAAATGTTTAAAACTGAAAAAAAAGATAATGGCAATACATTAAGTGTGACTTCGGCGGATTGACGTTATCTATGTTTGATTTCTTTACACACGTCTAACTGCTGCCTGTGATTTCTATTCCGTTTTGCAATGTTTACTTTACTTGCCTAGTCAGTTGACTTACCTTTAACTCCCTTATCCATGACATTACATTATGTAAAGTCTCAATAAAGACCAATTGACAAAATAAACGGACAATGGGCAAAGTTTAAGCAAAGTTCTGCTTCAGTTGCACAATTAAACTTGCCCACAATCCATCAGTAAAATCAATCTCGCAGAAGGGCAAAATGCAGACATCATAACAGAGGAGAACAAAATGGCTGCATCCAGATACTATGAAAAAAATAATACATTTAAATAAAAACGGGTGTGGGGGACATGGTTAGTAAGATACATGTGGTATAAGGAAAGGATTTTAAAAATAATTACTTTTTTTGTTGTTTTTTTTTTTAAGACAGTGCCCCTTTAAATTTGGAATATTGATGCAGCAGAGGACAGGCTTCCTATGAAAGCTTTGATCAATATCAAATCATTCATCCGCTGACAAAGTCAGGACAATCTAGGCAACATGGCCACTACAGTGAGCGAGAGTTGATTGTTACTAAGGTTGACCTTTCATTGCCAACATATACAGATTAAGATTACATGGGAAACGTATTTTTGTAAGACACCATAGCAGTTTGCATATTGCTGGTAAAGAAGTATATATAAATGGGACTGGTCGATTATTAACAATTCCCTTGGCAATAAAATAATTTTTACCTATCGCAGGAAATTTCCTACACCACAGGGCAAAACGTTTGTTGACCCCAAAAAGCCAAATTCTACAAGAGTAACACACAACTGCTTTGAATCCAATCTCATAACATAGATTGAAAGTCTATCATGTTCTATAAACATTAGTCTTCATCAAACAAGGACAATTGGGAGGAAAATAAATGTAGCATGCTTGTAACATTTCAAGAGCATCTTTTGCCGACGGGGTAAATTCAATTATAATAAAGTTAATTACATATCAATGGATGTGTATTTAAAGGAGCAGTAATTGTATAAAATGTGTTGTGTGATCCGTATTACGCTGGGCCCTAAAGCCATACAGAGAGGGTGAAATCAACGTTTAGAGAAAGCTTGACATTGTCTGTCTTCATTCATTATGAGCTGCAAAAATCTCCAGGGGGTCTGTTCTCTGGGTCCCAAGTTTAGCTCTTATATTGTCTAAAAGTTCACTGAAAAGCGGATAAATATTCACAATTCACCAAACTGAGACGACATTCGCACCCACTGAGCTTACTGGGGACTGGGGTCAGTTAGTTGGTAGGGGAGCTCCCAATCTAATCACAATTAACTAAGCAGGTTATCAGGGGGTCACACCAAAACCAGACCACCAAAGCTCAATAGAAAAAATAACATTCTGTTTTTCCAGTTTTTTTTATATCCTCATACCACTTCCAATATTGAGAGGGGGAAAAAAACCATGGTGGGGTAATTACATAGCTCCTAACATTTCAAATTGGAAAAAGAGAAATACTTTAATTTTAGGGGTGTGCATACGGATGTGATTGGGCGTGTGGTCTGGCCTGTTCGGAGATAATCTAGGTGACTTACTATGAACAATTTATACAACTAAAATGTAAATTATAACAAGAACAATATATCTTATTTACACAGACTGATTTCTAAACACATTTATGGTAGTTTAAAGGACCACTCTAGGCACCCAGACCACTTCAGCTTAATGAAGTGGTCTGGGTGCCAGGTCCCTCTAGGATTAACCCTTTTTTTTTTTTATAAACATAGCAGTTTCAGAGAAACTGCTATGTTTATAAATGGGTTAATCCAGCCTCTAAAGCCTCGAGTGGCTCATTAAAAATCACAGTGAGAAGACGCCAGCGTCCATAGGAAAGCATTATGAATGCTTTCCTATGAGACTGGCTGAATGCGCACGCAGCTCCTGCCGCGCATGCGCATTCAGCCGAAGAGGAGGATCAGAGGCAGAGAGGAGGAGGAGAGCTCCCTGCCCGGCGCTGGAAAAAAGGTAAGTTTAACCCCTTTCCTTGCCATCCAGCCCGGCGGGAGGGGGACCCTCAGGGCACTATAGTGCCAGGAAAACGAGTATGTTTTCCTGGCACTATAGTGGTCCTTTAAAGACATATTACTTTATTAATACTGTGGAGCTCTGTTACACTCAGACCCACCAACAATATGGAGCTCCGAGAAAAGAGGGACATTAGGATAGAAAAGAGGGACAGAGGGATTAGGGACTGCCCCTCCTAAAAAGGGACACGTAAATATTTGGCTGAAAGGTTTTCTATTGAAATGATAAAGTTGCACATACACAATGGTGAACTACATGCAATCTATATTGGTTTGTATTTTTATTTTTTCTTAGTTTTCATCTAAAATAGCATTTTAGGGGGCGTGGCCGGACGTCGAACGGAGATGGCAGCACACTGAAAGAGCTCCGCAGTTCTGGGCTTTTATAAGCGGCTAAACACCCACAATCAAGCGGTCCCCTGGACCCCAGGCACACCGACACGATGTCCCAACACCGGAATAGAAAGAATGCAGAACCCAAAGACAAAGCGGCTTTTTTCGCGGCCAGAACGCCGCAACACAAACACGCCGATACTCACATCCAAGATGGCGCCGAGTCTGATCCGGATGCCGATCACATGGGTGCACAGGAATACAGGACGGACACCCTGCTAACCACTGCAGAAAATGCTTGATGCAGCAGTCTCAAAAATGCAGGTAACCATTACCACTGCTCTTGCTGACATAAAGACAGACATAACTGCCATAGATGCAAGGACATCCCAATTGGAGGGGAGGATGGAGGTTATAAACTCAGCACACACTGAGATGGGCAACCGACTAAGTGACATGGAAAAAAGACTATCCCTACATGAGGCTAAGCTTACAGATGTAGAAGACAGGTCCCGTCGCCACAACATTAGACTGAGGGGAGTGCCGGAGGAGGTGGGAACGCAAGACCTGACGGCGTACACGGTGGAACTCTTCCGACATGTCTTACCAGACATACCAACGGACATGCTCCTGTTAGACCGAATACACCGAATACCCAAACCGCAACACCTACCGTCTACCACACCAAGGGACGTGCTCATGAAGCTCCATTACTTCCACGTCAAAGACCAGATACTTAGGGCTCATAGAGCGAAAAAAGATCTGCCAGACAAGTACAAGGATGTCCTTCTATTCACAGACCTCTCAGCAGACACGCTTAGACGCAGAAGATCCTTCAAATCAGTGGCTGAGGTACTAAGGCACCACAACATCCCCTACAGATGGGGTTACCCAGCGAAACTCCTCATCACGAAAGGAGGAAAGCTCATCACAGCATCAACCCCAGCGGAAGGCCTAGATCTCCTGCACAACTGGGGCCTAGCCCAGAACCTACACCACGCAAGCTCAAGCACGGCACCAGGGGCTGACTGGCGCCCACAAAGGCAACGACGAGCGGCGCACAGAGAGGAAGATCGCTAACTTCCCAAGGACTAGCAAGTGTTATTTTGTTTCTTATACTGCA
Source organism: Pelobates cultripes (assembly GCA_933207985.1). Taxonomy (NCBI): domain Eukaryota; kingdom Metazoa; phylum Chordata; class Amphibia; order Anura; family Pelobatidae; genus Pelobates; species Pelobates cultripes. The sequence continues at coordinate 10,493,802 of OW240919.1, forward strand.
TTCTGTTAATATGTTAATTTAAATGTTGGTGATATCCCATACGGAGGATTTAATCCACCCATACCCTGGGCATTGACCGCACTGCGCCACCCTACTGCTAACACAAACTAACTCTAAGGGCACAATAGAAAGATGCAGTGAACGATCATGACTGGACCTGACAATTGGTGAGACCCAGTCAAACCCCCCTAGAGAATTTTACAAATTGATCCAGCAAGGGAGACGTAATGTGCGGGGCTACAAGTGACGTTCCACCTGGGTAACTACCCCCCCTAAAACGAATAGGCCCGCAGTGAGAGACAGCACCCGAACCAGGACATGGGACCTATCCTACCCGTAGTGCTGGGAAATAAGACATGGAGGGGGCAAGACGGAGGGACTAGTGTGACTTACTGCCCTTACACATCAGACAGGAGGCCCATCCCCTTCAAAATATAGTGTGCATGCCCACATCAGCCCCTAAAGCACATGTTGAGAACATAAAGAGTACCATGATGTAATGCTTTGTGATATATAACTGATGCATTAGGACTTTTATACATAAGAGTTGGATGTGCATATGATAGAAATGACAATGCCGAGATGTATGTACAGATTGTACCCCTACAGGACAAGCGGGCACAATAGGGCCGCATAAAAGCATTACCGAAACCCCAGGGCAAGCCACAGGCCCGGCTGAGAGGCCCCCCCACACTGGACCGTCCGCTCCCCCCTCCGGGAATATCCTCCTGAATGTTGCCCAGGGAACCGAAACATAAGCCACCACGGATGGGTTCACTTCCCGCCCGCAACAATGCCCTACCCTGACCCAAGCTGAACACCACAGGGAAAAAAGCCCCGTAAACACACACCCAGTGGGACAGCCTACACACCAAGGGCCCAGAACAGCCAATCGGCTGGATCCGACCTGACCACTTTACCCCCAAAGACGAAGTGCCATTCGTGGCACATACCCTTGAAAGTGACCATTGTAATATACTTTAGTTATTGTTCGACTCCCCTCCCTTGATTTCCACCACCTAACTGCGGCACCCCGTTGGTGCCTTACCCCCCCCCCCTTAAATACTGTGACACTACGCGTCCACTGATAGTACCTGCCACACAAGACGGGACACAGTGAGACCACGACCACTCCTCTCCCACAACATAAAGCCCCCCTAGCGGCAGCACCCACATACCAAGTATACACACATACTGACCACCACGCGGTGACCTGACATACACGAAACACACATTAAGACACCACACAAAGGGCCACTCTACTCCCACTGACCCTCCTAATCAGTCTACAATGAAAGTGTACACGCACAATGTAAGGGGACTAAACACGCCCCATAAAAGATACAACCTTCTCAAGGAAATTCGCGATTCACAAGCAGACATTATCTGCCTACAGGAAACCCACTTCCGGCACGACTCTTCACCCATCTTAGGACTCAAACACTATCCTCACCAATACCATGCCACATCCCCATCCAAAAGCAGAGGAGTCTCGATCTTAATAAGCCACACACTGGCGTATGACCAAGTAACAGTCCAAGTCAACCCACAGGGCAGATATATCATTCTCATATGCACGCTAAACAACGTTACATATACACTAGCTAACGCATACTTTCCAAATGACTGTCAACCCCGTTACATGTCCACACTATTGGAGAAAATAGAACAAATATGCACTGGAACCCTGATCCTATGCGGAGATTTCAACCACATCCTTGACCCACAAGCAGACTCGACGGCGAGTCACACACCCAAAAGAAACAATGCACCGCCCTAAACAAAACACTAGCCTCACACGGATTATACGACATATGGAGAACCCTCCACCCAACCTCTAGGGAATACACCCACCACTCACAAGTACACAACACGTACTCCCGCATAGATGGATACCTAATGCACAGCGCACACCTTCAACAGATCGACACCTGTGAGATAAGCACCTCAACCGTCTCGGACCACAACCCGGTGCTACTCACCCTCATAGACCTATACCAATACAAACACCGCAGCCCTTGGAGACTGAACGAACTCCTGCTTAATGACCCTGAATTCACGAACAAACTCCGCCACAAAATCCGACAGTACTTCATGACCAACGATATCACAGGAACAAACCCAGCTGCGCTATGGCTGGCGCACAAAACGGTCATCCGAGGACTTCTCCTCAGCAGAGCATCCAACCTCAAGAAATCGACCCACGCGAACCTGCTCAATCTCCTGAAACAAGTCCAAGACCTCCATAGAGAGAACCAAGAGAATCCCTCTCGGAATCTCCAACTGAAAATACAAGCGGTACAGGAAGAAATTTAAAAAATCCATCTCAGGAAAGCCAGTATCGCACTGAAAAAACTCAAGGCTACTTCCTACTCCATGGGAAACAAGGCAACAAAAACATTGGCTCAAAGACTACGAGTAAAACAAGCTCAGTCACGAATTCCATACCTCAATACACACTTAGGGCACAAAGTTATGCAACCAACGCAGATTTGTAACGAATTTGCACATTACTACACCACACTATACAACTTAAAAGACCAAGAACACCAGACCCAACCCAACCCTTCCTCCATACGCACATACTTAACAAAACTAAACCTTCCCAAACTCCTATCGCATCAAGCAGAGGACCTATGCGCCCCTATCACCACTGACGAAGTTCTCTGTCAGGTAGACAAAATGCCAAAAGGGAAGGCACCGGGCCCAGATGGCTATACCAACTTGTACTACACCACCTTCAAACACGAACTGATTACAGCCCTCACTAGCTTTTACAATGAGGCCACCAGACGTGGATCCTTCCCAAAGGAATTCTTATCAGCTCACATTATCACCATCCCCAAACCGGGTAAACCCCCCACTACAAGCCAAAATTTCAGACCAATTTCCCTCTTAAATGCCGACGCAAAACTGTATGCTAAAATATATGCAGAACGTCTCAAAACAATCCTACCGACACTAATCCACACGGACCAGGTGGGATTCGTGACAGGCAGACAGGGACCGGACAACACCAGGAAGGTGCTGAACCTATACAAAATACTAAAGCATACCAAACAACCAAGTGTCCTACTATCTCTTGACGCCGAAAAGGCATTCGACCGACTAAACTGGCACTTCCTCCATGAAACCATACAAGCTTACGGCCTTCCAGCCCCCTTCTTATCCGCAGTCAACGCACTATATAGCACACCCACGGCAACAGTGCTGAACTCCGGGTTCTGCTCAAGAGCTTTCCCAATAACAAATGGGACCCGACAAGGGTGCCCCTTATCCCCTCTCCTCTACGTGCTGGCCTTGGAACCCTTGGCTATAGCAATTCGCAGCAATGTCAGTATCCATGGGGTACCGACAGGCAACACAGAATATAAACTCAGCTTATTTGCCGATGACATCTTTCTCACGCTCACGCAACCGCTCATATCACTCCCATCCCTTCACACGGAACTCCAGGCTTACAGCCAACAGTCTTACTACAAGCTCAATGTCACCAAAACGCAAGCAATGTGCCTTAACATCCCAAAACCCATAGAAGACGCACTTAAAGCAAACCACCACTTCGACTGGAGAGAAGATTTCCTAGTGTACCTAGGCATCAAAATAACACGCAAAGAAAAAGAACTCTTCCCGGCAAACTACTTAAAACTATTAAAAGACATTGACAACCAATTAAAAACATGGAGAAGCCTGTTCCTGTCCTGGGTAGGGAGAATATCGGCGCTGAAAATGACAATTCTACCTAAAATCCTCTACCTTTTAAGATCTCTGCAAATCCCAATCCCGCAAAGCTACGTAACAAAACTACAAGCGACACTACTACGCTTCAGCTGGGGAGGCAAACACCCTCGACTCCCCAAATCGCTTCTAATGAGAAACGTGCAATCCGGAGGACTGGGCCTACCCAACATTAAAGAGTACTACCGATCCTCCATCCTCACAAATGTCATTTACGCCCACTCGACCAGCTATACCCCTCAATGGGTAACACTAGAGAGCAACCACTGCGGAAATCAAGACCTCCCGACACTACTCTGGATGCCTCAACATCTACGGCACATACCTTCGACTACCCTAGACACCTCCAGACACTTGCTCAAGATCTGGGATGCCTGCAGGGAGAATTTGTGCTCAGCGCACCCGTGGACCCTGGCAACCCCGATCCAAATCCTGCACCAGTGCAACGGAACATTCCCATACCAAAAATGGAGTAACGCAGGTATCACCCACATCTACCATCTATACACGAAAGACGGACTGAAAACATTCCCAGACCTACAAAAAGAATTCCTACTACCTTCCAGCTTCACGTTCGCATATCTCCAAATCAAAGCGCTCCTAAGCAACAACAAGATCACAAACATCCAAAACTCCCTGCAAACCTCTATTACGAAATTCGAAGCACAATGCTTGTCGCGGATTCCCCCCAAAAAAGCAGTCTCCCTTTGCTACATCAATCTCGCTAACAGAGATGTACACACCACATGGAAGTTCATGCAAGACTGGCAGAACGACCTCCAAATCATCATCACTCCAGCCGAATGGGATAAGATTTTCACCTCCCATGTAGGACTGACATCAAGCGCAGCACATCTCGAAGCATCCAGGAAACTCCTATACAGATGGTACATGGTCCCAACCCGACTCCACACCATATTCCCAACCTCCTCTGACCAATGCTGGCGCTGCCACGCTGCGAGAGGCACCATGCTGCACATGTGGTGGACGTGCAAGCAGGTGAATCAACTGTGGAAAGAAACAGCCAAACTAATCAAACGAGTCACGAAACACCAACTACCTCTCGACCCCAAAACGATCCTACTACGCTCGTTACAGGGAAATATCCCAAACCCGATTCGAAAACTCATATACCTCATCCTAAGTACAGTATCCATACTAATAGCCAGAAACTGGAAAACAACTACGCTGCCCTCGCTCCAAGACATAGAAAATGTAATGACCTCAACAGTAGAACATGAACTAATAATGTGGAACCAGGCGAAAATTGGGAAACTCAGCCCCCACACTGCCACAATGTGGGAGGACTACCTACGGCGAACAAACACAAGACTGACCTGAGCCCCAACACCCACAAAAGTGACAAAATCTCCCGAACCAGGCCTACTCTCAGCCGGAGAACACAACCACCCAGCACCCAAACACTCAACAAGGCACCACACAAAGCTTCAAACATATTGTTGTTACAGTTACCACACAACACAGGATGTCCCCCGCTAGGTACTCCAACCAACACCCCCTGCCCTACCCCACCCATCCAAGCTCCCCCCCCTTCCTGGCCCCCCCCCACTACCTACCCCAAGCAATCACACTTAAGAAAACAACCCTCAAACCCGAACGCTTGCGAAAGCCTCTGCAACCTATAGGCAAAGCCGGGGAAACGCAGACAACTCCAATATACCCACTAACACGCACGCGATCAACACTCGCATTGCGGAACACGCCTACCAAAAGTATACCCCACGAAAGACCACAGGGTTGATATTGTCATAGATACACGATGACACTGTATAAGTTGAGCAATTAGCAACACCCCCTCGACCTGCTGCCATACCCCCCCACTTACACATGAAGCTACCAAGATGTACAAGATGTGATTGTGTCATCCCCATGCTATGTTAACGCTCCCTCTTCTTTTCTGTACCCCATACCTTTTCTTGAAGATAATAAAAATTTCAAATTGGAAAAAAAAATAAAATAGCATTTTAAAAATCATTCACATAATTTAGATCACATTTCACTTGTCCGTCTATATAGGATGATGAACAGCTCAGACACAGATGGCAAATTGCCAAGGATCCTGCCTCACCAATAAATCAATGTATCGTATGAACCAGGGTTTTATTCATTCTTGTAGTGTTTTACTTTGTAGATATTTTAGTTGTTTTACTGTTAACTTTAAATCTTTTAATACGATGAAAATTGTATTTTAGCCAGTTTTGTATTGGGCCCAGGTTTTACCCTGTGGCACATTTATAAAGGTAAACTTGTTTCTCTTATATTTAGAATTCTGAATATTTATTACATGAACTGATTGTGACTAAATGATCTATTGCACAATTAGGAAACATGAGAAACAGACGGATTTCCCATAAGGCCACAGAGGCCATCGTCTCGGGGTGGCACTGGTGGAAGTGATATAGCAGGAGTCCTTGGGCGAGAAAGAGAACGTTTATTTACCCTTCTCAGCCGACACCCACAGCAGCAGGTGCTCCCTTCCCCCCGCAGGCAGCCAAAGGAACTGCAGGAGATCATGCATCGTAACCCTGCGCAACCTCCTGAACCTCGAAACCTCTTGCTGCCTGCAATTACAGGAGAACAAGTGAGCAGTGGGGAGAAGGTAGAGAAGAGATCAAGTGAGCAACAGGGAGAAGGCAGAGAAGAGACCAAATGAGCAATGGGGAGAATGCAGAGCAGAGAACAAGTGAGCAATGGGGAGACTGCAGAGACGAGAACAAGTGAGCAACGGGGAGACTGCAGAGAAGAGAACAAGTGAGCAACGGGGAGAATGCAGAGAAGAGAACAAGTGAGCAACGGGGAGAATGCAGAGAAGAGAACAAGTGAGCAATGGGGAGAATGCAGAGAAGAGAACAAGTGAGCAATGGGGAGAATGCAGAGAAGAGAACAAGTGAGCAACGGGGAGAATGCAGAGAAGAGAACAAGTGAGCAGTGGGGAGAATGCAGAGAAGAGAACAAGTGAGCAACTGGGAGAATGCAGAGAAGAGAACAAGTGAGCAATGGGGAGAATGCAGAGAAGAGAACAAGTGAGCAGCGGGGAGAATGCAGAGAAGAGAACAAGTGAGCAACAGGGAGAATGCAGAGAAGAGAACAAGTGAGCAATGGGGAGAATGCAGAGAAGAGAACAAGTGAGCAATGGGGAGAATGCAGAGAAGAGAACAAGTGAGCAATGGGGAGAATGCAGAGAAGAGAACAAGTGAGCAACGGGGAGAATGCAGAGAAGAGAACAAGTGAGCAAAGGGGAGAATGCAGAGAAGAGAACAAGTGAGCAATGGGGAGAATGCAGAGAAGAGAACAAGTGAGCAACAGGGAGAATGCAGAGAAGAGAACAAGTGAGCAACGGGAGAGAATGCAGAGAATAGAACAAGTGAGCAACGGGGAGAATGCAGAGAAGAGACCAGGTGAGCAGCGGGGAGAATGCAGAGAAGAGAACAAGTGAGCAACGGGGAGAATGCAGAGAAGAGAACAAGTGAGCAGTGGGGAGAATGCAGAGAAGAGAACAAGTGAGCAACAGGGAGAATGCAGAGAAGAGAACAAGTGAGCAACGGGGAGAATGCAGAGAAGAGAACAAGTGAGCAGCGGGGAGAATGCAGAGAAAAGACCAGGTGAGCAGCGGGGAGAATGCAGAGAAGAGAACAAGTGAGCAATGGGGAGAATGCAGAGAAGAGAAATAGTGAGCAGTGGGGAGAATGCAGAGAAGAGAAATAGTGAGCAACTGGGAGTAAGTGGTGGATAGGGAAAAAATATGAGAACAATTGTGTGGGGCAGGGGGACAGAAAAGCAGAAATGGTGACTGAAGGGTAACAAGTTAAGGAAGGGGGAGAAGCCACATACTGAGAACCAGTTTTATTCCACTACTGAACCAGTCCGATAGTCCTATCTCACCTCCTGGACAAACCCACTCACCCTTTCACATTCATACACTTGACCACATACCTTGTCACCTACCCCACCCACCTTGGACTTATTGCCATCCAACCACCCTCCATAATTACCATTGAGTCACACATCCAACCAATCACATACCCCAAACTAGTCACATTCATTGACCCAATCAAATACGCCAAGCTTTTTGTATATGACAGGCTTGGGCGCATTGAGGAAACTGGCCTTGGGGCAGCAGAGTGGGTACATCCAGCCACGACATTGAGAAATCTGGATAATTATAGAAGATGGTGTAATAACAATGGAGATATATTCCCCCATCCATGGTTCCTCCTGGAGGCTGCTTGTAGAAGGGCAGTGAGGAGATCCCACCAGAGGCAATAAGACTTTGGGTAGGTCAGAAACAGAGGACCGACTGCAAATCACTTCAGAGAAACTGCTATGTTTACAAATCTCATTGACAGCCGCTAGAGGCACTTCCCCGTGCACTAATTTCTCAAGACATTCTGCGAACGAGGATCTACAGGTACGGGCAATATGTGAGGCTCTCAGCAGCTCCCAATTTGAGGCTTTCTGATTCAAACCTTGGACTGCAGTGGAAATAGCTTGGCAGAGCGATCGGCACCAAAAAATTCATTAAAAAGTCAGTTTCTGAAATGCAGTGCAAATTTTAAAAGTAGTGCAGTCACCATGGAAACCAATGCAAACAGCAGACACATTCCATTGGTGTTTACTTTCACAACTTTGTACCACTTGTACTCTGTGTATCAGATATTTAATAGTGCCTCCATCAAACAGTGAGGTGATTCAGTAAACATTTATTGCATTGGCTCACTTTAATATCTGTTCAAGGAAATCAAAACCCAAGTTTGAGTAGCAAACCAGGAGTTACACCAATTTATTAATTTGTACTCATTTATCACTTATATAAATGTGTAGCGATAGCTAAACTATTGCTTTAATTAGAGCTTTGTGTGCCTGTCCATATGGCGAGAGCAGGCAAACCATTCTTTTTAAATTCATTCAGTGTTACAAAACTCAAAAACAATTTCGTAAACTCCATAGCGCCTTGTTCATTCATTCACACAATACACAAACGTAAAATAGCAACAAAAACACATTTATAAAAAATGTAAAAATTCAAAAAGGGCGGAAATACAGAGCAGTAAAAAAGATAGCAAAGAAAAAAATAGCTTCTCCTCCCAAGCCAATATTGAGTTAGGTCGACAATGGCCTCCAGCGAGGGAAAATAAAGAAAATGATTTTCTTGGAAGAGAGGTATTTATTTCACTGTGTCATCAAGCTCGCTGTATCTTTGGGATACACACTCTGCGGTTCTATTTAGAATCCCAAGTTTTGAAGTAAGTAGGAGAAAGAAAAAAAAAAATGACTAGTACAACTCAACATTGTGTCTATCCCCTGGCTCTCAGCCCCCACCCCGTCCCCTGCTTTTGATTTAATGGTTTCTATTCCAGTCCTGACAGTAAGGTATTTCTACCCCACAGATTATAACTCACTCTCGCCTATTATTCAACTCCTGAGCCCTGGCCTTACTGCATTTAGCCCAAACATAATATCTTTCATGCATACATTATCTGTCTGCCTATTATCTGGAATGATTTCGGAATTAAATTTCAGCCTGGCAATATTGGCTTCAAGAGCCGCTCACTTTATGGGCTAGTCAAAGGTTAGAATACCAATCAAAATAACGCTGCCGATGCACTGAGACATTTTAATATTCCAAAACCCGGTAATTGTAAAAGGACATAATATTTTTTCCCTGATTACCCCAAAGGCAACACATGTTAACAAGACGAAGGGAGAGAATGAAAAGAAATTTCAGAGTTTGGATTTTCTCGGAGGCATATTTAAAGCAGAAAAAAAAAAAGAGTCAGGATATCATTACAAGTTGCATATTAAAAAAAAAAATGTCAAGCATTTTACAACATCTTTTTTTGGCATTTTGCTGCGGTCGCCGGTAATATATTGTTAAGACATACTTTTAGGGTGAAGGTTTTACTGGTAATTGAAAATTAGCCGCGTTTATAAAAATTCTTCGTCTCATGCCGAAGCCAATACCTTGTGTGCAGCGGCTGGGCTCCTAATTACATTGTAGTTACAGAGGATGTATCCTGATTTCACATACTTATACACTTATTACCTGTAATTATGTTTACACTGCAATTAAACATTAATTAAATAATTTGCGTTCTTACATAATTACATCTAAGTATCCCCGGCCTTCTAATTGCATATTAATTTCCAGTGATTATGTGTACTGGAGGTGCTATTTCATTTGGTCTTATTAATTAATATGTCCAAACCACACACAACAGCTGATAAGCATTCCTTATTAAATCTAGCTGCTTGCATGACGAGAGAGCTCACAGCGGGTGTTTTCAATGACGGGTTCGAGAAGGGAATAAACATTTTCTTTAAAATCATGGGATAAATATGCCATAATGGCTTTATTTCCTCTTGACTTTAAAATGATACTGTTATATGAAATTATATAATATTGGATCATTTTCCATACTTAAAAAATAATTTATATACTAAATCTGTCCCTTATTATTGAATTAATTTAACCTGCATTTAGATGATTTTTAGGAAACAGTCACAAAATATTTATACGATTCTTTTTTTTCTGAATTTAAGGATCAAATACATAATGGAAGTTATATTGTGAAAATTACAGCAACTTAGCATTATTTTTTTAGAAAACTATTTATAAAAGGGTAAATCGGAACATGTGCTTTATTTTGTACAAATTAATAACAAATATATAGATATAATTTAAAGTAACATCAGAAAAAGAAGATTGGGAAGAAAATCATAATAATGTTCACTTTTTTTTTAACGAATATTTTATTCTATATTATATCAGACTAGTTTACTTATGGCTATTTTTATGTGTGTCGATTCTTACACTTTTATTCTTCCAATACACAAACCCCAATACAACTTATTAAGAACAGGTTCCAGGTCTAGGCTTTTTTCGTTAACGTCATTTATATAGTAGTGATGTCAAGCAGAGCTTTTAACTTTAATATATTTTAGCATGCAATTTGATTGTGCTCCTTTTTACAAATCTATGGGATTTATTTAATTTTTTTTTTTAATAAATAAAATCTTGAGATAATTCTGTTGCTTCTGGACCAACTTGATGGGAACAAGGTTTGTCCCCAGAACTCTAATGCTCAAACAATGGAAACCGGCTGAATAACCAACGTTCCCAGAAACGTTTAGGCATGTTTCCAATGTATAACATATAGAAGGAATAGAAATATAATCAAGGAATAAGTATTTAATCCAAAATGCCTATAGAATAAACAATATACAAAACGCTTTTGACTTGAATATTAAATATATTTTATTAAGAAAAATATATTTTTTTGGTAGTACAGGGCAATTTGACACACAATATGGACAAAATAAATGTCATATCTTTGTCAATATCACAAATTAAACAAAACAAAAAGCGAGATATCTCCATGAATGCTGTTTTACTGTGGTGTGTTCCTAATTTCGAAATCAGTTTGTAAAGCATATTAAAGCAACAGATTACACAGTGCCGAAAGATCAGCTGGTTAAAATGCAGATATCTCCATTTGCTGATCATAGAATCTTCAATGTAATTGTTCTCATAAACAGAGTATGAGGATAACAAGTATATTGTAAGTAAATATTGCACCAAGATAAACATCATATTATACCTGAAAGTCCAGACCCTTCACAAATACCTAACAAAGAATGTCTAATAGGATGGTGTCTGAATTTCATAGGATGGTCTGCAGTAACCATCATACACCATGTTATACCTCCTAGCATTTCAAAAGGACAGGAGGGACACTTTCATTTTAGAGGTCTGAGAAAATTTAGGCGAATGTAATTTAGAACAAGAAAAATGTATCTTAATCACACTGAATGATTTCTAAACACATTTATTGCAGTTCAAAGTCCCATTACTGTATTATTGCTGTGGAGCTCTGTTATAGAAAAGAGGGACAGAGGGATTTGGGCACAAAATAAGGACTGGCCATCCCACATAGGGACACTTGGGAGGTATGCTATGGGAGAGCAGCTGAATATCTTTATTTCTACGCAGTAATAAGAATATTAATTGTATGTTGTCATGGAGATTAAAGCTACAAGGAATAGAAGAAGCACCAGAAAGTCGTCCAAATGCTATTGCACTCAGTGCTGACCTCTGTCTGAGCAGCTGCTGTGGGTACATTTCCCAAGAGGTCCAGCCAGGCTGAGGTTCATGTGAAGTGCGATTTGCTGCCTTGGAGACACACCTCCACTCCTCGTACTTGTGATGGTTCTTTCAGAGCAGTTGAGGTGTGTGACTGTCTGCTGCCATCATTTCTCCTGTACAATGGATTTGTTGCCCCAGCTAAAACAGAAAGAGGGTACTTCAAACCGCTCAGCCCATCATTTGTCATTTCATGTCAATGCCAATTAGAATAATTGTCGGATATTGGTGACTGTGCCCAGTGGCACTGGCATATCGGAGGATGTGCATAAAATTCTCCTGCGGCACACACTTGGGAGGGGGAGGAAGGTGGGCATAGGCTTGGCACCCAGCTCTTCATTACACAAGTCACAACCCAGGTTATTAGGTTTGCCAGTTACAAGCTGCTATCTGTTCACCAAAAGTTTACTGATCTTCAAACAGCGCATCGCTAATGGTCAGTGAACTACATAATGCCTGAGCGTGCCTTCACATCGCATTTGCCAAGACACGACAATCAGCTCAAAGATTTGCTCTGACAGCACAAGACAATCAGGACCCCTTGAGAAGGTTAACGAGAACGCGCCCTGGACACGTGGTTCAAACCCTGCTTCACTACAAAAGGAGGGTGAGCAAAGAGAAAATCTTGTTACATGCTCTGAGTCGGTGTGGGGGCTCATGTCCCACCTCCAGACCCATCCAGAAAGATACTGGAGAGAGAACATGAAATGCACAAAACTAAACGAAAGATTCTAAAAGCAGGATAAGGAAACGCTACACTCACTTTCAAAAGAATAAAGTGAGATTTAAATGTTAACAAAGTGATGCTGAGTAAAGAGGATGAAACCGTTTAACCTTTAACCTCGGAGTGCTAGACAGACAAGCAAACTGATATTATGGCCCTTCCACTGCCCCAGGCAGATTAGATGGTACATGTGCCCCCCGCGGACTCAGATTCACATCCCACCATTGGATTACTAGTTAAGTAAAGATATGTTTTTGCAATATGTAGAATATATAAAGAAGCAAAAAAAAAATTTCTCTGTAGAATTTGTGATTCTATAGGATACACAATAAACACAGATAGTTTAACATCAAAAGTTATATCCCAACAGTATGTCGGAGATAAGACCGGATTAACATTTTATTTTTATTTTTTATTTTTTTTAAAGTCAAAGTAAAACAACACTAACAAGTGCTGAAGTATGAAAAATGACTATAATATGAAATATTTTTGGTTTTAAAGAGAAAAATATTATTACATTTATTCAGTTAAGGTGACGATATCAGTGTACTGAATATGTCTTTCCTGAACATCCTCCATAATACATTCAACAAATTTAAACTTTGCAGTATATAGCGCTTTACTGGTTATATTACAATAGAGGTAGGTACAGTAAGTATACAGTGTATGTATATTTTATTTATATAGCACTAACAGGTGTACTCAGCACTTTACAGGTTACATTACAGTAGAGGGAGGTACAGTAAGTGCAGTAGGTATACAGTGTATGTGTATTTTATTTATATAGCACTAACAGGTGTACTCAGCACTTTACAGGTTACATTACAGTAGAGGGAGGTACAGTAAGTGCAGTAGGTATACAGTGTATGTGTATTTTATTTATATAGCACTAACAGGTGTACTCAGCACTTTACAGGTTACATTACAGTAGAGGGAGGTACAGTAAGTGCAGTAGGTATACAGTGTATGTATATTTTATTTATATAGCACTAACAGGTGTACTCAGCACTTTACAGGTTACATTATAGTAGAGGGAGGTACAGTAAGTGCAGTAGGTATACAGTGTGTGTATATTTTATTTATATAGCGCTAACAGGTGTACTCAGCACTTTACAGGTTACATTACAGTAGAGGGAGGTACAGTAAGTGCAGTAGGTATACAGTGTATGTATATTTTATTTATATAGCACTAACAGGTGTACTCAGCACTTTACAGGTTACATTACAGTAGAGGAGGTACAGTAAGTGCAGTAGGTATACAGTGTATGTATATTTTATTTATATAGCGCTAACAGGTGTACTCAGCACTTTACAGGTTACATTACAGTAGAGGGAGGTACAGTAAGTGCAGTAGGTATACAGTGTATGTATATTTTATTTATATAGCGCTAACAGGTGTACTCAGCACTTTACAGGTTACATTATAGTAGAGGGAGGTACAGTAAGTGCAGTAGGTATACAGTATATGTATATTTTATTTATATAGCGCTAACAGGTGTACTCAGCACTTTACAGGTTACATTACAGTAGAGGGAGGTACAGTAAGTGCAGTAGGTATACAGTGTATGTATATTTATTTATATAGCACTAACAGGTGTACTCAGCACTTTACAGGTTACATTGCAGTAGAGGGAGGTACAGTAAGTGCAGTAGGTATACAGTGTATGTATATTATATTTATATAGCACTAACAGGTGTACTCAGTACTTTACAGGTTACATTACAGTAGAGGGAGGTACAGTATGTGCAGTAGGTATACAGTGTATGTATATTTTATTTATATAGCGCTAACAGGTGTACTCAGCACTTTACAGGTTACATTACAGTAGAGGGAGGTACAGTAAGTGCAGTAGGTATACAGTGTATGTATATTATATTTATATAGCGCTAACAGGTGTACTCAGCACTTTACAGGTTACATTACAGTAGAGGGAGGTACAGTAAGTACAGTAGGTATACAGTGTATGTATATTTTATTTATATAGCGCTAACAGGTGTACTCAGCACTTTACAGGTTACATTACAGTAGAGGGAGGTACAGTAAGTGCAGTAGGTATACAGTGTATGTATATTTTATTTATATAGCACTAACAGGTGTACTCAGCACTTTACAGGTTACATTGCAGTAGAGGGAGGTACAGTAAGTGCAGTAGGTATACAGTGTATGTATATTTTATTTATATAGCGCTAACAGGTGTACTCAGCACTTTACAGGTTACATTACAGTAGAGGGAGGTACAGTAAGTGCAGTAGGTATACAGTGTATGTATATTTTATTTATATAGCGCTAACAGGTGTACTCAGCACTTTACAGGTTACATTACAGTAGAGGGAGGTACAGTAAGTGCAGTAGGTATACAGTGTATGTATATTTTATTTATATAGCGCTAACAGGTGTACTCAGCACTTTACAGGTTACGTTACAGTAGAGGGAGGTACAGTAAGTGCAGTAGGTATACAGTGTATGTATATTTTATTTATATAGCGCTAACAGGTGTACTCAGCACTTTACAGGTTACATTACAGGAGAGGGAGGTACAGTAAGTGCAGTAGGTATAGAGTGTATGTATATTTTATTTATATAGCGCTAACAGGTGTACTCAGCACTTTACAGGTTACATTGCAGTAGAGGGAGGTACAGTAAGTGCAGTATGTACACAGTGTATGTGTATTTTATTTATATAGCACTAACAGGTGTACTCAGCACTTTACAGGTTACATTACAGTAGAGGGAGGTACAGTAAGTGCAGTAGGTATACAGTGTATGTATATTTTATTTACATAGCGCTAACAGGTGTACTCAGCACTTTACAGGTTACATTACAGTAGAGGGAGGTACAGTAAGTGCAGTAGGTATACGGTGTATGTATATTTTATTTATATAGCGCTAACAGGTGTACTCAGCACTTTACAGGTTACGTTACAGTAGAGGGAGGTACAGTAAGTGCAGTAGGTATACAGTGTATGTATATTTTATTTATATAGCGCTAACAGGTGTACTCAGCACTTTACAGGTTACATTACAGGAGAGGGAGGTACAGTAAGTGCAGTAGGTATACAGTGTATGTATATTTTAGTTATATAGCGCTAACAGGTGTACTCAGCACTTTACAGGTTACATTACAGTAGAGGGAGGTGCAGTAGGTATATAGTATATTTTTTTGTGTGCATTGAAACACTTTTTATTTTAAAAAAAGGCTAATGTTTCTTCATAAGTAATGTATTTCACCCTTGTTATTATTTCGTATCTCGTCTCTGCACCTTTTCTAGTTCTGTAATATCCTTCGTTAAAACATGTGCTGTACATTCAAGGTGGGGTCTTACCATTGATTTCTATGCATTTGTGTGTTTATAGTCAAAGACCAATATAATATAGAATTCATAGTGATTGAGGGCCCTCATCCAGGCAACATATTGTTACAGACGAGGGTCTCACATCTGGAAATCTCTGGCAATACATTCCGTTAAGTGGTGTGAGACTCCCATTAAGATAGTACAATGAAAGGGCGCAGGGGAACCTGTCGGGCCCCAGGAGAGAGAGAGAAAAAAAATCCACTTCATTTCCATGCAAATGACACGGACTGTGAAACACCTCCCCGAGGACAAATACATTTAGAAGAAATGGGGATTTGGTAAAAAGAAAGTACCTTTTTCAGATTAATCCACTGCTTGAAGTAATCTGCGACCTGCAGTCCTAAATATTCACACTGTCCCGGCAGCCTGTTGGGAGGAAAGAAAGAAAGTCAAAGCTAATCTGATGTGGATTAGTTAGTAGTCAACCTTATACATTTTTTATTAACCCACTGCTTGCTGAAATCCTAGAATTAACTCCCTGGGTGCTGGAGGGGGCTGTTACTCAATGCTTTGAATATTACGGTAGGCAGCCTCTGCAGAGTCAGTCTATTGATTTACTACTTGTTATTTAACAAAACAAAAAAAAAAAAAACAGTCACAGAGTATAATGCGCATATTTAATGAATCCACATACCAGTAAGAAAATGTCCTGTTGTCTGAATGCATAAAGACGTAGAAGGCTTTAGGAACTTTGAAAGACCTAAATGCATGATGCTGAGCTTAGTATTTTATTCCTGAAAAAAATCTAGGAATATTTCTCAATCTGCTGAGAAACTTGCACAGGTTAATAGAAGTAGTAACAAGGCAATTCATATATCGGTGCACATTGGCAGTACCAAAGCTGCCCTCTTTACATTAATAAGATATGTTCACGTTCTATCCTTGCACCCACAACGTTTGTAATTGAACATTTTCATTCATCTATAAGAACCACCAATTCATGGTGAACACACAGTATATCTATGCATTGTGCTAACAAAATACCAGCACAAGTGCAGAAAAAAAAGCAATTAAATTACATGTTCAATTATGCCATCAACACGCCAGAGGGAAAACACTAAGATTACCCACAACTCCTAGCATGCACAAACCTATTTTGGATTGTGGGATACGGACTGTATCATTTGGGGACGGAGCAGTTGTATACACTGCAAGTCCATCCATTTCAGAACTCCATCTTGGGTGAGGAGAAATGGCAGCTTCACGTATGTGTATTGTCTGTTTAATCCATACACCTGCTAGTGATTGTACAACACAGACAGACTTCTTTTTAAAGTGCGGTGAGTTTCAAGATGCTTGTGAGGTCCAAATTTTCTATTTAATTTCTATAGAGTAGTGTGTATGGCTTAGTTAATACAAGAACACTGCTTTACAGAAATTACTATGTAAATCTAGACCTCACAAGCCCCTTGAAAATCTATAACGGTCGTATTTATCCCTCTGTATAAAGTTAAAAAGTGTAAGTTTGCACAAGAGTTAATACAGAGCAAAGCTACTTTACATATAGAGAGCTACAGAAATAGACACCGATATTGCCTTTGATAAAGTTCTAATATATGTAATTGCACCATGGTTTGTTAAAAAAAAAAAAAAACTTAGGTTTTGAAATTAATTTTGTTCATTTTCTCAGTCTTGGACGTCTTAAACGTTTGTTCGCTAAACCAAGAATTGTGGGAAATAAACAAAAGAAGAACTGTAATGTCAAAATAGCTGAATATCAAACATTCTGCTACTCAGTTGTTTTGGGCCTAAAATGTTCAATTCACCTGGTAGTTCGCCAAGAGTTCCAGCAAAAAACAGCCCAATACTTCAGCTTAAAAACAGAGCAAGGAGTTAGTTCTTTATAAATGGAAAGGCCAACTCAATTCAAAATGTGTTAAATAATGTAAACCCATTAACAAACATATATTACAAACTGCTTTCAGTGACGGAGGAGTTGGCCACACTTTGCCCCTCGGGAAGAGAGGGTTATGGGAAAACATTAGGTATTTCCAAATTATCAGCTCTGCTGTCAAGGGGGCTTCCTCCGGGAGCTGTCAAGTAATTTATTCTACAGAGAGAAGGAAAGAGACAGCGAAGGGGGATCTTTCCTACATTCTCTCTTAATCCAGCCAAATGAAACAAGTTCAGCACTCAGTGATAAATGCATGCATTTCCTTATCACTTTCCTTAAGTGAGCACAGTGCTGGTGTAATGATGGATGGGCGTGCATTGTGCTAGCAAACCGCTAAACTGTCCTATCTCTGCTCACACTTAACAGGGCATCATTATCATGAGATGGCATGAGGTGAAATACGACCGAGGGTATGAAGGGAAAATAGGGGAGGGCGGAGAGAGGGAGCGCTGGAGAAAAGAAACACTAATTGAACAACAATGGCACATAGAACACTGAGCGTGTTATCTAAATTGTAACACCTTTATCTAGGCCCAGAGATTGACAGCACAGCACAAATTGCTCATTCCCTTTTGTATTGTATCCTCTCGTGCAAACACAAGCTGATAAAACGTGTCAGCGGGGTGATAGCTTATCAATTTAACCCTAATTATCCTGGGGGTCAGCTGCTGGAAAGAGGAGTTTTGAATTTCAACAAGTTCTACAGGTCTCGGCAGGGCGCGAAATAAAATCGGAGAATGGCTGAGGTGGAGAAGCCGAGGAAGAAAGCAAGCGGCGGTGAAAAGATGCTGTAATTGAATCCATTTCTCAGGTGGTCCCAGTGTATCAAAAATTAATGCTGTCGGCTTGCAACTAATCAAAGTGGGTTAATGTCCATCTGCTGCCGGGTTCAGCAAGTCAGGAGACAATGGAACAGGGTCAATTTCGGGAGAGATACAGTCTGTGCTAGTTATATTGTAAAGCAGGAAAAATACACACTCCAGATATTTATAGGACTCCTTCCAACCTTGCTTGTATATCACTGGAGAGTAAGAGATATACAATGTGTATCAATGGAAGATCTGGGCATTCCTTATATTAATTTGATTAGTTGTAAACTGTAAAAAAATAGATAAATGTAGATAGATTTCCCTAAAGCGGCCATCTGAGGACTTTGCATAACTTGGGGAGCTTGGGGGGCAGTAGTCACCTGTTTGTTTCAATATATCTTTTGTCTTGGTTGGAATTTCAGTGAAATTTCTACACAGTCAGTATGAGTATTTTTTTTTATAAAGATTTCATAAATTCTCATATACACAAGACGTGGGTATACCTTAAATGAATTGGGTTTGTTTTTAAGCACCATAACCACTAGTGAAGCCAATAGAAAAAGGAAGTGACATGTTAAGGATTAAGTGAGCAATGTGACATAAAGCAGAAAAGGTAGGAAAACATCCTGTGAGTGAAAATGGAGGGAATAGTAGGAAGGACGGAGAAAGTGCATTTTACAGATTATCCGGAGGACAACAATGGGAGTATTTTACACTATTCTACTAACATTACTTTGAGAATACACTGGAGAACATTTCTCAAGACATAACATTCGTTAAAAGTAGAAAGATCTTTAAAACATAACAAAACAAAATAAAAAAATTCAACAAAATGCTTTTGGACTGCAAAATCAGCCAACAGACAGAAAAACAAACCAACTGACAAGCGTATCCAAAAGTTAAACAAATTGTTTGTAAATAAAGTGACCATGTACATGAAATGGAAGCAAGGCTTTAACGTAAAGGGCATCGATCGCAAGCACACAGTACTAGGTTTTGCATCTCTGAGTGTCCGTCAGTGTCTTGTAAGCCGGTGTTCTAATGGAGAGCGAGGTTTTACTTGCTTGTTTTTGTGACTGTTAAACTCAAGGTTGTCATTACAGGACAGGCTTTTCAAATTTGGTGAGATCTATGCACACATTATTGATCACATTGACAGAAACACAAGAAACGGGATTCAAAATGCAACAGTACACATTTCTAGCATTATTGCAGCATACCCTGACATGCCCTTATTTACAGCATATCACCCATGGAAGAAATACGGAAAGCAGATGTACGGGGGAAAATAGGAAAGGCAATTTGTTATAGAAATCTGACATTTCAAGGGGACATATCACATGGAAAAAGCACCTAATAAAATAAAAATATAATTGCCCAACAAAGTAAGGGTTATTCACACAAGTAGGAATTCAGAAAAAATTATCAATAAAAATGGACATTACAAAGCAAAAGAGCCAAATTGGTTATATTCTGACACATCGCTATTGGTTCGAATCAATTCTCTGCAATTTCTGGTTTACTGAACAACCACATTGAGTTGTGGGTCTGTGAACTAAGCACCCTTTGCAAATAGTGAGTTATTTATCATTTTATTTGAATGTCATTTTCCCAGACAGTGTTTTAATGGTCCATTTCAAACAAAGGATGAAGGAACTAAGAAAGGATTATGGACTATGAGGCCAAGGGCACAGAATCCCACCTCCACCACCCAGAAAATTAGTCGTATTAAAGGAAACGCAGGTAATTCTGTGCTTTCATTGCAAACTAATGAAAAAAGGCGAACAGAATGGGGATTATATAAACTGAGATATACTGAATCCAGAACAGTGCTCTAATTATAAATATACTGAGATATGCGTAATATAGAACAGAACGGGGATTATATAAACTGAGATATACTGAATCCAGAACAGTACTCTATAAATATACTGAGATATGTGTAATATAGAACAGAATGGGGATTATATAAACTGAGATATACTGAATCCAAAACAGTACTCTAATTATAAATATACTGAGATATGCGTAATATAGAACAGAATGGGGATTATATATACTAGTTTATATACTTAATATAGAACACTAAGTGCATATATAAGGATATACAGAATATAAAACAGTAAATGTATACATTGCATTTAGACCAGTAAAGGGATTACATATTTTGGGCTCTAGAGAAGAAAGATTTTTTTAAAAATTAAAATGTATAAGAGCTGTCAGACTGTGTAGTTATCTACTGTCGAGCACACTATATATTTTAATGAAATAGCATTTTTATACCTAATATACAGGCGTCCAATTGATTCCTCCTTGACACGTTCTGTAGTCCTTCACTGTACACATGTTTACCATCTAAAGTGACAGCATTGTATCAAATAAATAATTACAATAACACATGCATAATAAGATCGAGCTTATTACCGAATGGGGAGACAGGCAACGAGATGCGGCTGACAGGAGGACCCTGTCCTGCTCTCTTTCTGAATTTATTTATTTTAACTTGTCACGGTACAACAGGTCTATAAGTGGCACATCAGCTTTAAATATCACTGCGCGTGAAGTGGGAACATGACAGCGAGGAAGTGGAAAAGGAGATACAGCGGGATCTCAATCTGCTGTCAACTAGCACTAATGAATTGAAGCATCAACATCTCTGACTCGGTGGAGAATTTACCCTTGTTTACCATTTATTTTTGTTGTTTCTTTGTGGGGTTATTTGTGAAATGAAGACAGGCCTTGGTGATTGGCGAGCATACATTCAGAGTGGTCAAAAAAATATTTGTACGAGGGTGGTTTTAATTTATTATACACGTAGAATAGTTTCCTTCAATGAAATGCACAGGTAAGACATAGCAGAATGATGGGGGAGACGCAGTGTAGGCAACCAAAAAAATCGAATATTTTGTGAAAAGAAAACACAATGGGTGTTTGAGCAGCTAGGTAAATTGCAAGAAAATAAATATTTCTGTGTGCAGAGGTTTTAGTGACTATTTACCCTATTTTTAAAGAAAAAGGAATATGTATGTATTATATATATTTATTTATTTCTGTCCAAACCTCATTAATAAAATGCAATCAAGGCATCTATCTGGCTACTATGGCTGTCATTGTTAGGATGCTCAGGCACCCTTGGCGTTTAATTACATCACTTGGAACCTTTAATTGCATTTTTGTTTCTTACCAAGGAGAAAGTATCTCTCTCATGCTGCCTTCTTTTTGACAGTCCCTCCCTAAAAGGACAACCGCCCTGTAATTGATACCTATATTATGGAGCCCCTCTTTTTTAGGGGCTCTCAGGAGTAACATATCACATAGCTCCACAGTAATAAAACTAGCAGCCTTTGAAAGAACACGTTACTCCTTTGCAGATAGTTGCCATTTTATCCAGCTATGAAGAAGCAGCAGTTGTCCTAGGCCATGGTGTGATAGAGTTGTTCAGCTATTAAATTGGTATATAGAAAGAAGCCTGTGTTTGCTAAGCAGTGTTGGTGTATAGATCCTGCCCCTGCAGTCTCGCTGCTCAATTCTCTGCCATTTAGGAGTTAATTCACTTTGTTTCTGTTTATGCAGTCCTAGTCATACCTCTCCTGGCTGGGACGCACATGTATATTAACCTATCAGGAAGAGATCCAGGTAACAGATCCAGGAAAAAAAACTGTGATAACAGAAGGGAAAGAAGAGGTTGGCGAGTCTCCAATCCGTATGCAAAATTGTAAATGGAACAAAATAAAACCTGATCAGGAAAGAGGTGAGCCCGTTAGAGATCATAACACAGGTGATAGAAGGAAGCTAGTAGAGCCACACACTCCACATCACCAAGTAATACAATGAGATGTTTCATATCTCGATGAATCCGAAGCTTTTCCATGATGTGTGGAAAAGTTGGACTCAAGTTGAACACACAAGCAGCGTGGTCTCTCTCTCCCCACTCTCTCTCTTATGCCCCAGTCCTTTTCTTACTATTCCAGTCTCTTTGCTACATGGATCGGGGTACCGTCACCCTGACATGTGTAGCCTTCAGATATGCCGGGTGTATTTTGTGTCCAGCTACAGATCTTATTCCGTGTATATTAAAACTTACAAGGTACTTACATTCCTTTGTATTCACTATATTGGGAAAAAACTATTACCCATTTGTAATTCTCATTCATATCTCTATTATTTAATAAAAAATGAAATATGGCAATAAAGAAAATGTTATAACCCAGGATTCTTTACCAATGGTCTAATTATTGGAATAAACGTTCCACTGTAATCCAGTCATTGCTCCCCTTGCAGAACGTGTACAGAGGTTTAGTAAAGATTTTGAAACTTTGATCAACCATTCTATACTTGGGCAATCACTGTGAGAACCAATAGGATTTTCATTTTCTGTGGCTTCCGTGATTACTGTACCACTATAAGAACTTCGACACTCAAATAAATCTCTCCCCTTAGCACCCTAAGCACTGGGGAGCTATGTTTAAATGTTAAGCAGCAACAATGATATATAAGAAAGAATGGCAGTATTAAGATAATTACTCTTTAATGCAAGTGAAGAGCTTCCTAACCAGCATAGTTGTGGATTGGAACGGAAGCTGTGTTTAGATCCAGAGCAAACGGTGGTCAAAATTTTAAAAAACCCCAAAACAGTTTGTTTGTAATTTGTAATGTTTAAAATGGGCTATCCAGCCATAGAGTCCAGCTGTTGTCAGAATACATTCCACAGAGAACACAACCATACAGGTCTTCAATGCTATTACACAAAGAGTGAAGCAAAGACCATAGAGACTAACCGTTGGTTTTCAAACAATGCCTTACCCAAGGTGCATGTATGCACTGATCAGCCACAACTTTAAAAACACCTACCTAATATTATGTAGGTCCCCTTGTGCTGCCAAAACAGCTCGGATGTGTTGAAGCATGGACTCCACAATACCTCTGAACATGTCCCAATTGGATTGAGATCTGAGAAATTGGGAGGTCAAGGCAACAACTTGAACTCTGTCATGTTCCTCAAACCATTCCTGAACCATTTTTGCAGTGTGGCAGAGTGCATTATCTTGCTGAAAGAGGCCACTGCAATCAGGGAACACCATTGCCATGAAAGGGTATAAGTGGTCTGCAACAATTTTGAGGTAGGCGGTACATGTCAAAGTAATATCCACATGAATAGCAGGAACCAAGCTTTCCCCAACAGGAGATTGCCCAGGACACAAAACTGCCTTAGCCAACCTACTTTCTTCCCATACTGCATCCGGCTGCCATCTCTTCCCCAGGTAAATGATGTACAAGCAACCAGTTATCCACCGGATCTAAAAGAAAATATGATTCATCAGACCAGGCAAACTACTTCCATTGCTCTATTGTCAGGTCTGACACTCACGTCTATCGGCAGTGGACAGGGGTCATCATGGGCACTTGACCAGTTTACAGCTACGCAGCCCACAGTATCTCTTCGCTGTGATCAAACCAGATGAGCTATAAGACGCTCATGTCCCTGACCCCAGTTCATCAGATGTTTTTCCTTGCACCACTTTTGGTAGATAGTAACCATTGCATAGCGGGAACACCCCACAAGACTTGCTGTTTTGGAGATGCTCTGACCCTGCCGTCACTATTTGGCCCTTGTCAAAGTCACTCAAATCTTTTCGCCTGCCCATGTTTCCTGCTTCCAACACATGAAATTCAAGAACTGACTGTTCACTTGCAGATCCCACCCCATGACAGGTGACATTGTAACAATATAATCAATGTTATTCACTTCACCTGCCAATGGTTTTAATGTTGTGGCTGATCAGCATTTGGCTGAATGATCCTGTCATAAACTAAAGGCAGGAATATTTATTTTTTTCTCTCTTTTGTTATTTTTTATTATACTTAAAAAAAAAAAAAATTTAAAAAAATCAATTTCCTTTCAAAACTTGATGAAAGGATTGTTATATTAAAAAATGTTTTATTTAATGGTGCTGACTCCAGGGCCGTGCCAGTTACCTTTTATTATCCAGTTGCTTGCTGCATGCTAAGTTTTTTCCCTGACAAACTTTAAGGTTGACCCTGCACTCAACATTTTGGATAAGATTAGTCGCACTTTGGCATTTAGCTCTTTAGTAAAACACACAGGGTTATTGACTGACATACTGTATCGTCAGGAAGGCCAGGCGAGATGAACTCCAAGTGTAAGGCCAGGCGAGATGAACTGGAAACACAGTTGACTTGGGGAATGCTGGTTTGTTTTGGCCTTAAATTTGAAATTTACTTTGAATTCTTAACAATTCTCCATTTAGTGAAAAACACTAATCAAGCAGACTGGCTCTAATTCTTGAAATGGAAATGCACAGTTACAACGAGTATCTCCAGCAGGCAGCTTCTCAGTTTTAGTTTTCACATTATCACTGCTAAGTCCCTGACACCTAAAAGTGGCCACAGGACAGCAGAGAACCTGCTAGCCTCCTATTGAGCAGTTCTTTGGTAGGATTGTTCCCTGCCCTCACTGACAGCTCATAGAGATGTTTCACAAAGCTGTAAAGAGAGGTGCTGAGCGGATGCACCTCACAAGGGTCCGTGGCTTAGAAATGGCACTCCCTGCCGTGTCTATCTCCTGCAGGCCTGCTCTAATGCACCGTGACATGCTTCTGAATACAGAGAGCAGTTTGCAGTCACCACCAGGATTTGTTAGTAATTATTTTCACAGTGTCGCGCGGCTGTCACTCTCTCGGAGAGACAGAGCCTGCCTCGGGCAGCCTGCAAAAGAGAAGGAGGATAGAAAGGAACTGCTTGGCTCACACTGGGTACCAGAGATCCACCTCTGCTTTGTCTTTTCAACTAGATACTTCTCCTGGTGTGAAATTCTATTTATTTATGGGGGAAAAGCAAATATAGTCATGTCCAAGTGGCATCAAATAAATATTGTTTAAAAAATAACTCTTGCTAGGTGTCACATCCCATCCAGGCTTCACAGTTCACAAAGAATCTCTTTTATATTTTAATTTGCTACTAGCCTGCGGCTAAAAGACAAGAAATGTATCTGATACCGGAAAAGGCTCAGGTATCAGCCTAACGTACAAATCAAATCATACAACTCAGATATACTGTATCTGGAGGGACGTTTTACAGTTTCTCAGCAATGTCTCCCAAATTAGGTCCCGACTTAGTTTTTTGGTAATGCCCTTGATCCCAGTAACATTGTGCATAGAGGGCATCATCATGGGTGTCTGGGAGGGTGTGAGTGTTCATTAAAATTTGGTATAGACCTGAATCCTCTACCTCAAGTGAATAGAGCAAGAATGGAATTTTGGTGCTCACATCTCAAGGTTTGAGATCTAAGAAGGATAATAATGAGCCTGAGGGTATCTGAAAGCGGGTGGATGAATGGATGGATAGACAGACAGAGAGACACACTGAAAGTAATGCAGATTTAACTAAAGGACTGCTCTTAAAGCATCTTTCCTCAACGAATTCCTCTTTTCTTCCAGTCTCTCACCCTTCTTTTCTCTTTATTTGTTCATAAAATATGTAAGGCAGAGTAGGGACTACATTGTTTTATGTATTTCTCCTACGCCTGACAAAACTTGACAAAGGGTGGAGATTAAGGTGGGTTTGCATCACTTCCTTTGTCAGTCTAATCTTCCCAGCATACCAACCTAAATTACCACCCTATCACATCCCTCTGCTCCAATCTCATGAGGCATAAATGTCATCCACAATTCTACCATGTAATGTGTGTTACTGGGCATGCATGAGAACCGAATCATGCGGGGGTTAGGAGTAAGGCCAAAAAAAGGCTGTGAGCAAACATCACTGCCAGGCAATCGAACATGGTGCCGGATGTGACATCACAAAAACAGAGAGCCATAGCAAGGTGGAACAAGGGACCAGTGCCTAAAGAAAACAAGGAGGAGAAAAATAGTTTTGGGGGAAGAGGTGGAGGGTTGTTAAAAAATTAACAAACACATATTCCCATAACAGAGCTGCTTTAACTCACTCATTATCAGAGGCCTCTAAGCAGCAGAACTTGGAAGAGAAAAATTATACCAGAAAATAAAAATAAATAGATATCATAACTCACTGATGAGCTCTCACTAATGTGCACATAAGATGAGGGATCCGCACTATAAACGCTTCACAGCAAAGACTCTGCTTTATCACAGCATTAAAATAAAAACAACATCTTTT
Organism: Pelobates cultripes; assembly: GCA_933207985.1. Lineage (NCBI taxonomy): Eukaryota > Metazoa > Chordata > Amphibia > Anura > Pelobatidae > Pelobates > Pelobates cultripes. The sequence continues at coordinate 10,520,639 of OW240919.1, forward strand.
ACCATTTAATGCAGCATTAAAACATAAAAACCTGCACAGGGAAACAAACATGTATAAGCCGTGGCCAGTTCCAAAGGAACAAATGTTCATAAGTAAGACATCAGATTTAACCCTCAAAGTGCTAGAGAGCCCATGGATGCATGGATTCCTTTCTGCTATCTGCAGTGCCAGTAAAGCGTGCTATATCTTACATAGTTACATAGTTACATAGCTGCAAAGAGACTGGCGTCCATCAAGTTCAGCCTTCCTCACATATGTTTTTGCTGTTGATCCAAAAGAAGGCAAAAAACCTGGTCTGAAGCGCTTCCAATTTTGAAACAAACTAGGAAAAAATTCCTTCTTGACCCCAAAATAGCAGTCAGATGTCTCCTTGGATCAAGCAGCTATTACCCCACTAATTAGCAATTATATCCCTGTAGGTTATGTTTTTGTAAGTATTTATCCAACTGCAGTTTAAATATCTGTATGGACTCTGACAAAACCACCTCTTCAGGCAAATAATTCAATATCCTTATTGCTCTTACTGTAAAAAAAAAACCTTTTCTTTGCCTTAGATGAAATCTCCTTTCTTCCAGCCTTAATGTGTGACCTCTTGTCCTATGTATAGCCCTGTTTATGAATAGATTTCCAGATAAAGGTTTGTACTGGCCCCAAATATATTTGTATAATGTTATCATATCCCCTCTCAGGCACCGTTTTTCCAAACAAAACAGATTTAGATTTTTTAACCTTTCTTCGTAACTAAAATGCTCCATTCCATTCCATTTTAATACAATGTAATCTGTTCATTAACTTGTATTAAAAATACTAGTTTAAAAAAAAAAAATGAACTTTTTTTTTCTTTCCTGTTTTAACTGGGTGTACAGAGAGGGAGTCATAACTTTTTCATTCAAACTCTAAATCAGCCAACCAAAAGTGCTTTACAGACTGAAATAGGGAAGGTGGGTGACAATCTGGCCTGGGCATACCCTTTGCACATCTATGGTAATAATAAAGTAACCCACAATATACCAAAACACCGCTGGTGTTAGGCACCAAGTGTAGTGGTGTTATGGAGACAGGCTCAGGTACTGAGGGTAGTGGTGTTATGGAGTAAGGCTCAGGTACTGAGAGTAGTGGTGTTATGGAGACAGGCTCAGGTACTGAGGGTAGTGGTGTTATGGAGACAGGCTCAGGTACTGAGAGTAGTGGTGTTATGGAGACAGGCTCAGGTACTGAGGGTAGTGGTGTTATGGAGACAGGCTCAGGTACTGAGGGTAGTGGTGTTATGGAGACAGGCTCAGGTACTGAGGGTAGTGGTGTTATGGAGACAGGCTCAGGTACTGAGGGTAGTGGTGTTATGGAGACAGGCTCAGGTACTGAGGGTAGTGGTGTTATGGAGACAGGCTCGGGTACTGAGGGTAGTGGTGTTATGGAGACAGGCTCGGGTACTGAGGGTAGTGGTGTTATGGAGACAGGCTCGGGTACTGAGGGTAGTGGTGTTATGGAGACAGGCTCAGGTACTGAGGGTAGTGGTGTTATGGAGACAGGCTCAGGTACTGAGGGTAGTGGTGTTATGGAGACAGGCTCAGGTACTGAGGGTAGTGGTGTTATGGAGACAGGCTCAGGTACTGAGGGTAGTGGTGTTATGGAGACAGGCTCAGGTACTGAGGGTAGTGGTGTTATGGAGACAGGCTCGGGTACTGAGGGTAGTGGTGTTATGGAGACAGGCTCAGGTACTGAGGGTAGTGGTGTTATGGAGACAGGCTCAGGTACTGAGGGTAGTGGTGTTATGGAGACAGGCTCACTGAGTAGTGGTGTTATGGAGACAGGCTGGTACTGAGGGTAGTGGTGTTATGGAGACAGGCTCAGGTACTGAGGGTAGTGGTGTTATGGAGACAGGCTCAGGTACTGAGGGTAGTGGTGTTATGGAGACAGGCTCAGGTACTGAGGGTAGTGGTGTTATGGAGACAGGCTCAGGTACTGAGGGTAGTGGTGTTATGGAGACAGGCTCAGGTACTGAGGGTAGTGGTGTTATGGAGACAGGCTCAGGTACTGAGGGTAGTGGTGTTATGGAGACAGCCCCATGCACCGAGTGTAGTGGTGTTGTGAAGACAGGTTCAGGCACTGAATGTAGTGGTATTATGGAGACAGGTTTGGAGAGTATGGTGAGGTCTAATAGAAAGCAGTTGTTGGGGATTCTATCATAAGAGGTGTTGACCAACAGTGGTCTTGTGACATGTCTTCCGACAGGCGGATGCGTATTACGGACTTTAACTTGTTGCTTGGTGAATGGTGTCGGGAGCAAGGATTTGGCGTCATTTCTCATGGTAGCTCTCTTTGGAATGGAAATAAAATGTACAAAAAAAGATGGTTTGCATCTTTCTCAAAAGGGAACAAATGTTCTCAGTGAGCAGTTCAGAGGTTTTGCTTGGATGTATTTAAACTAGATTGGGGGGGTGGTAAAAGGCTGATAAAACATTAATCCAATTGCCCCACAAAACAAGGACAGGAGGTGCCTGTAGCAAGTGTGTTAAAAAATGATAACCTTAGAGTCATGTCTACAAATGCTCGCAGTTTAGGGAATAAGATCCATGAACTTGTGGCAATAATGGCAACTGATAGTGTAGATTTAGTCGATGTTACTGAGACATGGCATAATGAGAAAAATGACTGGGACATAGCAATACCAGGGTACTCTTTATATAGAAAAAACAGGGAAGGCAGGAAAGGAGGAGGGGTGGCCCATGATGTGAAGGATAGCATAAAATCTAGCCTAATAAAAGTTAGTGAGGTGAAGTGAATGTTAGAATAGCACAGTGGGGCATGTAAACCTACAGGACTTGCAGATTTTTGAAGTGTGTGAAGTGAGTATGGTGCCAGGAGTCCCCTGGGACTGTCCTAAAGGTAGGGTGGCAAACCATTTCCGAACAGTTTGTACCTTATCTGGGTGCTCCAAGGGCCCACAGTGTGTGCCGTTTTCTGTGATATTGCTTCTTTGACGAAGTTCCCAATATCAACTGTGCCCAATATTGGATATCATTCATTCTCTCAGCTAATGAGTGAGGGCCAAACAAGGGAAAATACTGTGGAATGTATGGCATTCTGGGAGCATGCAGCTGTGTGCACAGATGTGCTATTATTGTGGATTACACCTTCAATACCCACAATTAATGTTTTGCCACACATGGCCCTGTGACTAAGTACATGATATGTGGATTATAGTTGTAGGAGTGGCTGCAGGTCCATGCTTTGCATTGTTGGCTGCCGCAGGTGGCATGGTGGCCGGCCTTCATACAATAAGCACTACTTTTGTGCTTTACAGATAATAGTTTAAAAATAAAATTGCTTTTAAATCAATACACAAATACAAAGTCATTTTATTTACAATATTTCTGTGACAGGTGAACTTCCGCTAAGCATTTTTAATTATACACTTCCTCAAGTAAACCCTTTCATCTATTGGTGTCTTCTAATGCAGTACAATATGTCCAGAGCAATCCCAAGGGGCAGACACAATGCAAATCTCAACACAAACCCAGAAATTCCTGGTAGCTATTCAGACATTAGCTAATGATGAGCAGCAGACCTGAAAGTTGGTATTTCACTGCTTAGGAGTAAGACTGTCGATGTCAGAGAGTTACAGTATAATACCACTAACAGGTCAGCACGTCGATCCTCATCCTAATCTATTGCAGCAATGTCTAATAGACCTGCAAAGTCCAGCACAGTAATAACTATTCACATAGTATTACTGCTTGTGCTGTGCTGAAGGAGAACGATGGCTAAATTGATTACCTATTTTTCACACATTTTACAGAAAATACATTATAAAAAAATGTAAGCAAAAATAAATAATAACAAAAATGTAAAAACCAATCGATACATTCCATGACCCGTGATAGAGCAAGTGGTGGTTCACAGTTTTGCAGAGCTGCTGATTGTGAAGTGCACAGCTGTTCCTCAGTTCTCTCACTATGGGGTGAAGAGAATGATCCTTCCTGCGTGTGCATGCTGCTGTGGATATTTAGAGACTAGACGAAAGCCTCCATGCACATACCAGGTCTGGTACTCCGACATGTACTGTAGTATAATGTTAATCATAGCAAGCTATGTTGTAGATCACCAACTTACAGAAGACCATCTTTACCCAATGTTACCAAATCTGATGGTGAAGCCAGCAAGGATGTATAACCCAGGGAATGTATATATATATATATATATATATATATATATATATATATATATATATACACACACATACATATATATACATACACACACATACATATACATACACACACATACATACATATATACACACATAAAAACACACACATAGACATAATATATATATATATATATATATATATAACAGATTTTACAAACGCTGTGCCTAGTACACCACCAACCTTGGATTCAGTAATTACTAATTTCCTCACAATCTTAGCTCCGATTCCTCTACCCTATCAGGTATACGATGATTACCTCAAAACATTATGAAGAATGAATACAGGACAGGGGCTGAGCCACTAAGGCCTGCCTAATGCCAAAACGTAATGACAGCAACTAAAGGCGCATCTGACTAGCAGAGTGAAACTCAGCCATTTCAATCAGATGGTCTCAAAGATTGACACAGCACTGCATTTTGCTGCACATGCGCAATAGCCTCCCAACGCTTTTGTATGGGAAAGCATTGGACTGGTTACGATCATTGATCTCAGCCAAAGAGGTGTGCAGCAAGGCATAGAAGGTAAGTAAAATAGCTTTTTAACCCCTGAAGGGGACAGAGGCACTTTAAATTAGAGGCAATGAGAAAAGCCAAAAGTTGATCAATTAAAAAAAAAAAAAGATTCTTGCGCACCAATATATTTTTCTAGGATAATATACATTTTAAATTCCAGGAGTTGCCTAAACCGGACCTGATTACCACGCACTAGTGGGTGACAAGGCCACATTAATGGGACACAACGCACAGGGCACCCAGACAATGTTATCACAATGACATGGTCTGTGTGCAGGGTCTCTGTCTGTAAAGCATTCTGTAGGAACAGCAACGCTTTCATTATAGGTTTAAAGTGTCTGTGGAGGTTGTCTTCCTGACAGTCACCAGAGTCGCTTCCTCTGCTATAACAGACAAAATCTATTAGAGATCAAATGCTTCTCCTAGAGCAGTGGTTCCCAAGCCAGTCATCAAGTACCCCCCTAACAGTCCAGGATTTAGGGATTATCCAGTTGTGTCTAAAGTGTGCAGAAAAAAAACAAATACACTTTAGAAACAACAGAGTAAACCCTACATCCAGGGCTGGTAGGGGTAGTTGAGGACTGGGTTAGGAACCACTGTCCTAGAGCAACATTTGATTGGCCTAGTAAAGTGTTTTGCCATGCATTCGTACTAGCCCCTCAATGCTTACCTAAGGAAAAGCAATGGATTGTCCAAGATCATCATCATTGATGATCACAACCAAAGAGTTAGGGCGGCAGAGAGAATAGCAGTGCAGCAAAGGCTAAAAAGTAAGTAATACTCACATTTCAAACCCCCACCACGAGAGAGGGATGGAGACCTAGTTAGGTCTCAGGATACTATAGCGTTAGGAATATATGTTTCTATTCCCAAAATTATAGTGTTCCTTTAACAATTTCATTGCCAAAATGTATAGATGAGTTTTTGCAGTGGATTAATTTCAGGGCAAGAGACATGAAGACAAAGTATAAATAATGTGATCCAACAACGTTCTACCTAATATGCATTTTAATCACTTTGTACATCTCCATCTTCCTGTACAAGAGACCATAAAAATAAAACAATTGCTTTGTTGCCTGTCCCTTGTTACTTTCCTAAATGATTTTTAAGTATTAAAAACTGATGTCGAAATAAAATGATCCAGTCTTGTTATCAATTTACTACAATGTTAAAGGGACACTCCAGTGCCAGGGAAACAATCCGTTTTCCTGACACTGCAGGTCCCCTCTCCCTCCCACCCCCCATCCCAGGTTGCTGAAGGGGTGAAAACCCCTTCAGTCACTTACCTGGGACCCCCGCCGATGTCCTTCGACGCCACTCCTCCTCTTCCTTACGACAGTGTGAGGACATCCAGAGACGCTCTAGCACAGGTTTTCTGTGCTATGAAGCAGGAAGTGCCCTCTAGTGGCTGTCTATTAGACAGCCACTAGAGGAGGAGTTAACTCTGCAAAGTAATTATTGCAGTTTATTACAATATTAGATATCTAATAGTAGATATCAAGTTTACAAAATAAACCGCTAAACAACATGTATAAAAAATAAAAATATGCAAGAATAAAAAACTGTAAACCTTGAAAGAAATTGGTGATAAAATTGCAGTATATTACGGCTTAAAATATACCACGGTATCTATTTTCACAAATGGTTTGTGGTTATGAGATGTTTTGAACTGTGACACTGCTCTATGCCCCGAAATGCAAAAACAGGCCCATCAAATCCATCAGTGAATTTTCTTATTGTAAAAACGGAGACAATCAGGTCTCTTATACGGTACTGTAACTTCACAAATTAGTAACAACGGCGTACATTAAGGATATTGATTTGTTCAGAACAGTTTGTTGAGCATAATTTGGGGGGTTGATCACATTGGCACATATCAGATATCAGAAATGGCCAGTTAAATTGTAATAAGTATGAAAAAAAAAAAGCAATTTTCTTTTTATTAATTATCACAAACTATGACATTAACTGGCAAACAAAATGGCAGCACTCTAAGGCAAAGATATCCTGGAATGTCTACTTTCACAAACGGTAGGACTTTGTGGGGTAATTTCAACAGTCAAACTGGTATAACGCCCCAAAATGAGACACAGGTTCAATCAAAGCCATCAGTAAAAACTGAAATGGTCAGGTCTCCTACATGCTGCTATAGCTTCACAGGATAGTGGCAGACGCATACATTGATGGTATAGTTGTACTCAGAACACGTGGCTATTGTACAGTATTAGCACACATCAAGTTTACGAAATACTTTGTTATAAGTGTGTCTGGTAAAACCCAAGAAAAAGATAGTTAAATGGTTACATAATAAGTGTCAAAATACATTTAGGTAAATAGCTTGCGATGTCTACTTTATATAAAAATATACTTTTGTGTGGCAATTCTTTTTTTCTGTGATGGTTATTAAACTTACAAGACAAAGAAGCCAAATTCTAAAATCGCTCCTCATTGCAATTTTATTTTACTTCTTGTATTTTATAACCTGTAATTACCAAAAATGAACTGAAATCCTAGACATACTATACACCTTGAAGATCAGGACAAATAAATTAATTTATTTTGAATTCCTCTTCATAAACTGCACGAATTATGCCCATGCTATAACTGCGTGCTATCTATACCTGGGGGGCTAGAGAAGTGCAGGAGATCGGTGCTTTGGAAACATAGATCTCTTCTTGGTATTCTCTAGATCAGGGGTGCCCAAACTTGTTAGTGTCACAAACCACTTTTTAAATGACCCGCTCAACGAGATCTATCTACTAAAAAAAAAAACCACACGGTTTCTTACAAAAAGAAAACAAAAATACATTAAAACTGCGACTACTGCATCTATCATTGTATTGAATAAATATAATAAAATAAATAAAAACCCTCTACAAACTCCATCACCCCTTTTCACAAAACCCATGTCAACCTCCACAAAACCCATCACATCTTTACAAAATCCCTGTCACCTTTCTACAATACCACTGTCATCCCCCTCACCCTTCTACAAAACCCGTCACCTTTTTACAAACCCCTGCCTCCTCTACAAAACCCCTGCCCCTTTTACAAAACCCCTGTCAAACCTCTACAAAACCTCTGTCCTCCCTTTACAAAAATCCTCTACACAACCCCTGCCCCCTCTACAAAATGTGTCTCCCCTTTACTACACTGCTGCCCCCTTCTACAATATCCCTGCCCCCTGTATGAAAACCCTGCCCTACACTGCAAAATCCCTGTCTCCCCTTTACTACACTACTGACCTCCTCTACAAAATCCCCCCACACCCCTTTTACAGTATTATCCATAAAAAAATAAGTCTCTGCAAGCAGACACTCCACTCACAACTGAGGAACGCCTATGTCTGCTTGCTGCTCCCTGCTGTTGACTCCGGCCTCCGTGCTTTACCACTCCGATGCCACCCGCACCCAGGAATCGTTCCTCTGCCAGGGATCACTGGAGGAGGGCAGAGCACGTCGGCGTGGCACAACTCCGTGCGCCTTCATGCTCCTCCAGGATCAAGTAGTGCTACTCGGCCCTCGCCTTATGTGTAAGTAAAGAACTGGCTGCGATCTACCTGCATCGCCTTTGCAAAAGACATACTGGGCAACCCTGCTCCATATCATGTTGTATTTAAAATACTGCATTTAAAAAAAAAACTAAAAAAGACACACATGAATTTGTTTTAATAAAGCCGTGTTTAAAACAGTGCTCGACTGCTGCGGGTACCCGAGTGTATGATACACATGACCTGTCTGTGCTCATTCACATGTCAAGATGAGAATTCTGTGATAGACGTGGAGACATGAGACATGCAGGTGATACACACAAAGACAAGCTAGAAATGTGCCAGATTCGTTATCCTATTGGTGTGGTGTCCTTACAATAAGCATCGCTTGGTTGGGCAGTGCATTCCGTGGTCCAGCATTTTGGTGGTATTGGATGTGACACTTACTGATGAATGAACGGATTTACCAAGCTCTGTCAATACAATACCCTATTAAAAACTATTCAAATTAACACCTTGTCCCAGCAGACAGAGGGAAGAAGGGGTGGGCTGGTGGCAAAACTACCCCCTACTCAGAGTTACTAGGGGTCCAGATAACTCAACGTTTTTCTTTAAATAATCTATTTTATGGTTTGAGGCAGCTAACAGTTAGGCTATTTCATTATTTATTTCTGTCTGTTTATTATTATTATTATTATTTTACTGGGAGATCTGAGGGTGTAGGTTCCATGCACAGATACCATATTTTATTAATAATGACATCATTGGAATGACACACATCATAAGTTTGCATTTACAGAAATCTTCAGTACTATTAAAAAGGGAAAACAAAACAAAAGTAATTATAAAAAGGCACAAAATGCAGAATCTTAACTGTAAGTGATGAAGAAAAAACTAACAAGACAATGTAAAAAAGCAGTAACCCTACAAGGTCTTATATACAGGTGAAATATGGTTAAACGAGCAGATCAATTTGTTCCAACACAGAGCAGGTTACATACTTACATAAGTTTCAAGTCCCAGTCACCACAGGTAACGAAGATAGACTTGACGCTGGGATCTAAAAGGCCCTCTTTCCCCATCCACTCCTCGACTCTCTGCAAGACAGTGGAAAGAAGCAGGACGGACATGAGATGAGCGGCTTTAGGCTTTGGAAGAGGCACACCATTGCTACACAGATAAGCTCTTGTAATCACAACAGGGAGAAAATTGTGATCTTATCTGACCTGGTCTATAGTCTCCCTGTTATTAATAAGACTCAGTGCTTGTTTACTAGGGAGATGGGTGCAGTAAGGGGGACGAACGCTGGAAGGTCACAATACTCTTGGAAGGCCCAGCGGCATAAACAGAGAGGATGTTATGATAACTTGCCTTTGATGTTTATCACTCAGTGACCACTTGAAAACGCTGATAATTTACTTTGCTTCAGAGATTGGAGAAGACAGAGTTTACTATCTCCTTACATACTGGAACATTTTAACTTTCGTCAAGGTCACACAAATTATTTATCACATGTCATTTGAACTGCAGCATTTTAATTAAACCTTTAAATTGATACAGTCTGCGCATTCACACACACACACACACGTATACATATATATATACACACACATATACATACACACACACATATATATACACATATAATATATTTATTTTGGTCTCTTTCTCAGTCTATTTATCTCTACTGATCAATCTATCTCTACGCATATTTATCTATTGACCTATTAATCTATATCTGCTTATACTTATCTTCTTAGATCTACCCATCAATAAAACATTTCAATACCTATTCAGCTGTAACTACGTACAGTATAGGTACCTGTCAATATCTGCATATACCTAGCTCTGTATATTTCCATCTAAATGTAATCTATCTATACATCAGCAAGATTCTATATCCTTGCTTTAGATCTGACGGCTGTCTAAATCGGTTATTCCATGCCCCCAATTATTAACTATTACTTATTTAACCAGTAATTAGCCTGTGCTAAGTACTAAATATCTGGCATGTCATGCAGACAACCCCGGGATTGCACTATTCAAATGTCCAAATAAAACAAACGGAAAGACTGCTACAAAACTAAGGGGGTTGTGGCCAATGTCTAAGCCTCAAAGACTAAACAGAATCATTAACCAAATAATGTATTTCACTGACACAGAGGCCGGCACCACAAGGAAGAAGTGGAGATATCCAGTTATATTATACTCACCTCTAACACTTGGCTGAGGGTTGGCTGCCCATCTACCATTTCTTGGATGATGCCTGTTAGCTGAGAAAGAACAAACAGGAATTAAAACCGTTAATATCAACATGAATCCCATCCGAAACCAAAATAGCATCCCGGGTAACAGCTACAGTTATTGTATTTCTTTGACATTAACATCAGAACACCTCAAGCTAGAATTTCCAACTGACCTAATCCAACCATCCAATAAAGGTCTACAGATTACAAACAGTTTATCGAACAGGAAAACAAACAAAAATCACATCAGTTTACTTTAAATACTCAACATTCTCTGAGACCACTACTCTCTGACATTTACCAGTAAAGAGTACTGGATCCACTTTCAATCAGATACAGCCAACTTCGGCCCCTCCAACAGGAGAGACGCGGGAGGACACCTGTCTTAGATTGTGAGTTCTTCTGCAGAAAATATGGTTTGAATCTCTTCAATCAGAATCCCATGAAACGCTCTTCAAAAAGTTTATATGAAAACTCTCCGCTATATAAATCAGGCATTTGGCCGCATACAGCAAGGACTAAAGCAAGTTTAAAATGTAAGCTAACGTCATTCCACCCTCTCAACCCACCCAACCCCTTGTTTATTAACTCTCAATGCAAGTTTAATTAATTGTAATGAAAACCACAACTTGGACTTAAGGGCAAACTTATTTTCCACTAATGACTAACGAGCAATGGTAATAAATACCTTTCAGTGAGAAATGTTAATTAAAAAGAGAAAGGAGGCTCTAGGATTTTCTTTTGCAGTTCATTAAGTCATTACGATGTGCATTTTAACAGAAGGCAGAGCTGCCGCAGACATTCTCAGCAGATCAGTTTTGGGATTTCTACCTGGTACCCAGTGTGGAGAGTCCACAGTTGATAGTTCAGCCTTTCAGAGCCCCGATTAAAGGTTTTACGATATAACCCACTGGTTAGCACAATGTAGGTTACAAAAGTCATGGAGAAAGACCGAGTTTCTGAGATATGTATGGTTATTTTACACAAAGGATGGAGATAAGAAAATCAATCTTGAGAGTCAATATTTTGTGATCTTTGCATGGAATAAAAAACATAACTCTTCATAATGCAAGGAAGACTGCTGATCAAATAAGGCATTAAATAGGACTTTATTTTCTCTTTTGCGAATGTCATTTTGTAGTTGCAACTTAGAGGCTGTTTTTTAGTGTTATACAAAAAATTTTCAAAAAATAAATAATATTCTTAATTACATATGAGAAACAAGGAAAGGATAACAAAAAAAAGGGAGGTTACAAATCTAGAGTGAAAGGAGGTTCAAGTCAAATTTCGTAACTCTCTGCTCAAATTTCCTGCGCTGAATTTAATGGATATGACAAGAGATAGAGGTAGACTAAGCCGTAAGACAGGGTTAAAAAATTCTGGAAATAGATATATTTAAAGGCAGGAAGGAAAAGGGACTCTTGTGAAATGTATTTATTTCTTTTTAAAAATCTCTTGTAAAAACCACCACCGTTTTTAAGATCCAGACTCCCTCATTTATCCAACTTAGTAAAAGGTTACGTTACAGCAGTGAACACCATAGGACAGCTGATGACAGCTTCATTTTCATCAATTTAAATTCTTCCTTGTTAGTGCTGGGCGTTGCCCAGGGAAATACTTCGAAATCACTGAGGACAAATATCCATTAGAAAGCTTCTTAAAGAGAGGATTGTTTTATTGGAATTTAGGGACACGGTGAAGTGGTTATGGTGTTCACAATGACCCTTTAAAGCATAGAGCTAGATTGATCAATCAGGGAGTCAAAATTCACTCTAAATTTTAAAAGAAAATAAAACAGAAATGAGACTCTAAAAGTGAAATTGAAATGTATTTATTGTTTTATTGTAGGTACAATTTACAGCTGATTATTTTGTGTCTGTGGCATTTTACCACCAATACATTCCATAAAGGTAAGCAGGCCTTGAAGGCTTATTTAGTGGCTACACGCTAACTCCTTTCTTGCAGAATGGGATAGATAGCCCCACGAAAGGCCCTAAAAACAGTAATGAATGTGTGGAAAAGCCCACGGTGTTGAAATAAATCCCAATAATCTAGTTAGTGGGCACTTTGTTATACCATTACATTACCTGATTTCCCCTAATGGCTGCTGATTTGAAGGGGTCAGCCTGTATGTAAATTTCTTCTCATAAAGAAAATTGAAGCATGTAACTGGGAGGTGGAGATCGTTTCTGCCGCTGAAAGTTAAATGCTGCATCAAACTCTATTTCATTGACTGTGAAATAGCAGGGAAATAAACTGTAATTGGCATTAACCCATTTCATGCTGGTGACGGACTGTCTGCATGGAATCCTGCTTATAGTATTTAAAGACACCCTAACACATTAAGCTACCTGTTGTATCGGTCTCTTCTTATTGTGATTGTCTTTTCCCAGTTGTACAGCCCTGTGGAATTTGTTGGCGCTTTATAAATGCCAGTAATAAATAAATAATAAGGTAAAATAATATTTCTGAATTTAGTTAGTTCTGAAGTTATATTTTATGTCACCCTTTTTTCCAACATATTTTAATTACGTTATATTCTGCCATCTCAAGTACTGTGTAATATGCACAGACAGGGTACTTTATGCAAATGAACTTATTAGTATCCATGATCCTCTAGTTAAATATAATAAGGTAGTTCCTATATTTCACTCATTGCCAAAACTCAGTTGCTTTTCATTTCAATAGGAACGCTGTTGGTCATCTCAGTCAATTTGGAATAAATAGGCAAGGAGTAAGTAGTCACTTGCAAAACAAAAAGTAAAAAGTTTCTTTGCAAGACATTTTTGTGATGCAGAGTTAACAACAAAGCACGGGGTCAGTGAAGAGAACGTCCTGCATTCTGTGACACATTGTATATTGTTTCTACACTTTACACTAGGCCTAAAGACAATGATGTGCACTGTGCATACCCCTCAGCGGTTTATCGGTAAATTAATCATAATGCTACCACAAAGCGCTTTGCCGATTACATAAGTACTTGCCTCTAGTGTGCGATCTGATAAGATGGCATTGCCTTTCTTCCTGGACAAAGGAAGCAATAAATCTCAGCCTTACAAGGCAGGTGCAACAACAAAGCCACTTACTTCCATTTCCAGAAACAGCGGCAGCAAGAGGAGAACACGGGGAATGGGGAGGCCTCGGATCACATTCCTGACAGCATGGTCTGAAAGTGGAGTCCGTGCCCGGTGTAAATTAAAGGGAATGGTTTTAACACCACCACTGCCAAATATTTAGAATATGCAGTCTTCAAATACATTTCATATGAGATTTATTTTTATTTATTTTTTAAGCAGCTATTCTTTTTTTTTTTGTTTTTTTAATATAAATTTATAGATTATGTTTCCGTTCCTTACACGTAAGACCAAACTAATATCACGGATTGTAAAGCTATTTTCTGGAAGTACAATACATACTCAGCTCAAAGTCTCGCTCACTTGCAAGAATGTCCCATGATCCTCTGCCTGTACAGTGAAATCTGCATAAATCTTTTAACACATAGCAGTGTGTCCATGTGTGCGTTAATCTATTCTATTCTCATCAATAAAAATAAAAGATATTCATTCACACAACTCCTGCAAACCAGAATTGTTTTATTGGACTTTGCTTTTGTTTTGTTTTGATGGGATATGATGGGATTTTTTGTTATGGCAGAACTGCACATTTCCTGTAAAATCCATGAATATCGCTCTCTTCCTTTTGGAAGGGAAAGACAATGGGTGGAGCTAATTTGCAAACACATTATCATCAAACCAAAAAACAATTGAATGATTTTTTATTTTAACCTACTTATGTCACTGAGAAGTCATTTGGATAAAAGGAAAAAAAAAAAGATTAATAATAAGGCTTCAAATTGTCCACACCTATTATTATTGTGCTGCTTGGCAGAAGCTGATCTTATACACCTGTCTCTTTGCTATTTGACAAAAAGATATAAATCACTGGTGAAACAGAAACCGTGGAATTTGCTCTTTAACATTTTAAGTGCCAGAGAGGGAGTTTGGCATCTTTCTTATCACTTTTACTTATTCCTGCCAGTCATTTTACGAACAGAAATTGTTTGCAGGACAAAAAGGCACAGTATAAACAATATAGTTATATTTCAAGCAGGCAGAAGAGATTAACTAAACTTTGGAGGGATCTATAGAGTGTTGGGGTGGGCTGGGAGTTATTAAAATGTCCTGTTTTGGAAAATGGTACAGAGCACTTACAGTGGGGCAATTACCATGGAAAAAAGTGAAACCAGTAGGCACATTCCATCGGTGACACCTACCTTTTTTCATCTTTACAGAACACAACACTTTGATAAATCTCCACTAATGTCTCACAGACTGCTAGACCCTTTATCTGACATAATCAGAACGTTACTAAAAGGTTATATTGCAAAAATATCTTTAAAAAGCAAAAAAAAAAAAAACAGTCCACTGAAAATGTATACCGCCAAAGAAAACATACCTCCTGTCTGCAGTGTTTGTAAGCAGTACTCTCATTTCCCAGTGGGGAATAAATTAATCAGAGGCTTCTGATTGAGAAGTCACTGTGCTGGAGCTGGTAAGAAAGCTCATTGAGAAGGGGGAAGGCAGTCGAGAGTTAGCCAAGTGCGCCTGCCGATTACGTAGCCTCCGTGGAACTAACGGAAGCAGATGCAAAAAGAGATGTTTCTACCCCAGTAGCAAAAGTGTTGAAAAGAAGTCAATAACATTCCTATTAATGAACCAATTTCAATGACATTACATACAATGAATGCTTAACGTATGGAGATTTGTTTGACGAGGTACGGAAGATGACATCTCCATTCGCCAAGTTGGCCACTTTCGATTGCATTGTTCATAGCATTATTTAATGTTTGAGGCTCTATTGCTCAAATTGGTGCAGGGATATTTTCCTCAAGCTGCTCAAATGGACACGGTTTGTTGATGTACAACCGCTCTTTCAGATATCCCCACAGGAAGTAATCGGGAGCTGAAAGGTTGGACGAACGTGGTGGCCAATTAATCTGGGAATTTCATGAAATTACCCACTCGCTGAACAGTTGTCTCAGGAGTTCCATTGTGGCCCTGGCTGTATGGGCAGTAGCACCACATCCACTACAGGACGTAAAAAATTTCAGGACAATTTTCCACTCATTTGTGAAATTACCCATGATGAAACTTCCAAGACTCCGTTATAATATCTACCTGTAACAAAAAATGTTTTAACTACCAGCAAATAAGTTATTCGCCTGTCTGATCCTACTTTGAATCTGCAGTTTTACAAATTTCCAGACACAAAGAATTTCAGCAAGTGAGGAGTGTTCCTTTAATGAGCAATGGTCAGTTGTGATCAAAGTGGCAAAACACCACACTGACTCCCAGGTCTTACCTCGGTGGCGAATGGGGTGAGCTGTGGGTGTACCACTGGCTGCACGTACGTATGAAACGTAGATTCGATCTCCATTGTTCTGCCATTTAACTTCAGAATGGGGAATTCAATTATTTCCTAGAAATACAATAAATAAATAAAACAGAACATATTATTTGATTTCAGAACACAAAGCCCATTTTATTTATGACAATGTTGCTGCTTGATGGGAGAGACAAGGAAATTGTTTTAGTTTTAAAAGGGATTTATTTCATCTAATACAATTTAATAAACAAGCACTTTAGCCTGAATATAAATGGTGCCAGCGATAATAAAATACATCTAGCTGGTGCTAGTCTCCAGTAGTAGAATTTAACATTAAAACCTTGATTGAGAGTTAGATGGTGAGCAGCACAACGCAGCCTGTGGCTCATCAATCAGCTCTCACTCCAACACCGTCCACGGGCTTAACCTCCCTTACATGTCAGCTATCTGCCTTAATGTGCGTTTAAAGCATATCTGGCACGTTCGAAAGGAGAGCAGATATCTATTACAAATGTTACTTATTTTATTCACAGGCGTTTTATATATATATACATACATACACACACACACAGAGCAAATTAAACAAATCCACCGCCCTGCACTCTCAACCAATCACTTCTCTCCAAACTTGGTCGGGTTAATGCAGGCGCCAACTTCTACATTAACTGAGGGGCCAGGAGAAACCCAATTTTAATTAAACTGCTCAAAAACACTAAAACTAACTGTGAGGTTGGCGCCCAAAGACCCTTTGCACCATAACCACTAAAATAAGCTGTGATGGTTATGTGCCGACAGAGTCCCTTTATGGTAATCCTTTCAGCAGAATATCCTCTAAAGTTTAATTTCTCAGTCTAGAATTGTGAAGAACATCTCAGTGGCACAATACAGAAAAAACACTGCCAATAATACTTTTTTTTCCCCTTAACATCAAAGTCTATAAAGGTACTAACTATATAAAAAGGGTCAGTCCTACACGGCTTCTGATGGACTCAACTCCTGTGGGAAGCATATTAGCCTGTGAGAACATATATTTTTATCACTTGGCTGGAATCTTATTGAGAATTGTCTCGTTCAGTCTTTCTTTTCTCTTGTCGGACGTACAATCCAGCAGGCTACATGTACGCCCGTGGATGAACACGCCAGCACAGCTCATTGCTATGGCACTAATTTAGGTAACCCTTGTGTTGCCAAGTAAAGCTGCAGCTGAGTTTTCTGCTGCATCCTTGGTGCTCAGGGACAATCTAGATCAGTACGTTGACACACACATTGCTACATTTTGCAATTGTTTCTTCAATTTGAGTAAAGTACAACTAATTTCCTACAATACTTTAGAAGAAGCATGTGTTTTCATTTACAGATTGAGAACACATTTAGGAAACTCCATAATTTTTAGAATTAACAGATAGGGTTCTTACCCAGGGTTATGCAAAGAGGGGACAAATACATAGAATGTGACGGCAGATAAAAACCATTCGGCCCATCTAGTCTGCCCAATTTTCTAAATACTTTCATTACTCCCTGGCCTTATCTTATAGTTAGGATAGCCTTATGCCTATCCCACGCATGCTTAAACTCCTTTACTGTGTTAACCTCTACCACTTCTGCTTGAAGGCTATTCCATGCATCCACTACCCTCTCAGTAAAGTAATACCTCCTGATATTATTTTTAAACCTTTGTCCCTCTAATTTAAGACTATGTCCTCTTGTCGTGGTAGTTTTTCTTCTTTTAAATATAGTCTCCTCCTTTACTGTGTTGATTCCTTTTATGTATTTAAATGTTTCTATCATATCCCTCCTGTCTCGTCTTTCCTCCAAGCTATACATGTTAAGATCCTTTAACCTTTCCTGGTAGGTTTTATCCCGCAATCCATGAACCAGTTTAGTAGCCCTTCTCTGAACTCTTTCTACAGTATCAATATCCTTCTGAAGATACGGTCTCCAGAAGGATATTGCTGAATACCAGGTGCAAACAAGTCAAAGGTACAAAACTCTTATTTTCAATATTCCCTTGCCCAGCTAATATAAATCTAGAACCACTTCTTGAATCTGTATAAACACATTTTTTTCAGCCCCTTTTTTTCAGGTTTATTCACAAACGTTAGAATTGCTGGGATTTCAAAGTGATTTCAAATTTAAAGGACCACTATAGGCACCCAGACCACTTCGGCTTAATGAAGTGGTCTGGGTGCCATGTCCATCTAGGTTTAACCCTTTTTGCTGTAAACATAGGTTTACCTATGGGTTAATCCAGCCTCTGGTGGCTGTCTCATTGATTTTCACAGTGAGAAGACGCCAGCGTCCATAGGAAAGCATTGAGTATGCTTTCCTATGGACTGGCTGAATGCGCATGCGGCTCTTACCGCGCATGCACATTCAGCCAATGACGGCGAAAAGGAGGAGGGGAGTTCCCCGCACCGAGGAAACCAGGTAAGATTTAACCACTCCCACCCCCTAGAGCCCGGCGGGAGTGGGACCCTGAGGGTGGGGGAACCATACTCGTTTTCCTGGCACTATAGTGGTCCTTTAAGGCCAAAAAGTGAAAACAGAATTGACTAAGAACATATTTCTAATTCGGCAACTTTGCCGTAAATTTTGAAATTCATTTTTAATTCCCAGAAACTCTCACTTTAGTGAATAACCATATTTAAAGTAAGGGTCCAGCAGGTTACATTAATAAAAGATAGACAAAAGGATAAAAAAGGATCAGCGCTAATATACCTAACTTAAAGATATATATAAAAATACAAAAAATGAAATTAGGCGACACATCTTAAAACATAAGGCTCCCTTCTAAGCCTTATAAACAACAGAGATGAGTTAAACAAAAAATAAAAAAATATATATACAAAAAGCGGAGGACAAATATAGGAGGAAAAAGAAAAAGCAAAAGAAAGCTCAAATAGAAGTCCAGGTGTGAATTCAAATGGTAAAACTTTCTGGAAGATAAAACCTCAATGAGTCAGGGTGGTTCCTCTGGAATGGGGTCAGACGATGGGAAGGTGGGAGGTATGCGACACCATCACACAAATAATTCAATGATGCCGGAGGTATGTCTAGAACTTAAATTTGCATTAGTAAAAGAAAACCACTGAAGTTGGACGGCTTGTTCCGAATATAAGCACTAAGCAGGCAAGTCACAGCCTGAGTTGGACGGCTTGTTCCGAATGTAAGCACTAAGCAGGCAAGTCACAGCCTGAGTTGGACGGCTTGTTCCGAATATAAGCACTAAGCAGGCAAGTCACAGTCTGAGTTGGATGGCTTGTGCTGAATATAAGCACTAAGCAGGCAAGCCACAGTCTGAGTTGGATGGCTTGTTCCGAATATAAGCACTAAGCAGGCAAGTCACAGTCTGAGTTGGACGGCTTGTTCTGAATATAAGCACTAAGCAGGCAAGCCACAGTCTCAGTTGGAGGCTTGTTCCGAATGTAAGCACTAAGCAGGCAAGCCACAGTCTCAGTTGGAGGCTTGTTCCGAATGTAAGCACTAAGCAGGCAAGCCACAGTCTGAGTTGGACGGCTTGTTCCGAATATAAGCACTAAGCAGGCAAGTCACAGTCTGAGTTGGATGGCTTGTTCCGAATATAAGCACTAAGCAGGCAAGTCACAGTCTGAGTTGGACGGCTTGTTCCGAATGTAAGCACTAAGCAGGCAAGTCACAGTCTGAGTTGGACGGCTTGTTCCGAATATAAGCACTAAGCAGGCAAGTCACAGTCTGAGTTGGATGGCTTGTTCCGAATGTAAGCACTAAGCAGGGAAGTCACAGTCTGAGTTGGAAGGCTTGTTCCGAATGTAAGCACTAAGCAGGGAAGTCACAGTCTGAGTTGGACGGCTTGTTCCGAATATAAGCACTAAGCAGGCAAGTCACAGTCTGAGTTGGACGGCTTGTTCCGAATATAAGCACTAAGCAGGCAAGTCACAGTCTGAGTTGGATGGCTTGTTCCGAATGTAAGCACTAAGCAGGGAAGTCACAGTCTGAGTTGGACGGCTTGTCCCGAATATAAGCACTAAGCAGGCAAGTCACAGTCTGAGTTGGACGGCTTGTCCCGAATATAAGCACTAAGCAGGCAAGTCACAGTCTGAGTTGGACGGCTTGTCCCGAATATAAGCACTAAGCAGGTAAGTCACAGTCTGAGTTGGACGGCTTCTTCTGAATATAAGCACTAAGCAGGTAAGTCACAGTCTGAGTTGGACGGCTTCTTCCGAATATAGGCACTACGCAGGCAAGTCACAGTCTGAGTTGGACAGCTTGTTCCGTATATATGCACTAAGCAGGCAAGTCACAGTCTGAGTTGAAGGGCTTGTTCCGAATATAAGCACTAAGCAGGCAAGTCACAGTCTGAGTTGGACGGCTTCTTCCGAATATAGGCACGCAAGTCACAGTCTGAGTTGGACGGCTTGTTCCGAATATAAGCACTAAGCAGGCAAGTCACAGTCTGAGTTGGACGGCTTGTTCCGAATATAAGTACTAAGCAGGAAAGTCACAGTCTGAAGGCATCCAAGAACATAACTAGATGGCAAGCGTCTTGCAAAAGAAGCAAAACCCTGACAGTTTTTCACATTACATGTAATATTACTACAAATAGTTACACAGGGTTAATAAGGAACAAAAAAAAAAACCCAACACAACAAAAATCATAATTATGTTTTGCTTTTTATTTCGTTAACAAAAAACATAAAATAACAGGCGGATGGCTAACAAACATAAAAATATGCGTAACAAATACCAATGAGATAAAACACACAGCAAGACTCCAAAACAGATAAAAGTGCAATCATTACTTTTGGTTTTTAATCCCATTTTATTTGTGTCGTTTCCCTTGTGTTCTTACAGACTGCAAGTTCCACAGGAAAAGTGACAATTTGTTTTGTGCTTTAAGAAGATTAATTGGTCAGCTCTTCCTAATAAAGATGTATAGCAATGAGGCTCCGTTACAAATATAAAAAAAAAAAAAAACATGCACAGGGTCTGGGGTTATGCAAATGGCAAACAGTGACTGATGTCATGAGCCGTTGCATTTAAAAGGGGGGAAAAATGTTGCTTTTTAATATTCAAAAACAGTTTACACAATTTAATCAAAGCGGCCAAAAGCAAACAATTTTACATTGCTGGCATTTTTATTAGACCATTCTTAATTTTTAAAACTGGTGATGCAATTACAAAGTTTAACCTTTTCAAAGCTGCAGGCGCTGCAATAAACTGGTTAGCAGCACGCTGCAGGTAGCATATGTAATGAAACCAATATTTTAGCAGAATGGGAACACCACTCATTGTTTACATTATAATTACTCCAAGCACCATGATCACTGCACTTTGGAATGCTGCACATACACAGATTTATCCCTAGGTGACAGAGTTGTAACTACACCACTGACAGCGCCATTAGCTAGACTAGAACTTGTTTTGGGCTGGCTAATGTCTATTTGTGCAAAATTGGTATCTTACATTAGCACACTGGTGGCAGACAACCAATGGCAGCACATCCCCCTCACCTTCCCTTCAGCAGGGGGGGAGTGGGTCTAGATTCCTATAGTGTCCCTTTTTTTTTTAGGGGACAGTATAGGAATCCAGATCACTTCAGCTCATTGAAGAGGTCTGGCTGCAGTGTCTCTATTGCACTTAATGTTGCAATGTTAAACATTGCAGTTCAAAAGAAACTGCAATATTTACATTGCAGCACTGCTTGACAGCCACTAGAGGCACTTTCTGAATCCTAACAGGCCTTTGGTCCTGTAACTGATGCTGGACGTCCTCACGCTTTTCATGTGCACATCCAGCGTTTGACTATTTCCCATGGGAAAGCATTGATTGAATGCTAGACATGTGCAATTAGTTTTGGTCCGAATTAAAATTTCGGCAATTCGGAAGCTTCAGAATGTCCGAATTGCCGAATTTCCGAAGTGCTGATCTGAACCTAAGTGTCGAATTTCCAAAGTGCCGAAGTGCTTTGGATTTCTGAAAAGTGGCAAAACAGGAGAGGATGGTAAAATTAAGGGAATGATGACAGGAATCCAACCCTAACCCTACCCCTAACCCTTACCCCAACCTTCCCCTATCACTAACCCTACACCTTACCCTACCCCTAACCCTTACCCCAACCTTCTCCTATCACTAACCCTAACTAAGGATTAGGGGTAGGGTAGGGTTAGGGGTAAGGTTAGAGTTAGGGATAGGAGTAGGGTTAGTGGTAGGGTTATGGAATTGCCAAAGTCCCGAAGTCCCGAATTTTGGAATTCCCGAAGTCCCAAATTGCCGAAGTGCTGAACCGAACCGCACCAAATTTTTTCCCATGCACATCCCTATTGAATGCTTTCCTGTGGGGAGGTCTAATGCACGCGCTAATTGCGGGACATTGAAGGAGATGGAGTTATGACCCAGTGCCAAGGGCTATAGGTGCTGCTGTAAGTTAAAGGACCACTCTGGGTGCCAGGTCCTTCTAGGGTTAACCCATTATTTTATAAACATAGCCGTTTCAGAGAAACTGCAATGTTTATGAATGGGTTAAGCCTTCACCCAAAGCCTCTAGCGGCTGTCTCATTGA
The DNA here is from genome assembly GCA_933207985.1 of Pelobates cultripes. Taxonomy (NCBI): domain Eukaryota; kingdom Metazoa; phylum Chordata; class Amphibia; order Anura; family Pelobatidae; genus Pelobates; species Pelobates cultripes. The sequence continues at coordinate 10,543,021 of OW240919.1, forward strand.
CAGCCGCTAGAGGCGCTTGCGTGATTCTCACTGTGAAAAATCACAGTGAGAGCACGCAAGCGTCCATAGGAAAGCATTGATAATGCTTTCCTATGCGACCGGCTGAATACACGCGCAGCTCTTGCCGCGCGTGCGCATTCAGCCGACGGGGAGGAGAGGAGGAGGATCGGAGGAGGAGAGCTCCCCGCCCAGCGCTGGAAAAAGGTAAGTTTTTACCCCTTTCCCCCTTCCAGAGCCGGGCGGGAGGGTGACCCTGAGGGTGGGGGCACCCTCAGGGCACTATAGTGCCAGGAAAACGAGTATGTTTTCCTGGCACTATAGTGGTCCTTTAAGTAAATAAAGGGTTTCTAACTCTTTATTCACATTGTGGGGGGGAAGGAGGCCGAGAGAGCTATAGTGCCAGAAAAAAAATGTGTATAAATATATATATACAACTTTATTACCCAATCTGTTTTGTTTTGTTTTTTAGAGCAAGGCAACTAATATTCTAAAAATTGAACCAGAAAGCCATGGTTTCAATTAAATTGACATTTACACAAATAACTTCAAAAAGGGATACACAGTTAAACAGTAAACAATGTTTTAATATGTAAAAAATGAAAAACACCATAATAGTTCATTTTGAAGGTGGACAGGGCATTACAGCATTTTCAGTATAATTGTTGGGAATACAAAGTACATTTCAAATTATGGAGAAAATAGCCATAGAGTAAAAGTTCTCCCAGTTTGCTAATCTTTCACTTAGTTTGGCTTAACTATACTCAATCCAAAATATACACACTGTAAATCACTGACAATTTACACTTTAGTGAAAAACTCTTTAAAAGGATCCCTTTAAAATACCATGAAAATTATACGTTATTAACTATACATTTTATACATTCACGACTCGGCATGCTTCAGTATGTTTTCTTAAACTTACCTAAACTTCCACATTTAACAAGTTGCTAATTGTTGGGTACTCCTAGTAACCTACTAGTCCTCTGCTTTGGGGGGGGAAGAGGCACACAGCTAAAATATTCCCTGCTGCTATTTCATCGGCGGATTTAACGATGTGCCATTTTATTAAGAAATTCTAATTTGTACATTACAAGTGATAAGTGTGTGGCAGTGAGGAAGAGAACACTTTTATTTTATTTTAAATAAACCATATATATTTACTAGACAGATGCAAAGTGAGATGCGTGCTCCTTTTTATGTGTTTGGCAAAGCATAAAATTAGCAATCAATTAATTATCTGAGAGGTATGGAGCAAAAGGGGATTAGGAACATATACTTAGATAATGTCATAGTCCAAAAAAATTTTTTTCAAAATAAATAGATGCAGCATTTATATATCAGAGGAAAAATGAAAAATAATGTGTAGATAGTAGCTCTCAGAATGTTATTCAGTAATATGCAAATAAGCACCCACAACATCGTTACTCATTAGATTTACTATGGTTTTAAACATAGCACGGGAAACAAATGTCCACACACTAACCACTGTTTCAGCCTACCAAGTTTCTTCAGTATTTGCACATCCCAGTTAGTCACCAAAAGGCACACATTAAAAGGAAACCTTATAGTGCTAGCAATACAAAGCATATTGTTAGCCTATCTATTTTGATTATTGTCCTGCCCCAGAAGTACAAATAATAGATAAATACATTTTAAAACACAGAGTTTAACTTTCCTATCCTCCCTTGCCGTACCTGCTCTGCCTCCTTGGCTGAGATCAGCAGTCTTTAGGATTTTAGCCAATCCAAAGCTTCCCCACAGTGAAACGTTGGGGGCTAGTGCACACGTGCTGGAAATCGATGTGCTGCACCAATCAGCAATCAGAAGGACAGCCACTAGAGGTGGTCATAGGCAGCAATGTAAACACTGCCTTTTCTCAGGAAATATAGAATTTCCACACGTCAGCCTACATGGACAGGCTATATGTCCCCGAACCACTACAATAAGCTGTAATGGTTCAGGTGCCTATAGTGTCCCTTTAAACAGAGATGGGAAAAACAAAACTCCTTAGCCATTTATGTAAATTCTATACAATAAATTAATTTGGACAATCCACGTATAATTGATAAGGATGGATACTGAGTAAGGATGAAGAAATGCTAGATTCACACTAAAAGACACAGGGTGAAATTTGCAAACATAAAAAGTCAGCATTCACTTTCATTTCAATTAAAAATAGTAACATTAAAAATTTTAAATGGTGTAATCTTAAAAATCAAAATCAATATATAAAAAAAGTTTGGTGTGAAAACCGTTCCCTATGATCTTGTTAAACTCCAAAGACAGGGATTTGTGAATCAGATGCAGAGTTAAAAAATGTCACAATATTATTATTTTAAAAATAATCAAAAATGACTAGTATACACACACACACATTTATATTGGATGTTTTTTGGCATTGCACACCACACTACATTAATCTGAAAATAAATTCCTAACAGCAGAGAAGGGTCAAATGTACCCGCTTTTTATTTAGTTTTGGAAAATCAAAGTGGAAAGGTTGAGAAATAGAGAAACATAATGATAATGAACAGTTGGGCTTTGTTTTAAATGTTATGGAACTGTCTTTTAATGGACTAATATGATTTTGTTTGATTTATTGTCTGGGAGATTGATGGTATTTTTCTGCTCCAATTATCCCTGTGTAAAGAATGGATATGAATTATGGGTTCTCTCTGCGTTTCTCACGGAAAGTACTTGAAAGCGGATACTGATAGGTGATAGGTAGTTTAAATCGGTTGCAATATGAGGTGACGATTCCCAGCTTATAGCGAGTGTGCCACTCTGGTTTACTTTACAAAGTCTGAGAACGCGGCTCGGGAACATACATGATTGAATAAAATATTGAAAATCAATCTATTTAAAAAATGGCGTTATCCTTTCTTATCATGTGATGTTCTGTTTTCTTCTAAAAGCGTAATAACGACAGAGCAATTGATATCACAATCCTGTTCAGTCCTGGCACAGCCAGGGCACACAAGGCAACTGGAGAAGAATAAACCTTGTTTTTGTTTCTACATCTCTCTCTAGGATCTCTTTACGCTGCTTAATATGTGCGAGGGCAGAGCTTATAATAATGACTGAGAGCAGCCAAGATGGAGGCAGAGATACATACAGTTATGGTGAGTTCTACAGGTAATTGTAATTTTCAGAGTAATTAAACAAAATATGAAAAATCCTAGTGACAGTTCCCTTTAAATGTGGCCCTCGTATGAAGTAGCAAAGAAAGAGCGTTTGGTCACATGGAATAAACAGATATCTTGAAGGAGTACGAATGGCTTTCTTTATATCACGCTGGGTAGGAAGGATTCTTCTGTGATGAACTTCAGAAGGTACAGGTCCACTCATGTGACATTATTATTGCATTGTAGGGCTTTGGTTAGAGTGTACAGATGTATGATTGCACAGCAACACACCTGTATCTAGCAGCAGGCCCCTCCCACTCCTACAGGTAGAGTTAGGGGCATTTAATAGTATAGAAAATGGCAATAAATATAAAGGGAAGTTCTAGTGGTTATGGTGGTTGGAGTGTTCCTTTAAATGGGTTTGGTGCATACAAAGGCAGCATGAAAAAAGGCAGGGCATTCTGCTTTTCAAAGGTTCGGTATGCCCGTGGGTCACGTTGCACATATTGTGTTTATTCACAGATTAACAGGGATATTTTATTTTCAGCAATATGTAGAACAGCCGGTAATTTTACCCAATATTTTATCTTTTTCATTGTGTACTATACAGTACACTATAAATGAATTTATACTGATTTGAGATTCTGGGTGTGAAATTTAAATCAACATTCTGTCTGTATTGGGAGATACTGTAGCTACACAGCGGGCAGTGAATACCAAACACCCCAATCATTTCAATGTGGCACTCGTTTTATTTTACACTTCACACTAGCACTCAATCCTGGCCCTGACATACAGACTGGAAGCGCATAAAAACAAAGCAACAAACACACATGATTCAATAAAAGCACTTAAGACTGTGTGTGAATATGATTAAACACAATTTCAATGTAGGGTTCTCTAGTCTAAAACATTGCTTGTTTCTATCGTCTACAGGAATGAAGTCACCAAGCATTGTCTGTAGAGAACGCACTGCAATGAGGGGGTACACTGACCAGCAAGCTCCCACCACAGGCGCCTCCCTAATGATGTTAGATAGCAGCGCAATGAGATTTAACCTGTGACATGGTTGGACTTTTTATTTAAACTTTCATTAGGACGGAAGCATTGCTGGGAGAGGAATGAGTGATCTGCTGTTTGTCCCACTAATAAAGACAAGTGTTGGAGCCTTTTGAAGGTACAATCCATCTACTGTCTATTTATTCAATTCTCTCTATCCTATGCAGCATTATGAAATTACCAGTTAGCATTCTTGTGGAAACCTAAATACCAAATGTAAATAGACAAAGACCCCCTCCTTCCCGCAAGAAAAAAAAAAAAAGACATATTTCAAGCAGTGCTTTCTATATTCTTTAACCTTTTAAATGACAGTTTTTTAAAGTGGATTGGTCCTGTGTTTTCACCTTAACATTCTATCAAAATCGGGTTACACTCTTTTGGTTGGTTTGTTTGTTTTTTATATTGAACTATAGAATTAAACAGCAAATAAACAGGGAGGCCCCCGCATCTATGTGACTGGAGCATGTATTAAAAATATCAAATACTGGGAAAGAGACTGGGAAACCAGACAAGGAGGGTAGCATGTATCTAAATCCGCTGGATAATTCACTGTTCATTAATCCAACATATTTATATTGTTTGCTAAACATACAAAGTAATTCAGCAATTAGTGCCATTATTCTGGAACATTTACCATCAAATTAAGGGTTAGAACTCTCTCTCTCTCAAAAAAAAAGTCCATCCACCTTCCTAAGTTTTTTTTTTTTTTAAAAAAAGCCTATACCTCGCGTTGATCATTTTTTAAATTTTTCTATAAGTTCTGCAGATTTTTATTCATTTTTTTTAAATAAAGAACAAATAAAAACTTTCCAGCTCACCGTTTGCATGTTGTGCATAGCACACCATCAGAGAGAGAACAAAGACCCATTTATTGTCTCCTGCAATGGGAGCTACCCTTCAAACCATTGACTCTGATTGGCTGTGACAATGATCTCTGCGGCCTAGTTTTTATCAGTAACTGTCAATGAGGGTTGGGAAATGGAAATGGCCGCCTCCATGGACAGATCTTCAGCTGGTATTACAGATAAACTTCTTTACATAACTTACATCATTTTATTATCATGTGGGCATGTCATTAGTGTGACTGGCTCCCGGCATGATCACTCAGCATGGGAGTCAACGCACTAAACAGTGCCTCATTGGGGTTAGCTAGGGTTTAGGTTAGATAAGGTTAGAAATAGTACGAACATGTGACAGTGGTTTGTATGGTGGCACAGCTAACATAAATTCAACAAATCGCAATGAAGCATGTCAAAATAAAGACATGTCTCCAAATTGACCTTATAAGTGTTTTGAAGAAGTAGAATACGCAAGACCTGAGAAATTCACTATTAAATTTCAAAATCTCCGTGGGGGAAAAAAACATTTATTGCTAAATGCGACAGAAATTACTGGTGAAATGGCCAAATAAAAAGACACAAAATGCCCTAAATTAAATTGCCCAAGTTGTCTTCCAAATTGTATGCTAAGATGGGAGTAAAGTGCATGCTTGTCCTGACGAAAGTTCTGTAAGAGAAATAAAACATCGACCTGGGCTTCTTCTGATATAAATAAAGATAGAAAATATTTAAAAACAAAGAGTGCAGCATTAGGATTTTTTATGTATATAAGGGTTGCTAAGCACCGGGTAATAAATATATGCTTGGAGTGCAAGGCATATTGGGGGAAAAATAAATCAATATCGGGTCGGGCCAGCCTCCCTCCCAACAGACCCACTTGCGGCAGGACAGTCTTGATTTCGGTTCCTATACCATCATCCCGCTTTAGTCCCCCGGTGTTCAACAACTCGGGACATCAGGGAACTGTTTCCAGGCAGCACAGCACTTGCACATCATTAGACATACTCGCGATGTGCAGTGGGCGTTAAATCCATGCAAAGAGGGCTTTAGCATGATGGAGGCCAGGCAGCCAGTCAGTGGGCAGGCCATTATGGGCATCAGTGAAGTGGATCGAGTCTTTTTAGATAAACTATAAGTACTCTGCTCAGCCACCACCCAGCCAATCCCAGTCCTCCTATCATCTGCTCCCTTAGCACAGATCTGATATATCGTAAAGATAATAAGAGGATAGTGATTGGCTGTGGAGCTGGGTCTAGTCAGCAAATCAGCTCACGTTGATTTCTCATTAGCTGATCAACACTGAGTATCTTCCAATCAGGAAGCTAGTTTGTAAAAAGTGGAGCGGTATGGCTAAGGGTATGGCGTTATAAAGCAGGAAGCTTCCAAAGCGCTGATAATGTAAAGTCGTAAGTTATTTTGGTCATTAGAAACATGAATGAAGCTATTAAATCTAATAATACCCGTACAATGGATACCTGTAACAAGAAGTTTCACTAATACTTTTCATGTTTTTCTTTTTGTAATTTTACACTGTTTGTGACAGCTGAACTGCGTACGATTTAAACCTTGGCAGAGAGGAGGTCTGTGGAATATGCACAGCACTCTTATTGAAAACAGTGACAGAAGCAAGATTGGCAGAGAACTCTAAGCCAGTTCCCAGACTCTGCAGAATTATTTTTATTTATTCATTCGATCCATGATGCATTTAAAAAGAAGGGCGAGATCAACTGCAGCACAGAATGTCCCTTTTAAATGTTTATTCGCAACAATATACGCGTCAGGCTGGGTTTGGTTTAAAAAAAAAAAGGAGTCGAATGTCAGGCTCCCTAAGATTTAATGGCAGCCTCCTTTTGCTCTCTAAGAGCTAAAACTGTTAAGGAAATGAGTATTCTGGTCCCGTGTTATTTATGGCAGAAGGGCTATTGTCACAATACTGTCAGCTCTGCTCCATTAGGGCTTTTAACAGCAAACAAAGACATGGAGCAGGATGGGAAACAGATATGGTGACAAAGAGAAAGGAGAATCACAATATATTCAGCACCAGAGGACGTATTCTGTTAATTAATAGCTCAGTCATTCAAACACTGTGATGGACTGAATGGCAGTCAAAAATAAAAATTTGGAGAAAATAAAACAAAACAAAAAAATGTTTCTTCTGATTTACTTTCTTAAAAACGCAAGCAAGCTGGGATAGCCAAAAGGATCATGGGAGCTGAAGTTCTAGCACCACTAGGGAAGTTACAATTAAAAGGACACTATAGTCACCAGAACTACAGCTTATTGAATTTGTTCTGGTGAGTAGAATCATACCCTTCAGGCTTTTTGCTGTAAACACTGTCTTTTCAGAGAAAATGCAGTGTTTACATTACAGCCTAGTGATAACTTCACTGGCCACTCCTCAGATGGCTGCTAGAGGTGCTTTCTGGGGCAATGCTGCACAGTGTGACTGACATTCAGTGTCTCCACCCTCTGCATGCAGACACTGAACTTTCCTCATGGAGATTCACTGATTCAGTGCATCTCTATGAGGAGATGCTGATTGGCCAGGGCTGTGTTTGACTTGTGTTGGCTCTGCCCCTGATCTGCTAACTTCACAGTCTCAGCCAATCCTATGGGGAAGCATTGTGATTGGTTTAAAATAATGCTTCAATGATGTCAGCAGCCAGCTTGCAAGTCTGGGGCAGACAGGGGCAGAGCCAGCAGCTACAAGTAAGATTTTACTATATTTAGGGAGGCAAGAGAAGGCCAGGGGGGGCTAGATGGTGGTTTTAACACTATAGGGTCAGAAATATTTGTTTGTAGTCCTGATCCTATAGTGCTCCTTTAATAACTGGTTGACCTGGGAACGGAACCGTGGGCTCTCTCTCAATGGTTAACTTGATAAAAAAAAATTTAAACACAATAGTTAAAATGATTTAAAAAAATGGATAACATGAAAAAAAAAAAAAAGGGTCTAAAAATAGTCCTATGCTACTAGCACACTCACCAGAAGTGAGTTTGTACTCACCAGAGCACAATTTAGAAGAATTATGGAAATTTTGAGCCCAGATTAAAAAAAAATCTGTCAATCAACATAACGATTACACCAAACTGACCCTTTAAAAGGAACACTCGGGCACCACAATAACATTGTGAAGTTAATAATATAAAGTTATTATGATGCCAGGAGGTCCCTAGCGCTGGATAACTTATAATTCAGGTGACACTGTAAGCCAATCAGTATCTCCCCATTTACAAAACAGCTTAAGAAAAATATGGACATTTCTCAAGCCGTGTTTTTATTAATGAAGAGCTACTGATTGGCTTAGAGCGTCAGCTGACCAATCTAAGCCAATCTGCTGCGTTCCTGCCCGTGGCAGTCCAAGGCTTCTGTTTTGAAGAACCTTCTGGCACCATGAGAACTTTGTTTCTATTAAGTTGGAATGGTGCTGGATGGTCCCTTTAATGGTTAAATTGGTAGGGCCATTATGGTTTTGGACATTTAGTATAGAAGCAAAAAGCAGGAGACCTAAACCTACATAAACATGACACAGAATTTTTCAGTTGAAGATGTTCAAATTTGCCCCTATTAATAAGACTGCATAACATGAACGTGTGAATAATATAATTTTACGGTCATCATCGTACACATCGTAGCTCAGAGACGTCTTTGATATTGTTGCCTCTGCAGTTTAGCTCCACTGAGCTAAACAACCAGGGTGTAGCAGGACTGGTTGTGTGCCTATAAGCCAGGGAAGTGTAACAAGCAGAATTATAAAAGTGCCAATTTCTACTGAAATCTCAACTTTTGTAAAAAAAAAAAAAACACACTCTGCTTTTCAGTAAGTTCAACCTGCTTTAGGTTTTTTTAAGTGTCCCTTTACTCAACTGAACTACCTCACTAACATACAGGTAGTCTCATGAACAGACAAAATTTCTAAATAAATAAATCATATGTGAAAGGATTGCGTTATGAAAAAATAAACACCGAAGGAAAGAGTCTTTGTCCAAAGAGAGAAATAAGCTTACAATCATAGCACTTTGACCTAGGAGAGACACTTGTTATGCACATGATCTACTAATGAAAGTAAATGAATACAAAATCATTCTGCCATTATGTAAAACGAATTACTTGCACCCAGCTCTGTCTCCCTGCCCAAATCTAGTGCCAGGGATTGTGTCCTGAAAACTGATATAATGGCTGCAGAATATACACTTCATAAAATACTCCCCTCACATAGAGAGATAAAAAACGAGGATCCTAAAATACAAGTAAAATAATAAAGTTAAAAGGTAGCAAAAATCAATAAAATCTGAAACTAGGGAGGAAAAAAAAAAGCTTTTATCCACGAACATTGGAGGGTGTACACATCGGCCAATTCCTAAATACATTTTAATAGTGTGCATTGGTCGGAAAGTCTTCATGGCTGCATCAATTAATTGACAATTTACTTACATTTTCAGAAAAAAGGACCATTTTCAGAGAAACCGTAAAATGATGGTATCCTGTGACATTAACGTAGTTTTAGAATGATAATATATTCTGCACCTCTACTGTTGCAAAAGAAATGAAAGCCTTCATCTGCGCTGATAATTCAGATTTTTTTTCTGCAGTACAATTAGTTTAAATATTTAAATAATCTCACTTAGAAAAATAAATTCAAAACTTGTGATATGTCACTGGTTGAAGAAGTAGTGCTGAACACAGAAACCTTAGGATACAAAGTCTACAGCTCAAGGTCAACCAGTGAGACAGGATAATAAAGAATTGAATTAGTGCAGGACCAAGTCTTCAGGTCTTTTACATTACGGTTTCTCTTCTTATTTGGCAACGAGGATCCTAAAATCTACTTTGACTCAGAGAAAAACATTGTCCCCTGTCTCTCTGTCAACAGTGCATTATAACTGCTGTTTTATTATTATTATTATTACAGGGGAGCAATCATGAAAGCCTATATTTTGTTGTTGTAGTATACATTAATATGTGGTACTCTGACAGTGGTTATTTCCACAACACTTTAGTAAAAAAAAAAAAATATTTATATATTTTTATTTTTTTAAATCGAGGAGGGGGTGAGAGATTATCTTTCCAGGCTTTTTGTGGTCAGTGAGCGAGGCGAGGGTCACACAGCAGCTCACACCGGGGGGAATACACAGCAGCTCACACCGGGGGAAACACAGCAGCTCACACCGGGGGGAATACACAGCAGCTCACACCGGGGGAAACGCAGCAGGTCACACCGGGGGGAATACACAGCAGGTCACACCGGGGGGAATACACAGCAGCTCACACCGGGAGAAACACAGCAGCTCACACCGGGGGGAATACACAGCAGCTCACACCAGAGGGAACATAGAAGCTCACACTGGGGGCAACACAGCAGCTCACGCCGGGGGAAACATAGCAGCTCACACATGGGAGGGAACACTGCTCACACCAGAGGGAACACAGCAGTTCACATCAGGGGGAACACAGCAGCTCACTATGGAGATAGTTCCGTTAAACAACCCTCCCCCTATATATTATACGCTAAAAGAATATGGACATATTGTATTTATTACACCAGATGTTTAGTAACACATACATTTTTGATGCCTATACATGTGTTAAGCCAGTGACAAGACATGTACTGTTCTGTTGGTTTTTAGTACTAGCAACTCCATCCTCAGTGGCTGATGGTATCACAGGAATGAGCGATGCTGCCTCTTGTATGCACCCCTGTGATGTATCTTGCCTTTTTTAGCTAAGATCATAGATAGTATTCACAATAATTTAACTAATCTGACTATTTTTGTGTCACTAAAAAACCCATGAAAACTACATATTATTACAAAATAAAAAGTCACAAACAAATATACAGATATGCATTTAAATAAAGGCAACGAGCAATGCATGAATTATAGCAATATTATCCAGAATTCAGGTCCGGATTCACAGAGGACGAATCTTTGTTGTGTCCAGGACTGTCCTGATACAGATTGCGTCCATAAACATGACACACAATTCATGTTAATAGGACAGGGAGGGGAGGAAAAACCCTTTAGTTAAAAGGTGATATACTAAACAAATACTGATGCCTCCTAATGCCTCTTCTATCTTTTTTGATTTACACCACAGGCAGTCCCCTAAATAATTTATGGCGGGTTAAATTTATTGCACAGCTCCGCTGCCTGAAAGATCTGAATTGCCAAATAATTAGATTTTAGGGGCAAAGCTTATAAATTATCCACTGATTTGTCCAGCCTTGTTTGTCGGCTGTCTTGTGCTGCAGGTCATTGCTGGCATTTCACTGCTCCCGTTTTAATTGCTGATTTACACACTGACAGATGAAAGCTGATGCAGTCTACTCCGGGCTGGTTGTGGAAGACAGGAATGGTTTAAGAGTTGAAAGGGGTTATTTTTCTAACCGTCGTCCCCTATGAGACTCAATGGTGGCGACCCAATCGGTAATACACATCATAAAGGCAAAACAGATTTAAGGGGTTTCAGGCTTGCTTTTTTCAAGTCAAAAAGAAAAAAATAGATATATCTGCGACTCAGCTTATATATTGACTTCAAATATACAAGTCCATTGTCAATTAGCCATAGTTCTGAGTTTAGTAAAACAAAAGTTCTGCGTTAACAAAAAACAGAAAAGTATAAAACACAGAGTGTAATGAGAAAAAAAAAAAAAAATTACATAAGGACACTACTGTGACAGTGACATATGTTTGTTGGAAGTGCTTTGATTTTCGATGCCGAACTCACACATTCTCTATTGTTAAATTCCAAAAGACAAATCACAGAAAATCATCAAAATAAACAGAAAAGCTGAACATGATGGTCTGGAGACTGTTTTACTATGTAACCATGCAACAGATTTGTGTCTGCTAGTCGCATAACTTAGGATACTAGGTAAGTCAGAGTAGGGCAGTAGGGCAGGAGATAAGGTGACGTTGAGAACCTCTTGCCAGAAGCCTACAGGACTTACCAAAAGCTGCTAGCAGAAAGGATGACAAGAATATGACAATAAACCAATTTACTTAGACAGTCTAACTACCAAAACCACTACATCTTAATGTAAGGATTTTGGTGCACATTGCCTGTTTTCTCTCAGGCAATGAAAAACATTGTAATTTCTGAGAATTTATTTTTTATGATAAGCTTTGGATTATCATAGACTTATACGCCAGCATGTTCACAAAGCATTTGATTGGACAAAACATCATCAGGATCGGTTGATGGAGAAAGAAGACAGTCCCGAACAGGAATGAAGGTAATTTTTTTGTTGTTAAAGGACCACTATAGTGCCAGGAAAACATACTCGTTTTCCTGGCACTATAGTGCCCTGAGGGTGCCCCCACCCTCAGGGTCCCCCTCCCGCCCGGCTCTGGAAGGGGAAAGGGGTAAAAACTTACCTTTTTCCAGCGCTGGGCGGAGAGCTCTCCTCCTCCTCTCCGCCTCCGTTACGCCCCGCCGGCTGAATGCGCACGCGCGGCAAGAGCTGCGCGCGCATTCAGCCGGTCTCATAGGAAAGCATTTACAATGCTTTCCTATGGACGCTGGCGTGCTCTCACTGTGAAAATCACAGTGAGAAGCACGCAAGCGCCTCTAGTGGCTGTCAATGAGACAGCCACTAGAGGATTAGGGGGAAGGCTTAACCCATTCATAATTATAGCAGTTTCTCTGAAACTGCTATAATTATGAAAAAATGGGTTAAGCCTAGAAGGACCTGGCACCCAGACCACTTCATTAAGCTGAAGTGGTCTGGGTGCCTAGAGTGGTCCTTTAAGTTAGGCAAAGGAAGAGACAAGTCTGCAGCTTGACAAGATTAAATTCGGAGATGGATTTATGGCAACTAATTGCTTAAAGGGCCACTATAGGCACCCAGACGATTTTAGCTCAATGAAGTGGTCTGGCTGCCAGGTCCCCCTACTTTTAACCCTGCTGCTGAAAACATAGCAGTTTCAGAGAAACTGCTATGTTTACATTAAAGGGTTAATCCAGCCTCTAGTGGCTGTCTGCCTGACAGCCACTAGAAGCCGCTTCCGCTATTCTCACGGTGAAAATCCCACCGAGATGACGCTGATGTCCATAGGAAAGCATTCAGTAATGTTTTCCTATGGGCGGTTTGAATGTGCGTGTCGCTTTGGCCGCACACGCGCCTTCAGAGCTAAGGCCGGCAGGTGAAGAAGTCACCCAGCGCTGGATTAAGGTAAGAGGTTAAAAGGGTTTTAACCCCTTCAGCCTAGTGGGAGGGGGGCACCTAATAAACCTACAGTACCAGGAATACTAGTTTATTTTCCTGGCACTATAGTGTTCCCTTAACTGTACCAGCAGGTAACAGTCAGGAATACAGGATACATCACATACATTAAAGGGGGAAGAAAGAGTTTGCTTAACAGAACAAATAATGAGTGGTGCCTTAAAATGAATGCAAATCACAAAAAGTCAAATAAACAATTGAATAGATTTCTAAATCCAATTTACAATGGATGATTCTGCACTCTCACAAGAAAAAAAATCTCACTCTACACCAATAATATATTTATATATTTTTAATAGTATGAAAGAGTTTATTATTTTAGGCGTTTTTGTTCTAAGTGTGATATTATTTAACACACATTGAGTTATAGCCTATTATGGCCTTCCAACAATATAACAGATTACTTTGATACATAGGATGGCACAGCTAGGGTGCCGGTGCTCTCTGACTGTAATTCTATAAAGTTTTGTTTGTTTTGCACAATGCACACTATTATTCACGGTGATTGTTAAAATATTTTTGCACGAAGCAAAAAAGTTCTAGAAATAATAGTCTTTCGCATACTATTAAAAATACATAAATATATCAGTACTCTCTCTACACTCGCCACTAGACACTGAAAAGTTAAATTAAAATGCTGAGTGGACAGATTTCATAATCTGAATGCAATATCTATGTAATACTATAACAATGATATATGGAATAACGTCAATCTGCTGAAAAGAAAAAGTGACCTCTTGTTACTAAGAGGGTCTAGGGCAGGGGTTCTCAACCCAGTCCTCAGGACCCCCTACCAGTCCAGGATTTGGGGATTACCTGGGTGTGTCTCAGGTGTTTAGAAAAAGGGAAAAAACACCTTAGACTCTAAGGTGTTTTTTTTTTTTTCTAAACACCTTAGACACACCCAGGTAATCCCTAAACCCTGGACTGGTAGGGGGTCCTGAGGACTAACGTTGAGAACCCCTGGTCTAGGGCCCCTCGTGTATAATGAAAGAGCAGAGATTGTTTTAGGTGTAGTTCCTATAAGAGGCAAGATGAGTATAATAGTGACCCATTCATTATGCTTTATAAAATGTAATGTACAACGAAAAATATATATATATTCCGCATTAAACGGTAATTCCAAGTACTTATATGAAGTGGTCATGGTGCCCACATCACTGTGGCGTCAATATCTAGCCTGGGACAAACGTTCTAGGTGGTTAATGAAATTATTTGCACATTTGGCGTCTGTCGCAAGCATGCACAGCATGCTGATGCCAAACGGTAAATGGTTGTATGGCCACCCTCCATGCTGTCCATATCTTCCCCTAGGTCTATTCGCCCTGACCTCCTTTCCTTTCTGACCAGGGGGAGTGACGCCAGCTGTGGATGATCGAACCAGAGGAACAACTGGAACAGGGTGAGTTTTAGCTAAATTTGTTTGTTTTGGTTTTTTTATTTCAGGGAGTGACCAGCACAGCAAAGTTCACTCTAACCAAAACCAACGTTTTATGCAAAACTGTTTTTTTGGTCGGAGTAGGCCTTTAAATTGGATGTGTTTTTTACACAAAACTATACAAACTAATCTACTATTCATTAAAAGGTATTTTTTTAAAAGAACATTATTGGCATTAAGTCAAGACATTGATATAATCAGTATGAGGAATGCATGGATCAAAACATATTTGATTTGGATAGTAGAGGTAGTGTTTTTTTTCTCTTTGAACGATTAGAGACTGTTACCAGTTACATCGTTATGATAGCATAAATCCACCTGCAAATAATATAGATACAAAGTAAACGCACTCTATAACCATTACTATCATTATTCATATTACTACAACCGAACACCCACATGAGCCAATTATCAGACGGGTTACGGTGCCAGATATCTCGATTTTGCTCTGTAGAGGCCAATTCCTTTATTACTCTGGTTTTCTCCACTCAGGTTTTGTACATTTGTTCATTCAGTCGTATAACATCAATATGTGCTCTTCTCATTTAATGGCATTCGTAGTATTACTACACCATACAGACTGCACTAAAGGCATTTCCCTGTAAGCAGCATAAAGTCAACGTGTCGGGGGCACTCTCCATGGCATGGAAATGAAGCGGTTGCTGAAGGCTTGACAAATGACTGCCATATTTAGGAACCAGACAGGAACTTTAGGCAGAAACTTGTTTTTTTAAGAAGCTATGAGACTAGATAAAACATTCAGACGCCATCTCTTACGTTTTAAAGATACACAACTTTTTAGACAATAAGGATAAATTGGAAGAAATTTTCAACATTAATGTCTGGCACTTACAGTCGGCACCAAAAACCTTTCAACCAGTCGCTAGAATTTAGAGTGGACAGTGAAATTCCAAAAATTTAATTTTTTCCCATCACTGTCTTAGTGGATATCAATAGAAAACTTTTAAATTCACTATTTAAATTACAATTTGCATTACTGAGTAATTAGTCAGAATTCCAAGGGAGCCTTATTTCCCCGTTACCCTCATAGATCATTACTGTTTGGTCTCCCCTTACCTGAGGATGGATCTGTGGCTTATCGCAGGTAGCCTCAAAATCCAGCACTAGAAAATAGTGGTATCTCTGCGGAGGGAATGAGGTCATCGCCGCTACTGAAGCCCCAAATCCTTGGCTGCCCAATCTTCTGTTTAGCATTGGGTTGGATCCTTTCTCAGCCCACAAGGAATAGAATGGGTCAGCAGTGGGGGCTACCAGGGAGCGTGTGAAGAGATGCGAGGGAAGTCTTGCTGGTCGTACGTGGGGTAGTAACTGCATTGAATCCTCAGCTGCATTTACATAGAAACCTTAAAACAAAAGCAAAACACGGTAAGACACAGACAAAGCCTTAAAGAAAGCTATGAAATAGTTCATGAAATAACTTTTACCTTTACTGAAACAAAGGCAAAAATCAGCTTTTCTCCAGGAGCTATCAGAAAAAACATGACATCCGCTGACTGGCAGAATGTAAAACATACACAATGTAACTCATCACTAAAACCAAAGGGGGTCAAGAGGACTTCCCTAGGTGTTCTAGATTTCCCATGATGCCTCACCAGCCTACAGCTGGCAAAGCATTAATAGAGTTATAGACATATTATACAGGTTATAGATTGACAGCAGCTGTGGGATCTCCCAATTGGTGAAATCCAATTGAAGGATTCCAGGTTTGTGGACACTGTGTAAGCGACAGAAAGACTTCCAATATCTCAGTTTGATACATTTAGATTGTCCTTTTCTTTTTATTTAACGAAAACTCCAAAAGCCATAACCACTCCATTACTCTGTGATTTGACAACTTACCTGGGATCCGTTGCGTGCCAGTCACTTCCTATAGGAGAGCTGAAAGCAGGATCCAAAACTTATCCATGTAGGCCCCGGGCAGAACTCAGATACGTTCTCAGTTTTCAAAGGATTTGACTACTTACCCTAGCAGGGTGTATGGCATTCCTGGCACCATAACCACCACAGAACATTGTGGTGATAATGGCCATTATATATATTATACACAAACATAAAATGGACTGCAAGAAAGCTAGTATATAAAATGATGTGTCAATAAAGACCCTTCTACAATTTAAACGGTAAGAGGCAGAGGCCAACTAACCAATCTGGTAATGACTGCTAACTCCAGCAAGCTACCTCTCTCATAATGCACAGCCAGATTTATAAATGACACTTAATTGTCTGATTGTCAGTGAATTTTTGGTGCAATATATAAAATCTGTCTGGGCTTGTTTTCTGTCAAGTAAAGGAAAGAAATGTGCGCTTATTTGCCTGTGAAGGGTGGCAAGTGATAGGTTGAAAGCATCAACTGATATTCCAGCCAATCAATGCTGCCGCCTCACTTCTCGCGCTAATTACTGAACAGAACAGTAGAGGACAGACCAGCTCCTGGGCACATATTTTTAGTGTTAAACCCTTCAAGAATGTTTTAAAACTTAAAGGAACACTATAGCGTTAGGAATACAAATGTTTATTCCGAACGCTATAGTGCCCAGGTAGCCATTTAGGTCCAGGGCCTTTTACTTACACTTTCTCCAACGCAGGGTCAGTCTCCACTTGCTTGGCAGAGATCATCGAGATTGATAAATCAGCAAACCATAGGAAAGCAAGCATTGGGGGCTAGTGCGCATGTGCAGCAAAACGCAGAGCTGATTGAAATGGAAACGTTTTACTCTGCTGCATCTAGTGGCTGTCGGAGTTACAGTTAAACCCTGCAATCTAAACATTGCTAATATTAGAGAATATAAATGTTTTCACATGCAGGGTTAAAATGGTGGGGACATGGACCCAGATCAGGCACCATAGAATTTGGTTGAAATTAAGTTATCATGCCCATATTGTTCCTTTAAGGATGCATTATGAGTTAAAGTGACCATATTAGTCTTAAATATTGGGTGAGAACCACCAACATTATAGTACTCTGACTTATCACTATAAGTCGATGTAATGTAACCAATTTACCAGTTTCTTTTATTTTAGACAGATCTGAACAATTTGAAGTTGTATACTTATAATGTGTACTTTGAATAAACCAGTCATTTTGGCAGTTCCACTATTAAATCATTCATGTTCTGGGTTGTACTTTGCAGGTCTTGTTTTTCTTTAAAACAGCTACTAAGGAGAACAGCAATTCATAATGTTTCCTCTCTCCATCAAACCCAACAGCCCACGTACCCGACATGGATTCTGATACGATGTGTTTAGTGAGAGTGGAATGTTCATTAGGCATAAAAAAAATGGAAAACAAGACCACACGTCAGGACAATGTCTGGATAAGCAATGGAGATGCCCCAATTAAGGCTTTGGGGCCTAATGCTGAAAATGTCACATTCTTAACTAAAGTAATCTAGTCAAAAATAAAACAAATCTTTATTCGTCTTCAGGGGGAAATTAGAACAGTGTTTTCTAACATATGCAAATAGTGGAATCACCTTTAAAAACAACAGAATACATTCTTGTCAAGTTTATGCTCCTGGGGGGGTGGGGAGGGGATGCAGAATCTCAGCTGAACTTGAGAACCTGATATGATTTTCAATGAGACATCAAATGCTGCAATCACAAATATATTGTTTATCTGAATTCCCTTTAAAGGTGCGCTCTCACCACCAAAACAATCAAAGCTCGTTTTATGAGCAGTTTATCAAAAGCCAGGGTTCTCCCATAGCTCCGCCCATTTCGCAGTTGCACTGAGGTGACTTACTGGGTAGCTTTAGCGGTCCTTTATATTAGTGCAATTGCTGGAGTACATCTTTAGCAGTAAGCCTTGGCCATACCAGAAAGTGGCTCCACCAATCAATAGGCTGTTGCTGGAGTGTATGGGATCTGAACCTACCCAATAATATCAGGGGGTTTATGGAATATATAATTAGCTCCAATTCATGAGATCAAAAGAAAACAACTAGTGAACAGCACGGAAAGGTAAGAGAAACATTGTTAGTCTCTTAAAAGTATCTGCAAATATGTGCACTCTGATAAATTGAGTTTGGTTTTTAAATATTTAAAGGAACACTATAGGGTCAGGAATACAGACATGTATTCCTGACCCTATAGTGCTAAACGCACCATTTAGGTGGCTCCCCCCCCCTTAAAAGCATGAAAAACTCACCTTATTTCAAGCACCGTGTAGGTCTGCCGGCACTGGCCCCGCCCCCTTGGTGGCATCATCAGAATTGCCGATTTTTAGCCACTCCAATGCTTTCCCATGGGGAAAGCACTGGATTGGCTAATATCGGCAAGGGGGCAGGGCCAATGCTGTTTTGGCCAATCAGCCCTTCCTCATAGACATGCATTGAATCAATGCATCTCTATAAGGAAAATTCAGCGTTCCCATGCATCTTTTTATTGCTAGTTTTCACGTTCTGGCGTAACATAAAGTGGATGTTTTACTGTCAGTTTTTCATGTTGCCTTAGAGCACTTTTAATTGAATATACATTGACATACTGGGCTTGAGAAAAGACGGTGTAGGCCCCATCTAAGAAAAAGACATGCTATTAATGCTTACTACAATGACTGGACGACCAAATTCAGGGCGGAACATAAGAAGAGCAAAGTTAAAGGGATATTCCAAGGACCACAACAACTTTGTTGTAATGAAGTTATCATGGTGCCAAGAGGTCCCTGATGCTTTCTTACCTTTAGGGGTCAAACCATTAATGAACAGCTTAACCCCAAAGTCTGAACTTTCCTTTGAGCCCGAGGTATCACAGATGTGTTAACCTAGGGTGGCTGTTAGAATGTATTCTGCTAGTGCTAGAAGTATGTATCGAATTAATCATTTTATTAGGCATACTGTGCAGCACTACCACAGGAAGCACCTCCAATGGCCATTTGAGGAGAGGCCACTTGGAGGTGTCCCTATGGGGCAATGTAAACACGGCCTTTTCTCTGAAAAGGCAGTGTTTGCATGAAAATGCCTGCATTTAATGATTATACAATAAGATGTAGTTGTTCTGGTGACTATATAGTGTCCCTTTAGTTTGTATAAAATGTTGTAGGTGAAGAACTGCAGAGATACACATAATTATGTTGTATGTATAAAATCGCATAAATGGCAAATAAAACCATTTGTAAAAAAAAAATTAATACATATTTTTTTTTATACAAATAACTAATAAAATGATTAATTCGATACATACTTCTAGCACTAGCAGAATACATTCTAACAGCCACCCTAGGTTAACACATCTGTGATACCTCGGGCTCAAAGGAAAGTTCAGACTTTGGGGTTAAGCTGTTCATTAATGGTTTGACCCCTAAAGGTAAGAAAGCATCAGGGACCTCTTGGCACCATGATAACTTCATTACAACAAAGTTGTTGTGGTCCTTGGAATATCCCTTTAACATTGCTCTTCTTATGTTCCGCCCTGAATTTGGTCGTCCAGTCATTGTAGTAAGCATTAATAGCATGTCTTTTTCTTAGATGGGGCCTACACCGTCTTTTCTCAAGCCCAGTATGTCAATGTATATTCAATTAAAAGTGCTCTAAGGCAACATGAAAAACGGACAGTAAAACATCCACTTTATGTTACACCAGAACGTGAAAACTAGCATCTACGGAATTACATAGCATATAAACGGAGCACCCATACCAATACTCAGTGCTCACTGAAACATGTGATACAGCGTTACATCATTACCATAAATAACTTATTATCGAACTAAAAAATTGCAACGAGTTAAAATGCATCATAGTGTGAAATGCAGCCAGTTAGCGAGATCCGAGTGACGTTTAGTAGCATACAGACTGCCCTGCTGCTTGGATCACTTGTGGGTCAGGAAATTCACAAAACCACAACAACAACTGCCCTGATACTTGCACACACGCAACAGAAACGCAGTTTAGGGATATGTTTCAGCGTTTTCTTGATTTTTTTTTTATTTTTTTTAAACACTCCAGGTACCATAACCACTTTAGCTGACTGACTCTTCCCCACTAAAAAAGAAAAAAAAAGTAAACTCCCATTTATCCAACCTCTCCTTTATCCAAAAAACTGGGGAGAGCGGTGTTATATGCACTAACACATTATTTGTGACCTGTATGAGTAATATTTTATAATGCATGCTTTCTATAAATGTACAGAATTTAGTTAATTGTAGCTTCAGTTTCTTGAACCAATAAACATTGATTATAAGCTATATAAATGCCAGAAATAATAAGATGATATACAGTGATCAGCCAAAACATTAAAACCACCCGCCTAATGTCATGTAGGTCCCACAGTGCTGCCAAAATAGCTCTGATGCGTTGATGCTGTGCACTTGTTCCACCATTGATACCCTAGCCTCTGGGCAGTGAGATGGGGCATCACATAGTGAGTAAATTCCAGGATTATAAATAATATACAGCTCTTCTCCGCCCATAGGGGATCAGTAATACTAATGGTCTCCCAGTAAATCCAAGGTTTCTCATAGTAAAGTATTGGGATGCAGTGCGCATGCACACCGGCCATGCTTCTTATGGAGAAGCATTGGACGTAATACAGCTCTATTTTCCTATCTGCAACAAACTGGGAGGTTCTATTGTATTTGGTCTCACCACAAATAATTTGTATTAAGCTACATGCTCTCACAGAGAGACTTCAACAGGGGTGTGACATTTTTTTTTCAAAAATCTACTTAAGGGATTAAAGTGGTAGCCCAAAGTCCTTGACCATCATGACAATCTACTTGTTCAGACACAAAATAGTTTCAATGACAAAGATGGCTATTTTTGCTTCGGTTTTTAATTAGGAATAAATGTGCATTTTGTGAATTAACTTGGGTCTCACCCTCTGCCCTCCCATAGTCTCTTCCTTTCTCATAGTGTGTGTGCTGGCTGTGTGTGCAGTAAGTGCTGGCTATATCTGATGCGTGTGTGCTAGCTATAAATGAAGTTTGTAGTGTGAGCTGGCTGTATGTGATGTGTGTTGTGTATGCCAGCTATATATGATTTGTGTGTTTGTGGTGGTGCTCTATGTAAACCACCTCCTGCTTGGCTTCCTGTTGGAAAGGGGGCTATGATCCCTGGGGCGGGGGGGAGTCATACTGCCTGGTGTTCCAGTACAGATGCTTGGTGGTCTAGTGGGGGGCTGTGAGACCTGCACTTCTGGCTGATGTAGACCTCAATAAAATCTCCCTCTCAGTCCTGGCATTCAGTGAGTCAGAGTAAATGCTTCAAAACATCATACTCGCTAGATAGTGAGCAATTACTGGAGGTGCAGACCTCACACTACCTGCCCCGACACCAGTACCCCCTAGCCTGCCACTTACCCGCAGTAGTGCTAAAAAAATGAAAAAAATGCCTGCCCAGCACCCGGTAATGCATATCCTGGGGTGTCGGGCTATATCATTTCCCCATCTCTGCTTCAACTGCCAGACAACCAGCAACAAGACAAGAACCAAAAGGTTGGAACTGTACAGTACATGGCTGGTTTTTGGTCACACGTCTTTTTAAAGTAAAAGAAAAGCTGTAACTAAAACAGAGGGCATTTCTAAGGGTACCCTCAGAAATGCAGGGTTAAGTTTGAAACGCAGTGCCTATCAGTGTTTATTTGCATGTCAAGCTGGGGATTCTGGGATAGTTGTATAAACTACATTTCTTGGAAGTTCTGTGCTCAAGGCGGACTTCCCAAAGTCCAACTTGACACATGCAGGTGACGCACAACAGTATTTTTTTTTTCTAGCTACAAGAAATAGTGGGGGGTTTTATTGTATTGGGTCTCACCACAAATTATTTGTCACCTAGCTATATGCTCACAATGCCCATGTGTGTTTATTTGCATATTAAGCTGGGATTTCTGGGATAGTTGTGGAAACGTGATTTCTTGTCATTTCTGTGCTTTAGGTGGACTTTGCTAAAAGTCTAATTTAAGATATGCAGAGGATGCACAACAGTAATATTTCTATCTGCATTAGTAGACTTAGAAATATCATTTTGTCTGTTCAAGACGCTGAACGTGACAACCTTCACAAATCCAAACTTAAGTAGGAGGTGTCTCTAGAGAAAGGAACAGCAACTTATATATGCACCAAACCTACTCCAGAGAGATGTACAGATTTTGGTGCTTAGAGTGTCCTTTTAAAGGTCCATCACAACTTCATCTCAATTAAGCGGTTATGGTGCCTGGAGATTGTTGCCACAGTCATGCCTTAATGGGTTAAACTAGTGACGAAAAATTTAACCCTGAGCGTTTACAAAGATGGCAGCTGTCAGCTCTGTTTAACTCTTCCACCAATGATCCAAAGCTTCACTAGCTCTCTACTCATAAACATAAATAAAAAGATACTGGAGTACCTGGGCAGAACAGGCACACAGCACCTTTGACGTTTACGGAAGAAAAGCACCTGAGATTTCAGAAGCCGTTTGCCGCCTGAGGCTCACTTAGGGTTAAACCATTCAAGAATGGTTTAACATTTTAAGGTAAGTGTCCCTGGGGGCCTTCAGGCACCATAACAACTTAATTGAGTTAAAGTTGTTATGGTACCTGAAATCCACATTTAAATGCTAAAAGCACAGTGAGGTCTCGGTTCATAGGTTGCCACCCCCCAAAAAAATATGTTTCTTCGATTTGTCATTACTATATGCCATCCATATATTACATTGAGTATTTCAAACTCAGTCCGACATAAGGCGGGCGTCCCATATTGTTAATGTGATAAGGTGGACAGTATAAATACCTACTCTGCAACTGTCACAAAAAATAAAGTTAACTACGGTATATTTTAATGCGTGCAGTGTGTTAAAGTAATACAGTGGCCTTATTTTGTGTTAAATGAGCTTATAAAAGTTTGACATAATTATAGTTGGAAAATTTAATAATTAAAAAACAATAATAAAGTGGTAAAGGGGTGGTCACCTTAGATTTCAATGTCATTTTCTGCCAATTACAAGTTATAACGTACATTATTCCGTAACAAGTAATATTACTGATCTATATGGAACTTGTTGGCATTTTATAAAATAATAATAATAATAATAATAATAATAATAATGTGTGCACAGTATAGGGGGAGATATATATAACATCTATAAAGGGTTCGATCGTGAAAAACCCAGATCTGATCAAGAATTTATAGGAAACATATGGGTTTCATTTTTTATTTTTCTTGAGAAAACCACTCCAAACATTCCTGTAAAATGAAATCAATTATATATTTATAGCATCATAATCACCAGACTCGGCGAAGTGGTCATAGTGCTTGGATAACCCTTTAAACATTGGGGAGATTCATTAAAATGTTCAAATCAGAAATGTGGTGAAAACTCTAAAAGTGGGGAAACCTTTTTGGAAAACAAAAGAATCACTAGGTACGTATAGTGAGCCGGGCTGCATTCTGGATCTTGACCGCCCTTTTGGGTGGGATCTGATCTGGTCTGATAAGCAAATTGCCCGGGTTCTTTTTGTAATTGCACAAGATGAGCTAAAGCAAGCTTGAGATCTGAGCGGAGACCCGTTTTCCATTTTCAGTACTCTTTTGCACCTCACTTTTATCCTCTCTTCAGGTACATACCATTACTGCACTTTTTAAAACATTCCACCGTATCTCAAATGGGGACTTTTTTTTTTTTATCTCCCCTTGTAACAGCGATATATTTAAGCCATTTTCTTGAGTGACTTGACACATTATAGAAGAAGTCACACCACTTTAAATAAATTGGATTTTAAAATTTCTATACTGACCTACACAAAAGAATTGGAGGGAGGGGAGAATTTTTTTTTTTACTCTGCTATATTCAAAGCATTGTACACAACTTTTGGCGCTATTTGCTAAACAATGTATTTTATAGTGTTGACTGGGAATGCATGAGAAAATATGAAACACTCCACATGTTCACTTCTTCACAGGTGTTAGTTTACATCGGTTTGGGCTCAATCAATCTGGCCTTACAATATGTAAACTGGCATATTTGTGAAACTTGTACTTTTGTTTTGAAACATTATTATAGTTTAAAGTCATTCCTTTAGCGCCAATCCTGACTAATTATTCTTGATCAAGAAGGAAACCACGAGATAAGAGGACATTTTGTGGTTTTGTTAATACATTCAATATTCTTAAAGGGACAGTCTGGGCTCCAATCACAACTTCATCAAAATGAAGATGAGCCAGTGAGATAGCACAGTAGAATCTGTTCAACCCTTGGATCACAGGTTCAAATCCCGGCAGGATTGACTCAGTCCTTCATCCTTCCCAGGTAGATAAAACGAGTACCATTAAATTGGGTAATAGTAACAATCCCTGGATTCTGGTACATCCCCAGGATGTACTTGAAAACCAGAGTAATCTGAATGTACATTTCTTAGTTAAATACTTTGTAGTTAATAATAATAATAATATTATTATGATGCTATAGTGCAAGGAGATTCCAGGACGCCAGTTTACCTCGAGGGGTTACACCGTGAAATGACAAGCAGCACATGGCAACATAAATGATAAATGAATCATTCAACTCATAGAATATAAGCTGCGTAAAATCAGAGGGGTTATAAGAAAATAAACTCACAACTATATGAAAAGGAAGCATTGAGACTAGCATTGGGATGGCGTTAAACGAGAAAAAAAAAACTATGATTTTGCATGTATTCACTTCAATCTAAAATGCAGCAAATAGAAAATGAACTGGCAAAATTTAGGCGCCAAAAGTGAATTTGGAAAATTGTGCCAACTTCGCTACAGTGACAGCATGGCTACTTAACTGTTGCCAGTTTTCAATTAACTACAATTACATAAAATACAAGTTCTAAAGGCTAAAACAATTAGCAGATAAATAAGTCAGAAGAGCTAAACTGAGGAGTAAGTATAAAAGATGCTGCAGCACCATGGACCACAAATAGAGATGAGACAAGATAAAGCACCAGTGGGGCAATAAGCTACAGCAGGGTTAAGCCCTTAGCCACCAGCAAAGTTGAATCTTCTCACATGCCGTGTTATAAGTCTTATCATGGGGCAAATGCCAACAACTCCAGGCTGTAGGACATCACATCTATTATTATGTTATTTATATACCGCCATCAAATTCCGCAGCGCTTCACAATGGGTGGACGAACAGACATGTAGTTGTAACTAGACAAGTTGGACACACAGAAACAGAGGGGTTGAGGGCCCTGCTCAATGAGCTTGCATGCTAGAGGGAGAGGGGTAAAATTACACAAAAAGGTAAGGATAGTATTAGACTAGTGACAGTTGCAGAAGAGGAATGTATCATGTATATAGACAGAAAGCAAATGCAACATGCTGTATGCCCCTCCTGGTTGGATGTTTGAGTTCCTCACATGAAGTCTAGGACTCCTCTGATCTGACCTTTTAAGTCTGAGAGTTTGCATGTTTATTCTAGTATGATGCCCGGGGCTTTGAGATATGTAAATGTCTAAACTCTTAATCCTCCTGGATCTTCTACTATGTATGGTGGTCCTCACATCTGCCTTGAAATGATGTCAGAGGGACTGAGGTCTGTCCTAGTGTGATGTAATGGGATGCCTGAATTTGTTGCTTTCTATGGGATTCCTGATAGCCACCTGTTGGAACTTTTGGGGGTCCCAGAACATGTTCCCATGTCTGTGGATCCTGAAGCCTCTCTAAGCAGGATATTTTTTTGGGGGGGGTAGGATCATGTCTACTCTAGTAGTATGTCTGGGGTTCCTAATGCCTCTGTAGGCAGGATGTCCGGGGATTCCTGAATATGTTGCTATGCCTAAGGGGGATTGTGTCAGTCCTAAATGTATGTCTAAGGGTTAGAGGCCTCCCTAGGCATGTCTTGGGGTCCCTATCTGTTGTCAGGCGGCCATATTTGGTGATCCTGATGCCTATCTAAGCAGGATGTCCGAGGATCCATGAACATATGGCTATGACTAGGGGACTTGTGTTTATCCTAGTATTAGGCCTGGGGATCCAAAGATCTGTCTAGGCAGCAAAAGGGTCCCAAAACATGTGGCCATATCCAGTGATTCTGAAGCCTCTCTAGTAAGCATGTACCCATTGTACAGCACTACAGAATTTGCTGGCGACATATAAATATTAAAATAGTAATGATAATGTCTGGGGGAGCCCTGAACACGTGGCCCTATGTGGGGGTCCCAAGGCATCTCTAGGCAAGATGTCTGGTGTGCTCTTAATATGTGGCCATGTCTGATGGTCCCAAGGCATGTCAAGGCAGGATGTGTGGGGGTCCCAGAAAATGTGGCCCTGTCTGGGGGTTCTGAAGCCTCTCTAAGCAGCATGTGTGTGGGTCCCTGAATATGTGGCCCTATCTGGGGGTTCTGAAGCCTCTCTAGGCAGGATTTGTGGGGGTCCCTATGCCTCTTTAGGCAAAAATGTGTGAGAGTCCCTAAACATGTAGCCCTATCTGGGGGCTCTAAGCCTGCTCAAGGCAGGATGTGAGAGGGTCCATCTACATGTGGCCCTAACCCCACTCTAGGCAGGATGTGGGGGTCCCTGAATATGTGGCCCTATTCAGGGGTCCTGAGCCCTCTCTAGGCAGGATGTGAGGGTCCCTATACACGTGGCCCTATCTGGGGGTCCTGGCCCCTCTTGGCAGGATGTGAGGGTGCCTATAGATGTGGCCCTATCTGGGGGTCCTGAGCCCACTGGATGTGGGGGTCCCTGAATATGTGGCCCTATTCAGGGGTCCTGAGCCCTCTCTAAGCAGGATGTGGGGGTCCCTATACATGTGGCCCTGTCTGGGCATCCTGAGCCCTCAAGGCAGGATGTGTGAGGGGGGTCTCAGGACACGTGGCCCTATCTGGGGGGCCTGAGCCCTCTCCAGGCAGGTTGTGAGGTGGTCTCTATACATGTGGCCCTATCTGGGGGTCCTGAGCCCTCTCTAGGCAGGATGCAAGGGGTTCCCTGAACATGTGGCCCTATCTGGGGTCGTGGCCCCTCTTGGCATGATGTGAGGGTCCCTATACATGTGGCCCTATCTGGGGGTCCTGAGCCCACTCTAGGCAGGATGTGGGGGTCCCTGAATATGTGGCCCTATTTGGGGGGTCCTGAGCCCCCTCTAGGTAGGATGTGGGGGTCCCTATACATGTGGCCCTGTCTGGGCATCCTGAGCCCTCTCAAGGCAGGATGTGAGAGTCCTTATACATGTGGCCCTATATGGAGGTCCTGAGCCCTCTCTAGGCAGAATGTGTGGTGGTCTTCTTGAGGCCTCTCTAGGCAGGATGTGTGGTGGTCCCTGAACATGTGGCCCTATACGGGGGTCCTGAGCCCACTCTCGGCAGGGTATGTGGTGGTCCCTGGACATGTGGCCCTATTTGGGGGTCCTGAGTCCTCTCTAGGCAGGATGTGAGGGGGTCTATACATGTGTCCCTATCTGGGGGTCCTAGTCCCTCTCTAGGCAGGATGTGAGGGGGTCTCTATACATGTGTCCCTATCTGGGGTTCCTGGTCCCTCTCTAGGCAGGGTATGTGGTGGTCCCTGGACATGTGGCCCTATGTGGGGGTCCTGAGACCTCTCCAAGCAGGGTATGTGATGGTGGTCCCTGGACATGCTGCTTTGTCTGGGGACCCCTCCATGCTGGCCCCATCCCAGGCCCCCTGCTGGCCCCATCCCAGGCCCCCTGCTGGCCCATGCTAGCCCTATCCCAGGCCCCCATGCTAGCCCTATCCCAGGCCCCCATGCTAGCCCTATCCCAGGCCCCCATGCTAGCCCTATCCCAGGCCCCCATGCTAGCCCTATCCCATGTGCTAACTCCCCATCCCATGCTAACCCTATCCAGGCCCCCATGCTAGCCCCATCCCAGGCCCCATGCTAGGCCCCCATTCCAGGCCCCATGCTAGCCCTATCCCAGGCCCCATGCTAGCCCTATCCCAGGCCCCCTGCTAGCCCTATCCCAGGCCCCATGCTAGCCCTATCCCAGGCCCCTGCTAGCCCTATCCCAGGCCCCCTGCTAGCCCTATCCCAGGCCCCATGTTAGCCCTATCCCAGGCCCATGCTGGCCCTATCCCAGGCCCCATGTTAGCCCTATCCCAGGCCCATGTTAGCCCTTCCCAGGCCCCAATGCTAGCCCATCCCAGGGCCCCATGTTAGCCCTATCCCAGGCCCATGCTAGCCCTATCCCAGGCCCCATGTTAGCCCTATCCCAGGCCCCATGTTAGCCCTATCCCAGGCCCCATGTTAGCCCTATCCCAGGCCCCATGTTAGCCCTACCCCAGGCCCCATGTTAGGCCCTATCCCAGGCCCCATAAGTTAGCCCCATCCCAGGCCCCATGCTAGCCCCTATCCCAGAGCCCTATGTTAGTCTTCTATCCCAGGCCCATGTTAGCCCTATCCCAGGCCCCATGTTAGCCCTATCCCAGGCCCCATGTTAGCCCTATCCCAGGCCCCATGCTAGCCCTATCCCAGGCCCCATGCTAGCCCTATCCCAGGCCCCATGTTAGCCCTATCCCAGGCCCCATGCTAGCCCTATCCCAGGCCCCTGATGGCCCCCTGCAGCCCCAGGGCCCCTTCCATGTACCACCCAGGGGCCCCCATCCCGGGGCCACCTCCATGCAGCGAGGAGCACCACATGAGGGTCTCCCCCGGCCCCCTCCTCATCCACACAAAACACCAACCGACTCACCTCTCACTCTCCCCCTGTCTATGGAGACGGCCGTGACGGGCACATGTCGCCAACCAACCAGGAGCCGCGCCGCCGGCCTGCTCAGCCAATCACAGCCGAGGGGGGCGGGGACACGCACAGGCTTCTTTCTATGCGACTTTCCAGCACGGATTCATGTGGGAATGTCAATCGAACATGGCGGCAGCGGCGGCTCCTCCCCCGGAGCATGCCGGGAGTTGTAGTTTTTCCCAGTAATTTTCCTTTATCATTCCAGCACATGGTCCTTTATGTTTTCTATGGCCTATCATGTATCAGTGTACCAGCTCACTGCATCACATTTTATTTATATTATTTGCAGTCTGTGGTGTAAAGACTTGATGAAACCACATATAAATCTAATTTTCAGATTTCCCCCCATCATATTATTGTGTGCAATAAGCCCTAGCCATGTGGTAGCCATGTAGCAGCCATGTGGTATCCATGGGGTAGCCATGTAGTAGCCATGTGGCAGCCATGTAGTAGCCATGTAGCAGCCATATGGTAGCCATGGGGTAGCCATGTAGCAGCCATGTGGTATCCATGTGGCAGCCATGTGGTATCCATGTGGTAGCCATGTAGTAGCCATGTAGTAGCCATGCCATGTACAGCTTGGCCATGGATAAACATGCATATTGTTATATTAGCTGCCAGTAGCCCTGGGTACACTAGGCCTCAGCCTTTTCTGCAGTTGTTGCCAGGTTTTCACACTGATATTTTTATTATTATTATTTTATTATTTATATAGCACCATGGCTGATTTACAAATGAAGAATATCAGCCTATAATGTGCTGGCAACGTCAGCCTATGTTTAGTCTGAAAGCTCTGCAGCACATTATTATTATTATTAAGTTATTATTTATATAACGCCAACAAATTCCGCAGCGCTTTATGCGTATAAATATCTTGTAGCCGTACACCTCTTAAAAGTGAATAAATCTTTATGTGTTACAGTGAATACACCATGTATCTTTGTGCTATATGGTATATTCAGTGTAAATGGGAGCGATTTAAGATAAGTTATTAAATTATTCATAACAGGTTTACTTTAAAGGCAGGTATCCTCTTTTAACGTGGAGCTGTACTTACAATTCTAATTATTTAAATCGCGCCAATATAGTCCACAGCGCAGTACAATAGCTAAACAGGAAAAAACTTTAATTCTAAAGGGGTTAAAACCCCTTCAGTCACTTACCTAAATTCAGTGCCGATGTCCCTCAATGTCCCAGACCTAATGCGCTCAGAGACCTAATGGCCGCGCTTGCATTAGGATTTCCCATAGGAAAACATTGATGAATGCTTTCCTATGGGGAAAAATATGACGCTGGAGGTCCTCATGCAGAGCGTGAGGACGTCCAGCGTCAGATAACAGATCAAAGGTCCGTTTCAATTCAGGAAGCCCGCTAGTGGCTGACTGTTAGACAAGGCATTTGCCTTGGGCGGCATTTTTCAGGGGGCGGCAAAAAATGCCACCCCCAAATGCTCAGGCAAATGCCTTGTTAGCCTTGCTGCTAACTGACATGCTGGGCGGGCGGCTGGCGAGGGAACACTTCCTCTGAGTGGTCTGCTCAGCTCCCTCGCACGCTGCAGAGTGGGCTGGGAGCCGGAATATGACGTCATCAACCCGGCTCCCAGCCTCACTCTGCGGCGTGCGAGGGAGCTGAGCAGACCGCTCAGAGGAAGTGCTCCCTCGCCAGCCGCCCGCCCAGCAGCCCGCCCATCAGCCTGACCGGCAGCCACTGGACCCCCAGGGTAAAAGAGAACCCCCCCCCAGCCTCCTTACCATTACCAGCGGTTAAATAAAAAAAAAAAAAAGTGTTAATGTGAGTGATTGTGTGTGTGTCTGACTGTGTGTGTGTGTCTGACTGTGTGTGTGTTTGTGTCTGACTGTGTGTGTCTGACTGTGTGTGTGTTTGTGTCTGACTGTGTGTGTGTGTGTGTGTGTCTGACTGTGTGTGTGTGTGTGTGTGTCTGACTGTGTGTGTTTGTGTCTGACTGTGTGTGTGTCTCTGACTGTGTGTGTGTGTGTCTGACTGTGTGTGTGTTTGTGTCTGACTGTGTGTATGTGTCTGACTGTGTGTGTGTGTGTGTGTCTGACTGTGTGTCTGACTGTGTCTGTGTGTTTGTCTGTGTGTGTGTGTGTGTGTGTCTGTCTGACTGGGTGTGAGTCTGACTGTGTGTGTGTGTCGCACTCTGTGTGTGTGTGAGTCTGACTGTGTGTGTGTGTTTAGAAGGTGGGGCAGGGGGCAAGGGTTGGGTGGGGTTGGCGCGGGGGGCGCCTGAGTTTTGTCCTGCCTAGGGCAGCACAAAACCAGGATACACCACTGCTCAGGGCACTATAGTGCCAGGAAAACTAGTATGTTATACTAGTATATATTACATAAAATAAAAGATTACAATAATATAATATTGCTATGTATTATTTTGTAATGAATACTTGGAAGGTAAACAACCACTCGTCACACTAATGCAGTTCAGCTTGCTGACGTGCTTTTTATGCCTGGAGTGTGTCATAGTTTATGAGTAGATATCTGCTTGGGGCAAAAGAAGGGAAACCAACTATTGGTTGGGATATGTTATAAACCACCTAATGTTAATATTGACGAGGAACAACAGCTGCTTGAGCAAATTGAAAAAGCTCCAAATCTGGGGAACATGTTAATTATTGGAGATTTTAATTACCCAGACATAAATTGGGACAGAGGGACTAGTAGCTCAACAAAGGGAATCAGGTTTTTGAACTTGTTACTGACACCTTCATGTCACAACTTGTACAAGCACCAACTAGAATGGACGCTTGTCTGGACCTGGTTCTAACAAACAACGTTGATCTTTTGACCAACATTCAAGTAGGTGAGCACTTGGGAAATAGTGATCACAATATGGTGTCCTTTGAAATAAACTCCAAAAAACAAAAGCACATGGGGTATACTAAAACATATAATTTTAAAAAGGTCAATTTCTATAAGTTAAGGTCGGGTATACAATATATTGACTGGCATAAACTCTTTAGTGAAAAGAACACAGAGGATAAATTGAACCTCTTCCAACAAGTATTAGGAAGGCACATTTCTCAGTATGTACCATTGAGTAATAAATATAAAACAAACAATTTGAAACCAATGTGGCTTAGTGGGGAAGTAAATCGAGAAATTAAAAATAAGAAAAGGGCATTCAAAGCCTTTAAATCTGACATCCTATAAAAGAAATAAGGAAGCCAATATTGCGTGCAAAAAGGCGATTAGATTCGCTAAACTTGGAGGAGTGGCCTGACCAGGGACGCACTAAGCTAGAGCTCTGGTCCCAGCACGCCAAAAATAGCGATTAAAAGCTTAAAACAATAGCACTTACCCGTCCCACATGGAGAAAAGGAACCCGAAAAAGATTACTAAAAGGGGTCCGGAGATGGGATCCTCTGTGTTGGAGTTGCTGCAAACGCAAAAGAGCGGGCTGGCGGACTGCCAAGATGGAGCCGGCCGGGGGCAAGCCTCGCGGCCCTCTTCACCGCGGTTTGGGGCTGTGGAGGAAAACCGGCCGGGAGATGCCCCGCAGATACTTCAGAAGTTGGCAGAGGTCTAAACGTTCCTGGCGGGCGAAATTGAGCGGTCCACGGCGGTCCTCAGGGCTGAAATTGCCGGCCTGGGGGAGAGAACAGCCAGGCTGGAGGAACGCATGGAGGGCACTGTTAAGGCCCATAATATTGCGGCCTGGAGACCGCCAACCTGCGACTGAGAGGCTTGCCAGAGAGGGAGGGAGAGGGGCCCCTACAGGACACGGTGCTCCTGATCCTGCGCCCTCTATTGCCCGATCTGTCTGAGGAGAAGTGGCAGCTGAAGAGGGTACACCGTGCGCTCCGCGCCAGGAGCATGGTCCCCAACGCACCGAGAGACATCATTATTAAGTTTCTGCACTTCCCCACGAAGGAGGCGTGCAGAGGATGGTCCAGAGTAGGAAGACCAGGATCCAGTACCAAGGTGCAGATGTACTGCTGTTTCAGGACTTGGCGCCCAGCACCCTGCAGCGGCGGAGAGAGTGGAGGCCCATCACGGCGGCTTTGAGGGACGCCTCCATCAGGTATGGCTGGGGGTACCCCTTCAAGTTGCTGGCATTCCGGGGGGGGGAAGGGTTCAGACCATCTCTCCCGGGGGGGATCCCCGGAGCTTCCTGGAGGCCCTGGGTGTGACACCGCCAAGGGAGCTGCCCAAGACTGCTGATGCCGGTGGGGAGCTGGAGCCTCTCCCTAGGGAGTGGCAGACGGCGGGAGGTGGACAGTGAGGAGCCCCCCGGAGGGGAAGGACCCTGGCCTCGAGGAGCTGGAACTGTGAGCGGGGACTTGAGGGGGGGCACAGAGTGCTTGTTGGGGTGGGGGACGGGAAAAGGGGAGGCCGGGGTCTGGCGGTGCTGGGACAGGGCGAGATGGTAATAGACTGGCCCTGGGACGCTCTGTTAATTGAGGGGGAGGACGGGGGAACCCTGGGACGCTCTGGAGTGAAAGGGAGGTCGGGGGGACTCTCAGGTGAGCAAGTGGGGAGTGCTTCCGTGGAGGGAGAGTGGGGGGAGCAGCTTGCTGTCAGGGGCTTCATGTTGGGAGACAGGAGGGCTGATGCCGAGAGGGCAGCGCAGCGGGGGGGTCCGAGGGGCGTAGGGTGCTGGATGGCGGAGACCGGGCTTCAATTAGGGTATCGGAGTGGGGACTCATCTGGGGGGGTTCGGTGGACGATACTGGGGGAAGGGGGAAGCGAGTGAGAAAGCAGAGGGGACCCCCCCCCTCCCCTCAGCTTCTTTTGTATATGGATGGGCTTTCCCAGAGGGGGTTGGGGGGACGGGTCTCCTGGGTCTGAGAGCTCCTTTCCTAGGCAGTAGCAGGGCATACCCGCCTGGGCATAGCAGGGGTCAGGTGTCGAGCTGGCTCTCCATGGCTTTGTTACGTGAGGGGCCTTTCGGCGGGGCACAGAGTAAGGGAGACCGGCTTCCCATCCGGGGCTTTCTTATCCGGGAACAGGGCCGATCCTACCCGGTTTCCACTCCAGGGAGGGATGGGCTCTGAGGGGGGGGAGGGCAGTTCACATGTTGCAGTATTATTGAGGGTTCTTATGTTACTTAGCACCTCTATCCCAAGTGGGATCAAATATGAGAGACGGGTATGACATGGCTCACAAGGGCAGGGAGAGGTCACACATGGGCGCGTAAGGTTTATAGGCCACAAAAGGGGACAGAAAGAGAGGGGTGTTGGAAACAACCAACTCCCCAAGCTCTGTAAAGGTTACAAGGGATATAGGGGGCTTAACCCCAAATGAAATGTAGGAAAAGAGAAGGGGGGAGAATGAACCAGAAGGCCACCAAACATACAAATATGCAAGGGGGAAACGGTTCATTCACTAAACTATATCCCTGGAGTAGTAGTACTTATAATGAGGAGGAGGATACACAGGGGGAGAAGGGAAAAGGAACATGGGTATAAGTACCTTTATTATAACAGAAAACACACCAGTGGTGATAAAATCTAACTGGCTCTAAAAATGGCCAGACGGGGATTCCCCCTTTACAACAAGTATAAATAAGTGAGATATGGACTCACAAATGTTAGTTAAAACGGACACCACTGAAAAGTATTGGATAATGGGGACCAAAAAGGTTCCCTAGAAAAATACAGATATAATGTCCGTCTGGGTTAAGCAATCCTGCCAGAGGTCTGAAATAGGTATAATGGGGTTATTATAGGTAGCGATATAGAGGGAGCCTCGGTAGTGATAGTGCCCCTGGAGGGAGCAGAGTAGTTGCTAATACAGGCTAGTACATAGGTGTATAAATGGACCATTAGTCCAGGTGGTTAGTTAGGACGATATCAGTGTACAAATATATGCCCAGGGATAGAAAGGCATCCATGTGGATGTTACCATGTAACCAAAACCCACCAAACACTGCCCTATCCACAACCTAGATATCCCTGAATTAACTAAACTGTCTCCCATACGACAGGGTGACTAAGTACACTACCTGCTGCTTCAAGGCAGCCTCAAGGATGTCCCTCTCGCTGAACCCCCAAACTGACCAAGCTAACCCTGACACGGATAGAGTAAAGAATCAAAACAACAACAAAAAAACAAAATCAAAAATCAATAATCAAAAAGAATGCATCGGCATTCTATAATGCTCGACGCGCGTTTCGGCGTGTAAGAACGCCTTTATCAAGAGCTAAAGGGTGTCTGCCTCCTGACCGTGTTAAGAAGGGGAAGACCGGCCCGCCTCTAAAGTCCCGGCCACCAATCAGCGTTCTGTGACGCGCCCTCCTAGGACGCATCAGTACAGTGTCCAATCGGAATAAAGAGGGAGGGGCGCCAGCGGGAGGAAGGTGGGAGGGGGGAAGGGGGAGCAGACAGGTGAACGCGCCAGCCCACGTGGGTAGCGGGCGTGAATTGCAGCTTGGCTCGTCATTAAGCCAGCCCCCAAGAAGACGTGCTATCTTCAACTCCCAATAGTTAGTTGGGAGGCACGACGGGGGCGTGGTAGAGGTGGGTAGATGGTAGAGAGAAATACAGCATATGTCAATCACCCCGAAAGTTATATAAATAATTTAACAAAGTGTCAGATTGGGATGTACACGCTGTAGTCTACTATGTTCCCAAATGTTCCCCACAGAGTGAATCGAAAAACGAAAAAAACATTTCAAAGTATGGCAAGGGAGATGAGTACAATAAATAGGTATTGTATGTAATTCTCTTAACCCCAAAATGCAACGCATAGGCAATGTGGTCAAATTCCTAAGATTCACTAGACATATATAGTCACACTTAACGGCCTTATCCATTATGAAATTAATAAATGTAAATGGGGCATAATTAGTAAAGGAATAAATAGGGAGATTCAACCTATCTATTCATTGGGGAACAGGCGGGATGTTCAGTCTATTCTCCTTTTGTGGAAGGTTCAGACAGACCACTCTTATTCAATAATAAACAAAAATACACAAATTAATTAACAAAAACTAATATGTGTGAAGAAGTACCCTCCCTTTAGTGACAAAGTACTTAAAAACATCACATAAATAGTGCACACCAAAAAATAACATGACTTAAACGATAGTGAGAAGCCTAAATCCCAGCTTCTAATAGAGCTTGGATGTCTAGCATTGTTGTCCATTGTGTGGGACAAATCGGGCATTTAGAGGGAAGCAGATATGCCCGCTTATTATAATCAAGTACAGAGCGTGTCTATATTCAATTTTAGATAAACGGGGAGAAGGAGAAGCCTTCATTAAGGCCCCTAGGGTGTAGAGTGTTGAGTCTATATATCCATCTACATTCCCTCTGGCGCAAAGTTTTGTCAAAGTCACCCCGTCTGGGTTCACGTTTAACCAACTCAAGGCCGCAGAAACGTATATTCTTAGATAGACCCTCGTGATGTTCTTTCAGATGTCTAGAGATAGGGGTCTCTACCCGATTTTTTGTACATCTCACATGTTCTTTAATGCGCTCTTTAAAGGGCCTGAATGTCTTCCCCACGTACATCAATTTACAACTGCACGTGAGGAGATAAACCACCCCTGCTGAGTTGCAATTAAAAAAATGTGCGATCTGGAATGATTGTTTTCCTTCGCTATCCTTGACTATTTTAGAGTCCCTTAGAATGAACTTGCATGCTACACATCTTCCACATTGGAAGGTGCCCACTGGTGTTTGTCGCCCCAGCCATGTAGTCTGAAGGTTCTGTTTACAGGAGAAATGGCTAGGGGACAGTATATCACGAAGGTTTTTGCCCCTCCTAGCTGTGATGGTAACATATGGACCTAGTACTTCTTTCAAATGTGAATCCCTAAGAAGGATAGGCCAAAATTTTTGGAGAGACTCTTTTATTACGTTCCACCCAGTGTCAAATGTGCCAATCATCCTGATCGTTTTGTTCATATCAGGGTGGGCCTTTGACCCGTCTGACAGGAGTTCTGTCCTGTCTGTAAGGAGAGCCCTTTTGTAGGCTCTTTTAAGGCATTTGTTTGGGTAGCCTTTGTCTTTAAATTGTTGGCGCAGGGACTTAGCTTTAGTTTGAAAGTCCCCCAGGTCAGAGCAATTCCGTCGGAGCCTGAGATATTGTCCCGTTGGGATGCCCTGTTTTAGGGACCTCGGATGATGACTGTCCCACTTAAGAAGAGAGTTCGATGCGGATGGTTTCCTAAAAAGAGATGTTTTGATGGAACCGTCTCCGCAAATCGAAATGGACAGGTCCAAGAAGTTTAAGGAGGAACCTCCAAATTCAGAGGTGAATCTGAGATTATCCTCGTTAATATTGAGAAGGGCAACAAAGTGATTGAATTCATCCATGTCACCCTGCCAGATGATCAGGACGTCATCAATGTACCTATACCATGAGGTGATTTTAGACATGAAGGGTGCCAGTATAGTAGTGGTCCTGATTTGTTCTTCCCACCAACCAAGGTGGAGGTTGGCGTAGGATGGGGCACAAGCCGTGCCCATCGCCGTGCCTCTCACCTGGTGGTAGAATTTTTTGTTAAACACAAAAAAGTTGTGTGTTAAAATAAACTTCAAAAGGTTAATAGTAAATTCAGTGTGTGCCTGGTGTTCAGTACCTCTTTGGGTTAGGAAATGTCTGATATGTTCAAGACCCCTTTGATGTGGGATGGAGGAATACAAGGCCTCAACGTCAAGGCTACAGAGTTTGGACAGGGGTGAGATATGTAGATTGGAAAGGAGATGTAGGGCCTGCTTAGTGTCCCTAATGTAAGATGGAAGGCATTCCACAAAAGGTTTGTTTGGCTACCCAAACAAATGCCTTAAAAGAGCCTACAAAAGGGCTCTCCTTACAGACAGGACAGAACTCCTGTCAGACGGGTCAAAGGCCCACCCTGATATGAACAAAACGATCAGGATGATTGGCACATTTGACACTGGGTGGAACGTAATAAAAGAGTCTCTCCAAAAATTTTGGCCTATCCTTCTTAGGGATTCACATTTGAAAGAAGTACTAGGTCCATATGTTACCATCACAGCTAGGAGGGGCAAAAACCTTCGTGATATACTGTCCCCTAGCCATTTCTCCTGTAAACAGAACCTTCAGACTACATGGCTGGGGCGACAAACACCAGTGGGCACCTTCCAATGTGGAAGATGTGTAGCATGCAAGTTCATTCTAAGGGACTCTAAAATAGTCAAGGATAGCGAAGGAAAACAATCATTCCAGATCGCACATTTTTTTAATTGCAACTCAGCAGGGGTGGTTTATCTCCTCACGTGCAGTTGTAAATTGATGTACGTGGGGAAGACATTCAGGCCCTTTAAAGAGCGCATTAAAGAACATGTGAGATGTACAAAAAATCGGGTAGAGACCCCTATCTCTAGACATCTGAAAGAACATCACGAGGGTCTATCTAAGAATATACGTTTCTGCGGCCTTGAGTTGGTTAAACGTGAACCCAGACGGGGTGACTTTGACAAAACTTTGCGCCAGAGGGAATGTAGATGGATATATAGACTCAACACTCTACACCCTAGGGGCCTTAATGAAGGCTTCTCCTTCTCCCCGTTTATCTAAAATTGAATATAGACACGCTCTGTACTTGATTATAATAAGCGGGCATATCTGCTTCCCTCTAAATGCCCGATTTGTCCCACACAATGGACAACAATGCTAGACATCCAAGCTCTATTAGAAGCTGGGATTTAGGCTTCTCACTATCGTTTAAGTCATGTTATTTTTTGGTGTGCACTATTTATGTGATGTTTTTAAGTACTTTGTCACTAAAGGGAGGGTACTTCTTCACACATATTAGTTTTTGTTAATTAATTTGTGTATTTTTGTTTATTATTGAATAAGAGTGGTCTGTCTGAACCTTCCACAAAAGGAGAATAGACTGAACATCCCGCCTGTTCCCCAATGAATAGATAGGTTGAATCTCCCTATTTATTCCTTTACTAATTATGCCCCATTTACATTTATTAATTTCATAATGGATAAGGCCGTTAAGTGTGACTATATATATGTCTAGTGAATCTTAGGAATTTGACCACATTGCCTATGCGTTGCATTTTGGGGTTAAGAGAATTACATACAATACCTATTCATTGTACTCATCTCCCTTGCCATACTTTGAAATGTTTTTTTCGTTTTTCGATTCACTCTGTGGGGAACATTTGGGAACATAGTAGACTACAGCGTGTACATCCCAATCTGACACTTTGTTAAATTATTTATATAACTTTCGGGGTGATTGACATATGCTGTATTTCTCTCTACCATCTACCCACCTCTACCACGCCCCCGTCGTGCCTCCCAACTAACTATTGGGAGTTGAAGATAGCACGTCTTCTTGGGGGCTGGCTTAATGACGAGCCAAGCTGCAATTCACGCCCGCTACCCACGTGGGCTGGCGCGTTCACCTGTCTGCTCCCCCTTCCCCCCTCCCACCTTCCTCCCGCTGGCGCCCCTCCCTCTTTATTCCGATTGGACACTGTACTGATGCGTCCTAGGAGGGCGCGTCACAGAACGCTGATTGGTGGCCGGGACTTTAGAGGCGGGCCGGTCTTCCCCTTCTTAACACGGTCAGGAGGCAGACACCCTTTAGCTCTTGATAAAGGCGTTCTTACACGCCGAAACGCGCGTCGAGCATTATAGAATGCCGATGCATTCTTTTTGATTATTGATTTTTGATTTTGTTTTTTTGTTGTTGTTTTGATTCTTTACTCTATCCGTCAGGGTTAGCTTGGTCAGTTTGGGGGTTCAGCGAGAGGGACATCCTTGAGGCTGCCTTGAAGCAGCAGGTAGTGTACTTAGTCACCCTGTCGTATGGGAGACAGTTTAGTTAATTCAGGGATATCTAGGTTGTGGATAGGGCAGTGTTTGGTGGGTTTTGGTTACATGGTAACATCCACATGGATGCCTTTCTATCTCTGGGCATATATATGTACACTGATATCGTCCTGACTAACCACCTGGACTAATGGTCCATTTATACACCTATGTACTAGCCTGTATTAGCAACTACTCTGCTCCCTCCAGGGGCACTATCACTACCGAGGCTCCCTCTATATCGCTACCTATAATAACCCCATTATACCTATTTCAGACCTCTGGCAGGATTGTTTAACTCAGACGGACATTATATCTGTATTTTTCTAGGGAACCTTTTTTGGTCCCCATTATCCAATACTTTTCAGTGGTGTCCGTTTTAACTAACATTTGTGAGTCCATATCTCACTTATTTATACTTGTTGTAAAGGGGGAATCCCCGTCTGGCCATTTTTAGAGCCAGTTAGATTTTATCACCACTGGTGTGTTTTCTGTTATAATAAAGGTACTTATACCCATGTTCCTTTTCCCTTCTCCCCCTGTGTATCCTCCTCCTCATTATAAGTACTACTACTCCAGGGATATAGTTTAGTGAATGAACCGTTTCCCCCTTGCATATTTGTATGTTTGGTGGCCTTCTGGTTCATTCTCCCCCCTTCTCTTTTCCAAGGTTTATAGGCCTGTGATCTCCTGCATCTCTCATAGTAACATGGTTTCGGAGATGAGGAATCATACACCCCCGTGCAGGGGTAGACGTTGGCGGCAGGCGTGGTCTCGGCCACCCTGGCGCAATTATTATTGTATATACTTTCTTTGGTACTTTGTCTTTTCTTCTTTTTCACTCCTTTCTACTGTTTTCCTCTATTGGTGGGGGTCTGTCCTGGGGTGGTGGGGCGGGGGGATCCGGGGCCTGGGGGTCTGGGTGCGGCCTTAGGGGCCGGCGGTGATGGGGAAGAGAGGTCATGACGCTACAACTAACCTCTTTAAACGTCAAAGGGCTCAATGCGCCACGGAAGCGGCGCTTACTTTTTAGAGAACTCAAGCGGCTGCGGTCAGATGTGGCTTTCCTACAGGAGACGCACCTGCCACGAAGCGCTGGGCTCAGGCTGAGAGATCATACCTATTCAGTGGCTCACGAGGCAAGGGCACTCCGAAAACAGAACGGGGTGGCAATCCTGACACGGAATAGCTGCCCATTGACGATCGGGTCCGTGGATATGTCATTCTTTCTGGCGCGCTGCATTCCCATACAGTACATTTGATTAATGTGTATGCTCCTAATCAGCAGGCCGCAGGGTTTTGGGAGATGCTGCGGGGGAAAATACAGAACTTACCTCAGGGCTTGTTGATTCTGGGGGGAGACTTGAACGCTGTGCCGTGTCCGGCAGTGGATTGTCGCTCCCGACACGGGGAACCCAGGTCCCAGGGTAGGGGACATCAGGATAGTGTGTTCCATAAGTTTTTACTAGAGGCGGGGCTGGTGGACGTCTGGAGGGCACGTCATCCGAGCACCATAGACTATTCCTTCTATTCCGCCCGCATGGCTCTTACTCCCGAATAGATCTGTTTTTGGTAAACGATAAGTGTTTACCGTACGTCCAGGGAGCGGAGATAGGGCCCATCACATGGTCCGATCATGCGGCCGTGTCTCTCACACTGGGAAACTTCGGGATGGCTACGCCCTGGTCTTGGAGACTCAATGCTTCCCTGTTGAGGGACAAGGCTACGGTGGAGCAGATCCGCAAAGACATCACGGAATATTTTGCCACCAACTCTACGAGGGACGTACGTCCGGAGACGGTTTGGGCGGCACACAAAACGGTGATACAGGGTACATTGATCAAGTTAGCGACTGCTCCTCCGACAGCTAGAAACCAAACGACACGAGATACGGTCACTACTACTAGATGACACGGCTAAAGCGATGACCTGGTCCAAACGCTTTTTCTATGAAAAAGCAAACAAGATGGACACACTCTTGGCAAGGGTGCTTAGGCCACGTCCGAGACGTGTCCATATCACCTCTATCAGACACCCTGACGGCTCCGTCAAAACCTTGCCTGTCGAGATCGCAGAGGTATTCACTGACTTTTACAAGTCCTTCTATAACCATTCCCCGAGAACGCCCCCACAGGTAGCGACAGATATAGAACACACAAATAGATTGCTCTCCGGGCTGGAGCTCCCTAAACTTTCGCAAGAGGCGCGCTCCAGGCTGGCAGGGGAGATCTTGCCGGAGGAGGTGGACCGGGCTATATCGGAATTGAAGGGGAATAAGGCTCCCGGACCAGATGGGTACGACGGGACCTATTATAAGACGTTCCAAGAGGAGCTGACGCCCCACCTGACGAACCTATTTAATATCTTTAGGGACGGGGGGACGCCTAACCAGGATATGTCCTTAGCTACCATCATCTTATTACCTAAACCCGATAAAGACCCACTTCTCCCTGAGAGTTACCGGCCCATATCCCTTATCAATCACGACATGAAGCTACTAGCGAAAATGCAGGCGACG
This sequence comes from Pelobates cultripes, assembly GCA_933207985.1. NCBI lineage: Eukaryota > Metazoa > Chordata > Amphibia > Anura > Pelobatidae > Pelobates > Pelobates cultripes. The sequence continues at coordinate 10,585,638 of OW240919.1, forward strand.
AGACTTAACCCATACCTGACTGAAGTAGTCGACACTGACCAGGTTGGCTTTATTCCAGGAAGGCAACTTTTTGAGAATACCCGCAGAAATATTGACCTTATCTGGAAACAGGTGACTACTAAGACCCCGACTCTATTACTCTCCCTCGATGCTGAAAAAGCATTTGACAGGGTCCAGTGGCCATACTTGTTTACGCTCCTGTCCCACCTAGGATTCCCTGAGCAATCACTAACGCTAATAAAAGCTATGTACGCGAACGTATCTGCCCAGGTCAAAATAACGGGCGCCCCGCTACGTCCGTTCAAGCTTCATAATGGGACGAGGCAGGGTTGCCCTCTCTCCCCTTTACTGTTTGTGCTGTCGCTGGAGCCCTTGCTCCAGGCGTTGCGACGACATCCAGATATTCAGGGGGTTAAAGCGGGAGGACGGGAGTTTCTGGTTTTGGCCTATGCGGATGACGTGCTCCTGATGGTCACCAGCCCCATGGGCTCACTGGGGGCCCTGCATACTGTACTGCGGGAGTATGGACAGATAGCGGGCTATCGAGCTAATATGGTGAAATCAAGTGCTTTGCCGATTAACATCAGTGGGGGTGAGGTAGACGCCATACGCAATACCTATGGCATAAATGTAGCGCACCAATCGTTTAAGTATCTGGGGATACGCCTAAAAGAGCGAACCCAGAGCAGCTATACAGTCAAAACTACACACCACTATTTAAAAAGCTCATAAAGGAGCTAGAGACGTGGTCAGATAGACCGATCTCATGGATGGGGCGAATCCATGCGGTCAAAATGAACCTTTTGCCCAGGCTCCTATTTCTTTTTCAGACCCTGCCCCTCCGTGTGTCTAAGACGCAATTACTCCCGCTGCAAAGAGCAATTGGGACCTTCATCTGGAATTCAAAACGGCACAGGATATCGAGATACATCCTATATAGGACAAAAGACAGGGGGGGTTTGGGCCTTCCTAGCTTATATGCCTACTATCTGGCGAGCCAATTAGCTCAGGTCGCTATGTGACACTCACCCCCAGGGGAGAGAAAATGGGTGGACTTGGAGTCCCTTATGGTGGGGGCGGACCTTCCACAGTTCCTCATGTGGGTGCCTAAGGCACACAGACCCCAAATTGGAGTCACATGCCCGGCTATTCTTAACTCCATGCGGCTGTGGGATAGTGCGGCTTCCGTGTACGGCTTGGCCTCGACTCCTTCCCCCCTTATGCCATTTTTGCGTAACAAAGAATTTCTCCCGGGCATGGCGGCCAGGAACTACCGTAACTTAGAGAGAGTAGGGCTCCAGCGCATTTGCCACCTCTTTCAGGGTAGGGAGTTTATTTCGTTTGAGCACCTGAGACAATTAGGCCATCTTACCCAAGCAAATTTTTTCCGCTATCTACAGATCAAAGATTACGCAAAACACCCACACATTCAAGCAGCAGCGCAACAGAAACTGACATTCTTTGAGGGCATATGCCTCCGGGAACGCATGCCTAAGGGCTTGATTACGCTCCTTTATAAGCATACATAACGCAATGGGAAAGAGATCTCGGGGAACAACTTGAGGGAGTTGAGTGGCAGGAAATACCGCTTCGGTTTGTGTTACCATGCAGGAGCAGTCAGTAAAAACGATGCTTCGGTGGTATACCACCCCTGTTCAACTGTACCACATGAGGAAGATCCCCACGGACCTGTGCTGGAGGGGGTGCGGGGCCAAGGGTACTTATAATCATATGTGGTGGGAATGCCCAGAGATAGGTAAATTTTGGAAGCAAGTTAGGGAGGTGATAACTCAGGTATTTTCCAGGGCACCGGAATTAGACCCGTGGGTATACCTACTGAGCAGGACGATAGAGGGGTGGACCCGTAGGGAACAGAAACTCCTGCATAAAATTACCCTGGCAGCAAGGAGAGCCATTGCGGCAAATTGGTTGAAACAGACGGCCCCCACGATTGGCGGAGTGCTGTATAGAATTCGGGAAGTACATCTTATGGACGACTTGACAGCTCGAATAAGAGACACCCTACCGGCCTTTCTGAGGGTCTGGGAGCCATGGGAGAGCTCCCCCTTGGGGGTGTGGGGGGGCCTAGCATGTGCCCCCCCCTTCATCCCCCCCGCCTCCCCTTTTTTTTTTTCTTCTCTTTTTCTTCTCTGTTTCTTTGCTATCCTACTCTTCTCTCATTTTTCTGTTTTCCATCGGAAGGTTAGGTTAGTCACCATAGGTCCAATACAGATGGTATAGGCCAAAGGTTTTGGTGTGCCCCAATCGGGGACTTGAGGAGGGACATAGCAAACTACACAGTCACTTTCTCCAAAAAGCAAGACGACAGGTTGGTAGGTGAGCGGTGGAGATCTTCTCTTCCTCTGCCGGGCTGTTATAGGGAGGTCGATAGGACCGAGGATGGAACTTAGCCCACGGAATAGCGTTCCTCCTCGGGGGGGGTCGAGGGTGGTAGGGATGGAATGGGAGGTCCAGAGGTCTGGGTGACAATGTGATGAATCTAGGAGGGGGATGGAGACAACTTCACTCTTTCTGGTTTATTACTGTTAAGTTGGACTTCTGTGTTATGTGGCATTGACATGGGAAGGGACTGATAAAGAGTTGAGGGGACGCACATACAAGCCAAAAACTCGGAGCAAAGTGCACGACCCTGGGACTTGGCTGGAGGAGCGGGAGCTGGGGGACTGTGGTCGGGGCCCGGTGCCCTGGGTATTTTTCATTAGCAATGTCACCAGCAGGAAAATGTGGAATATATGTGCGGCAGATTGCTTGTTATGTCATTGCCAAATGTTAAATAAAGAATAAAAAAACAAAAAAAGATTCGCTAAACTTCAAAATGAAAAAATTATAGCCAAAGAGAGCAAAACCAACCCCAAAGCATTTTTTAAGTACATAAATTCAAAAAAAATAAAAAAACAAGAGTGGAGGTACACTAAAAACTGGGATGGGGTGTTACTTAATAAAAACCAGGAAAATGCCAAAATTTTAAATAACTATTTCTCCTCCATATACATTAAGGAAGAACCCATGGCAATAGATGTGCAAATGATTGCTGCTAAAAACTTGCAGAAAAATTGTAATTGGCTAACTCAAGACAAGGTGCTGCAGCAAATAAACAAAGCTCCAGGGCCTGACGGTATTCATCCACGAGTACTTAAGGAACTAAGTTTAGAAATAAATGAACCTCTGTTTTTAACCCCTTTTATTCCAGAAGTTGTGTCCTTAAGGGGTTAATCTTTCAAGATTCTTTTCTTTCAGGAAATGTTCCGGACGATTGGAGGAAGGCAGATGTGGTTTCTATATTCAAAAAGGGTTCAAAATTCTTGCCTGGAAATTATAGACCTGTGAGCTTAACTTCTGTGGCTGGAAAAGTATTTGAAAGGTTATTAAGGGATAATATGAAGCACAGGTCATGTCAAACTAACTTGATTGTATTCTACAAAGAAAGTAGGTAGCAGTATAGATCAGAGTGTTGCAGTGGATGTTATCTATTTGGATTTTGCCAAGGCATTTGATACAGTTCCACACAAATGATTAGTGTTCAAACTCAAAGAAATCGTTCTAGATGAAAATTCTTGTTCTTGGGTAGAACATTGGCTTAAAATAGAGTACAAAGAGTTGTCATTAATGGTAAATTTTCAAGCTGGACAGAGGTGGCAAGTGGTGTCCCTCAGGGTTCTGTTCTGAGACCTCTTCCATTTAACATATTTATAAATGATCTTGAAAAAAGCATTGAAAGTCATGTTTCAGTGTTTGCAGATGACACAAAACTCTGTAAAGTAATAAAATGTGAGCAAGGTATTACTTTGCTGCAGAGGGATTTAGATAGACATGGGGACTGGGCACTCAAATGGCAGGTGAAATGTAATGTTGAAAAATGCAAAGTTATGCACTTCGGCGTAAAGAACCGGGGGGGGATGGTGGGGACGCATCCCCCTCAGCAAATCATGTGGAGGGGACAGGTTATAGAGAAATCCCCCCTAGCTCCGCCGGCCGCGGGCGCCCTCAGGCTGCGTGCGGCTCCATCAGGGAACTGTACGCACTGCAGACTGGGAAGGGGAGCACCTCCCCCTCTGCGCAGGAGTGCCGGGTGTCACGTGACTACCCGGTGCTCAGTCTGACACTGCGCCCGTCGTACGTCCAGAGCTCCCCCTGCTATGTCAGGTAAAAGGGGGGACAACAGTTTGTAGGGGGAGAAAAGAAAAGAAAAAAAACAGCTGCCTGATTTTTTTTTTAGTGTTAATTAATGGAAGGGTTAAAGAAGAGGGGAGAGGGGGAGGTAGAAAAATGAATGTAAGCGGTTAGGGGGGCTACTAATATGGTTGGGAGGAAGGGGGAGGTAGAAAAATAATTGGAAGCGGTTAGGGGAGCTACTAATATTGATGGGAGGAGGGGGGAGGTAGAAAAATAATTGGAAGGGGTTAGAGGGCTACTAATATGGATGGAGGAGAGGGGTAGGTAGAAAAATAATTGGAAAGGTTTAGGGGGGCTACTAATATGGATAGGAGGAGAGGGAAGGTAGAACAATAATTGGAAGGGGTTAGGGGAGCACTAATATGAATGGAAATGGTAGGGTGGGTTCTAATATGCATGGAAGAGGTAAGGGGGTTAATATGCATGGAAGGGGTAGGGGGGTTTAATATACATGGAAGGGGTAGGTGGGGTTATTATGTGAATGGAAGGGGTAGGGGTGGTTCTAATATTCATGGAAGGGGTAGGTGGGGTTCTAATATAAATGGAAGGGGTAGAGACGGGTAGTAAAATGTATGGAATGCACTTCTGAAAGTGTCACTGAATTGCAGTTAGGAAGCGTCTTATTGCTCCCTGCTCGCACCCTCCTATTAAGTCATTTTGACGAAATAGGGGGCACGTCATCAGGAGGTTCCCGGTGCTGTATCCAGGTAAGTAAAATCCCTTCCCTGTAGTGACCCTTTAAAGTTATTATTTTATCATTTATATAGCGCCAGCAAATTCCGTAGCGCTGTACAATGGGATAAACAACTCCTAGTTTATGGAATAAGAATATACCCGGCGAGTAAAAATTATATCCCCCCAGATTTTGGGGGGTTCCTACGCCCATGAACTCATACCCTTAATGTAAGTGATTTAGGGATAACAACACATGAAAAGGACTTGGGAATTGTTATAGACAACAAACTATGCAACAATGTGCAATGTCAATCAGCAGAGGCTGTGACAAAACCCCTTGCTTTCCCCAGAGTCATTCTCCCCCTCAGTTCGGACATTTACTTAATATTTTATTCCTCTATTCTGCTACCATTCGAGGAGACTAAGTACCGAACACCGACCACCCCCATGGCTCATTAAGTTCAAAGAAACCACAAGAAATCAGTGCTCTCCGTTCGAACGCCAAGTGGTGGAGAAAATGGCGGCCATTTTGTCGCACAAAAGCAGGCAGCAGAACTTAGTCGTCGAGTGCCTGGAACTCTGAGGCAGCCACTCAATGTCCTGAACACCGGTGAAACCATACGAACGCCTGCTTCTGTTCACAGCAACCCAGGAGAGCGCTGTTCGGCAGGTTTGTTCGACTGGATCTCCCGAACAAACACTGCCCATGAGCCTGGGGACCCGTTCACCTTTTTATCCATTCACCTTTTTTTAGTTAAAAACTCTCGAACTAGACTAGTCGGTCAAATCTTCACCCCAATGGCGATTTGACTATGCTCGTGGTATCTGAGCGCTTTTTCGCATATGTTGGGCGCTCAGATCCATGCTATCTGGGGACGTATGGACTATGGGGATTCAGTTATGTGAAATATGATTTTATGTATTTTAAAGTATTTTTGGAGTTTTGTGAAAACGTTAATGTTTTCTGTACCTGAAGATAATTGAGTTTAATACAGTACTTAACCCAATTAACTCCTAGGTACAGAGGAGGGATTATTCTATTTTATGTGGGAGTGTCCTGGACCTGAGAGCCAATGCCATTGTGTGATTGTTTTGACTGTAGTCTACTCTCAGGTCCAGGGAGGAGTGCCCCTTGCTTGGGGACCTGCATAAAAGGCCAGCTGTGGCTACCATTAAACGCATTGTTTTACCCCTTCATGAAGTTTTGGCTCATGTTTGGGGGACTGGGAGCTATAATCACTACAACTTCTTCTATGCTTGGATTTCAGGAGATTCTTCACGGATATACTCAGTTGGAGTATAGGAGATCCGTTACAGTGACCAGTAAGCTATTGTCATGCATGGAAAGGGGCATTAATTCTCGGGATGAGAATGTTATTTTGCCTTTTTAAAAATCACTGGTAAGACCACATCGTGACTATACTGTGTAATTTTGGGCACCTGTTCTAAAGAAGGATATTATGGCACTAGAAAAAGTGCAGAGGCGGGCTACAGAATTAATAAAAGAAATGGAACATTTCAGCTATGAAGAAAGGTTAACAAATTTAAACCATTTTAGTTCAGAAAAATGTTGCTTCAGAGGGGATATGATACCTTTATACAAATATATCCGTGGCCAATCTAAACCATTGTGTGGAAATCTATTCACAAACAGGACTAAACGTAGGACACAAGGTCATTCGTTTAGACTGGAAGAAAGAAGATTTAATCTAAGGCAAATAAAAGTTTTTTTACAATCAGGATGTGGAATTCTCTGCCTGAAGAAGTGGTTTTATCAGAGTCCATACAGATGTTTAAACAGCAACTAGATGCATACTTGCAAAATCAAAATATACAAGGATATTAATTTTTCAATGTAGGGTAATAACTTCTAGATCCAAGGATTAATCTGCCTGCCATTCTGGGGTTAAGAATGAATTTTTTTTCCTAGTTTGTTGCAAAATTGGAAGTGCTTCAAGCTGGGGGGTTTTTGCCTTCTTTTGGATCAACAGCAAAAAAACAATTTGAAGGCTGAACTTGATGGACGCAAGTCTTTATTCAGCTATGTTACTATGTAATAGTTAGGACACTTTATAAAATAGATAGAATTTGGTACTTTTATAACTGGGGATAGAAACACATCCTGCCAGAGAGCCAGGAAGGTTTTCTTACACATCCGTTAATTCCATAGAGCTAACCAAAGTGGTAGATGCATTGTGCTAGTGCGCGCGAATGCCCTACCCCCTTTTCAATGGGCCGTACTAGAACTCATTGAGAAGCCTCTGATTGGTGCATGCTGGGGAAAGAAGGCAGGGCTGACAAAAAAAAAAGTTTTCATAAATACAACAAAGAAAACATTTAGAATTAAATGCATAAATCCGGGTGCAAGAGAATACTAAGAACAGACAACAGCTCAATTAGTCTGCCCTTCGTTGGGTTCCTGTTCAGATCTCAAGCTGGTTTTAGCTCATCTTGTGCTATTACAGAAAGAACCGGACCATTTGCATATAAGACTGATCCCACCCTATATGGCGGAACAGATCCTAAATCGAGGATCATTAGAGATACAACAACCCCAGACAAGGGAGAAGCTTATTATGTCTTTTGACAACAAATGAAATGTTTGCACAGAATTGACATTTGGCATCCTGGTACAGAATTCATGTGACAAGGTGTGCAACTAGTCCCCAGCACCAAAGTGCAGATTACCTGTATTCCTGATGCTAGTCCTAGTGCCCCTCCCATTAGCATCACCCCCCACCCCCTCCTCCCCCAACCTCTTTTGTGTTAAAGAATTAAACAAATAAAGGATTTACTAACCTTTCTCCAGCATCAAAGCTCGGTGACATTTCCCCCTCCCGCAAATGAGAAGTCTTTGCAAGGTGTTATGGGCAATTGCTTCCTCTTGAGTTTTAAACTACCAGAAAGTAACAGGACTGTTTGTCTGACTGACAGCCAAGGGAGGTGGGGTGTAACAAGATTGATTTATAAATGTGCCAATTTCTTTTGAAATCTGCACTTTTTCAGAAAATAAAAAAAAGCTAAAAAAAACCTTTCTAAAGTGCTTTAGGTGTGCGTAGTGTCCCTTTAATAATGTGGCATACAGCGTTACATGTTTCAATCGTAGATCAATTAATGAACAAGAAAGACATTTAAGGAGTGTAGCCAGCACTGCAGAGGCTGACGGAATTTCAGCACAAGGAATAGAGCCTCACTTATAAGCCACAGTAGCATAAATTGATTTTGTCCACTATTTACAAAATACTTCTTCATGCAGATTACACCACAATCAATATCCTTATTTTTCATTATTGGTAACCTGAGAATAACTGCTGGAATTGCATTTGAAAGCTGGGGCTTTATGATGATCTTTTTGAAGAACTTAATTTAAAAGGACACTATAGTCGCCAAAACAACTTTAGCCTATTGAAGCAGTTTTGATGTATAGATCATGTGTATATATCTCAAAGTACACTTATAATGAAATCATATATATGCATTATATATGTATAATATATTATAAAATGCTTTAATAATTTTAAGGTATATAATATATGTACAACATTTTTTTCAGCTCAGGCAGTCCCCCTGCTGGCAGCACTGTGGACACCTATTGTGGCCATGTGACCGCTCCTTTAGAGAGAGGCTGAACCCAGACACTCCCCCTCAGAAGAAAACCGACCGTCGGCGATCGGTAAGTACATGGGTAGGGAGGGTAGGGGGTTAGTTTTTTTATTACATTTAAAAAAAAAAAAATTTTTTTTACTGAGTACCGTGACCCGTCGAGGCACTCAGTACAGGAAGAGCATCAGAAGCCTGTCTGACGGCTTCCGATGCTCTGCACTACACTTCCGGGCGCCACATGCGGCAACCCAGAAGTGATTGATCCGGGGGTAGCGATCACTCGGGTGCCTGGCAGTGAGGGGGGTATTCCCCGATGCCTCGATATTGAGGAATCATGTAATACCCTTAGAGCCTCGGGATGGAGTTAGGCAAGGCTATTAGTGTAATGTTCTAAAAAAAAAGGGAGACGGGGAGGGGTGGCCTGCAGTGCTGCAAACAGTGGTAGAAGCAGACCACATGTGCCTCCAGCACGCTGTGCGCTGACAAGAGACGTCATTTTTTGCAGAGAATTTATTCTGTTCCTAAGTCACACATGCTGGGGTGACGGGGGGGAGGGGAGTGCAACAAGCTGTTGTTTAGAGCTTTATAGGTAAGGGTTAGTATTTTGAATTGACTCCTGTAGGGTGCACAAAGCCAATGTAGGGATCGACAGAAGGACAAGGTATGGGAGGAGTGACAACAGATTGTAGCAGCGCAGTACGGCTTCAGCTTCTGAGGAGAATTACAGTAATCAATTAGTATGGCATGACCCAGCTCCTTGGCCGCATCGTGCGTAAGAAAGGGGCGGACGCGGGCGATGTTTTTAAGGTAGAATCAGCAGGATGAGGCCACAGTGTGGACGTGAGGTGTAAAGCTGAGCCCCGAATCAAAGATAACATCAAGACAGCGAGCTTGCAAGGATGGGCTGATGCAAATACCATCACCTTACAGGGAGAGCGTAAGAGGAGGTTCAGAATTATGAAGAGGAAAAAAAAGAGTTCATTTAGCTCTGCATTAAGTTCTCTTGTTTTAAATTACTAAAATGTGCTGTTTACCACCTATACAAATTTAGCAATGGGAATGTTAGCTCCTATGCCAACCTATATAAGTCTGTCCCATTGTGTTGATACATAGTTTCTTTATGATCTTCTGAAAGAAATGTGCCTTGGTTCTAAAAACGATTGGGAACCACATGGTGTTCACATCATGTATTACATTTTACACTTTGACCTGTATTACAACGATAAAGATATCTGTGTGCAATTTATCATTTATATGACTCCGGAGACCCACATTTTACAGACAACCAATGATGGCTCATAATCTCTCTGTTGACCAATTCTTTCTTTTTTCCATATATGAACATGTTTAGTAAATTATGTCATTTTATATTATTGTAAATTTCACTTTATGTAACACGTGTGGCTTTGTATGATATAAAGAGATCAATATGATAACAGTGGAATAAGTCTTTGAAGGTACACAGAATTTTATGCATAATTAGAATTTGTTTAGCTTGATAGCCTAACATTGTGCAAACAGTAAGAAGGAATAGGTCCTTTCATTCAATGCTCATTTCAGGAAAGGGGACAATTTCTGCCCTAAGTCACACTGATGGGGGCTGCAGCACAGTCGCATTAATGTGTCAACTAATCTGTTTTGGGCACGTCGAGTAATGAAAACCAGAGAATGTCTCCGAGCACCCTCATCATTTATTAAAACATGTTTAGCCAAGGGCTTTACCAGTAGGAATTGGGGCCTTATAATGGAAAATAACGTGATCAGAAAGTGAAACGTAGCCGCAGCAATTGTTTTGATATAACAGTTACATCTTGTAATACTGGCAGGTACACCAACCTCGGGACAACGTTACATCATCGAACAATCCAGGCTGGAGGATGACATCATCAGGGCTCAAACTTTCTACTTATCACTAGCCATTGGTGAGCATTCTATCGGGGGTTCTTCACTAAATTCAAAGTGAATTTCACATTTCAGACCATAATAGCAGAACTGGAAAAGTTCTCTAAGTCAGGGTAGGTAACCTCTGGCACTCCAGATATTGTGGACTACATTTCCCTTGATGCATTGTTAGCATTATAGCTGTAAGAGCATTGTGGGAGATGTATTTCATAACATCTGGGGTGCCGGAGGTGGCCTACCTCTGCAGTCTAAGTCATATATGCTTTTAGAACAGCTACTCTGGCCTTAAAGTTCAAATTCACTTTGAATTCTCACTTTAGTGAATATCTCTATATGGCTTGCAGTATTTAGTAAGGCCTGGCCAGCAGCATAGGATGTCAAATGTTAAGTCCTGACATCATTAAGCAACGTCCTCCGTGATGGTATCAAGTTTGTTTCATTTCAAACTTTAAATATATTCTATATATAGAAAATACATTTGGGGTGTTGCTTGGATGCAGATGAAGATGGCCGCCTAATCCTTTACTCTGCGGCATCCCGTGGCTAAACTAAGCCCTTTTCCTGTCATATTTACCTGTACGACAGGGAAAAACTCTCACTCCCAGGGTCCCCCGAGGACTCCAGCTCCAAAGAGAGGGCTTTTAACTGCATCATTGTGGTAGTACGTCTCCACCCCGGTGGACATGGCCTCCCAGCTACAACGACCAGAGACCCCGCAAGCCTCAGACTGCTTGAGGATGCTATCTTCCATCCCAATTCAGTGTGATCAGTGAGCTTGGCCAGAAGACCCTAATTGGGTTTCCCTCCTACCCAACCTGCCAACCGAAGCTACAGTGGGCCAACGCGGATCAGCAGGCCTCCATGCAGGCAAATCTCCAACTGGTCAGAAAATACCTGCAAGGTCTCAGATAGAGTGGGCCACATCGATGCAGAATGCGGCACGCTGTCAGCTACCCGAGGGCCTGCCCAGACAAACATGCATACAGAGTGCTACATTGAGTGCTCACTGCTGGGTTATTTATGCTTTTTTTTTAATTGTGTAACATATTTAAAACCTGAATTAGAAAATAGGCCGTTCACCTAGTTGAGCTATTATGTGATGATCCAGAACCAATGCCACACGCAATCTCTAACCCATACTCTACACTTTAGCTCACTAGGAACCTACCACCCCCTTTATGTGTAATGGGAAATTGTCATTGGAAAAACCTTTATGCCAAATCAATGGAAATAGATCTTTAATATTGTACACTACTGTGCCCTGGCAAGCAAGACAAACGACTATAAGGTGCTGTCAATGTGGTATAAAACATCAGAACTCCTAAGGACCATCAACCCAACCTAAATATCCTGTGCTTGCATTGTCACTCCTCTACAAGCACATTTTACACATATGGTGGCAATGCTAGCAGATTAGACCATACTGGGAGACTACCCATACTATCTTACAGACATTCTCAGACAATCTCCCAATCCTTCACGCCGTCCCTTTTCTCTGCACCACACCACAGTCGCAACTTCTTGATAAAAGAAGTCCCTCACCACATGCATTCTCAACGTAACTAAACAAGTTACTACCATGTACTGGAGGTAAGATACACCACCACCTCTCCGCATTTATTATACCTAAATGGAGGACTTGAGACAGCTAGAAGAACTGACTCTCTCAGAATCAGGACTGTCCCAACAAAAACAGGACAGTTGGGAGTGCTGGGTCTCACCCTGCGCTATATAAATATGCTATTTATTACAAATGAACTACAGTAACAAGCAAGCAAAGGTTATGCTGCATATTTCAGTTCTTCCACTTGTAATTTTTGTGTCTTCCTGCTAAAAGCCAGTTACGTTAAGATAACCCTCTCCTTCAAAATATGTGTTGGATTTTTTTCATCTGATTGAAATATAAAAGCTTAGCATCTTAACAGATAGATCATCATTACAGGGGGATATGTCCCCTTTCATCCCTCAAATTATCCAACATCGCCCTAAGAGTGCTATGAGCAGACATTGTGTAACTTGTCTGTCGATTTTTACACTTTTTATTTTTTTGCATGCGGTGCTATGAATTTTGCCTGCTTGAGCCACATGTAAAAATTAAGCTGTTCAAGAAATAGCCACTTTTATTTGCCAGTTTCAAAAAATAATCTTATCACAAATCTGTCAAGTCTGTAATCCCAGTGTTTTAAAAGAACAGTGGATTGGAATGACTGGCCCGAGGTATCAGCTGGCCTTGAGAATGAACATTATTGGCCTAGAGGGCCGGCTCAGACATGCATACAGAGTGCTACACTGAGAGTAACGTATCTAAAACCTGAATGAAAGCACATTGACGTAGCACAATACAGACATGTTGTATAGATTTATTGACAGAAAATCAATATCAAAATAAATATAAATATCTTCCTAATGGGTATAAATATATTAAAACATATCAAAGGATGAAAATGTAATATTTTTCATACTATTAAATCATTAACTCATTGGTTACCTATTACAGGTTACTAAGCGTGTATGCAGGCTTGCCTTGATTGGGCCGGTGAGCTTGCACTTTAATGGTCATTGAAGTGGATATTTATAGGGATTCGGGATAGTGTACAGGTAACTTTTTTTTTGCTTTTATATTAAATCAATTGGAATGCTTAATAAACAATATATAAAACCAGGCTATAGTTTGATCTACAGTTGAAGTATAGGTGCGTTGATGTACGAGGGTGGTATTTTTTGTAACTCTCCCCTGTACGGTAGGACTGACCCGCTCCCCTGTGAAGAATCCTTTTTCCATTTGAGTAAAGAATAGAGTATGAGACTGGATTGTAGAAGAAAGTAAAATGGAACTTAATAGGCTAAACTTAATATTATATGGCTTTAAAACGAAAGGAATATGTCCCTCCCCCCCCCCCCACCACACACAAAATGAATGTTACTTTATAAGAATCTCAATGCACTTGCTTTTAAATTACATGTAAAGGTTAATGACATGTTTTAAAAGGGTATATTTTCCATTTAATAAGGTAACTGGCCCAAGCCCATCTCCGTGGAGTAGCTTTAGGCTAGGCAGGACATTAAGGTAGTTCTGAATTTTCAATAGGAATAAAATTCACAATCAACCTTGTTTGTATTACATTATTACTTTATCTATCTACATATTGTCATTTGGTAGCTATATGGATGAGGGGTGCCTGGAATCGCGACCATATACCGTTCCGACTGAGAGGACGAGATGATCCATGGAGGCTATATTTATTAAACAACTGTAACAGTTTGTGAGGCTCATTTTTTTCAATAAATTTTTCATTTGTGCAAACTGTATTACACTATATTCTCTCTTTTTTTTTTGGTCAATATTTAACGTAAAAGAGAATATTAGAAGATCAAAAGGGTTTGGTGATATGTCTGTGTCATTTTCAGTTTTGTAAGTATTTTACCTACAATACTGCATTTACTCAAATCTAATGCGCACCTTTATAGCCTCCAAAATTTGAATGCACATTAGGTTCTATAGCGCATCAGATTCAATTACAATTTCAGTGCTAACAAAAAGGAAAGGACAGTGCAATAAAGACAAATCGTGCATGCGTACTTTCTCTCTTGTTTACCTAGTTGCTGCTCGCTTTACGACCTACTCTGAGTACGACCGCTCAGAGATATGACAGCATACAACGTGAATTCGCAGGGGTAAAATTTACTTTGCTGTGACAGGCATCCAAGAATTTGTTTCAGTGTACAGTAACCTCACAGCAGTGCTAACGTCTTGTACAAATTACACATTACATACAACAGTAAAACACATTTTTCCAGGTTAGAAAATTTGAATGTGTATTAGATTCTATGGCACATTAGATTCGAATAATACGGTAAGTCTCCAGTACTGTGATAATTGTGCATTCTTGATTACTCTGAGTTTTCATGGCCAGGATGGACCTTTCCCAAGGTCATACTTGAGGTATGTAGATCAGACGCAGAACTGCCAACTTTCCACAATGTGACCGCATCAGAAACGCTATGAAATAGAGTGAGGCAGGGCTGCAAAGGGGCTCACTGGACCCTGGGGGAGAAATTTTATGTGCTCACTGCAGGAGGGCTCACTAGGGCACGGGGGAGACCTATAAAGGGCGCACCAAAGGAAGGACAGCTGGCCTCAGAGTGAGGGTGTGTGCTAGTGTATGTATCGATGTATCTGTGCATGTGTGTCAGTGTTTGTATATCTGTGCGTGTGTGCAGTGGCAAAAATAATGGAGAGAGGGCCCTGTTGCAAAACTAAAATGTTGGCCCACCTCTAGCGTAACAGTGGCCACAAGGTAGATCTCCATCTGTCGTACAGCTCACATGATGCTATGCCAGTTGGGGATCTATTATCTATTGATCTATAATTGCATGGTTGTATTTGTGAGTAGTGTTTGTGAATTTGAATGTAAGCATGTTTTTGTATAGAGTATGTGTGTATGTAGGGGTGTTTTTGAATGTACTGTTTTGATTGTAATGCAGTGGTGCACTTGTGTGTGATATTTGTGTTTGAATGCAGGGCTGTGTTTGTATGTAGGTGTATGTAGTCAGGGCCGGTGCAAAGATTTTTGAGTACATAGGCGAAGATGTATCTTTCCACCCCCCCCAAAATAACATCTTCACCTATGTGCCTCTTAACCAGCCCCTCTCCCCGTCCATTAGTGGTCCCCTCCCTTCCCTGTCCCTTAGTGTTCTTCTAAGCTCTCCCCTCTTTTTCCTGTCCCTTGGTGTTTCTCTCCCCTCCCCTCCCTGTCCCTTGGTGCATCCCCCACCCCTTTAGTGGTCGCACTCCCCTTCCCGGTGTGCCTCCTACCTCTCTTGTAGCGTTGCCGAGTGGAGGATATCCCCTACAGGAGCTTCAATTTTCTGTACCTGGCCAGACTGACAGGGAGTGCTCTCTCAGTGAGCACCTCCGGTCAGTCTGGCCGGGTACAGGAAACAGAAGCTCCTGTACTGCGCTCCGCCACGCTACACTCAGTGGTGTATACACACTGACAGTCACACACACTCAATGACAAACACACAGACTCACTGATCTGACACACACTCATTCATTGACAGACACACTGATACTCACACACAGACTCAATAACAAAGATACTCTCACTGATTTGACAGACACTCACAAACACACACTGACAGACACACATACACTGCCACACTCATACACTCACATGCAGTACTCACAGACACACACACACACACACTCATACAATCACTCACAGACACACACATACACTCACAGACACACTCACTCACAGACACACATACTCATGCACACAGTCACTCACAGGCACACAGTCACTCAGGCACACATACACTCACACACAGACATACACTCAATCACAGACAGTCACTCACAGGCACACAATCACTCATAGGCACACATACACTCACACACAGACACACACAGACACTCACACACACAGACACTTACACACACAGACACTCACACACAGACACACACTCAATCACAGACAGTCACTCACAGGCACACAGTCACTCAGGCACACATACACACATACACACACACAGTCACACACAGACACTCACACACAGACAGACAGACACACATTCAATCACTGACAGTCACTCACAGACAAACAGACACGCATACACACACTCACTAATTATTTTAATAAATAAACATTTTCCACCCAGCCTCCCTACCTGGAGAGCTGGTGTGGATGATGAATCATTCCCTGGGGTCCAGTGGGGCTGCTGGGCGGCGTGCGGCAGTGCTGTGATCAGACGCGGCGAGGGAGCTCTAACCTCTCTGCTCTGCTCCCTCGCGGGCTGCCTACTGATACCGCGGGAGCCGGAATATGACGTCATCAGCAGGCAGCCCGCGGCATCAGCAGACAGCGCGCGAGGGAGCAGAGCAGAGAGGTTAGAGCTCCCTCGCCGCGCCTGATCACAGCACTGCCGCACACCGCGCCGGGGGTCGTGATGGTGGCCTGGCAAGAGGGAGAGCTTCCCTCCTGCCGGTCACTGAAATATTGCGCCCCCAAAACTGGTGCGCCCTAAGGCGGCTGCCTGTGCCGCCTTATGGACGCGCCGGCCCTGTATGTAGTGTTTGAATAAAGAGGTATGTGTGTATATAATTTTGATGTTTTAAAATAGAGGTTTGTTTGAATGTAAAATATTTTCTGCTCTTCATTTGTTCTGCTACTGATGTAGCTGATGCTGTAGCAGAACAGACGCCTTTTATATACTTTTTATTCCCTTTGTTCAGCTGTCCGTATCCCCCATTCATATACCGAACCCCCATCTGAGTGGTCCATGTGTTCGCACCTTTTAACCACCCCTGGCTGTTAACCCCAGATTGCTTATTAGGGAAAGTGTTTCCCCTGCGATGCCACCATTCGTATAACCGAACATACGTGTGCAAACAAATTTGTCTCTCAAACGTGGGCAGCAGTACATGGTCGTCAACGGCATGGAACTGTTTTCTGCCACGCCAGCCTACGAACACCCGGTAAACTGTTACCACTGCCCATCCAATTTCTCGAATCATTATGAGAACGGCGTTTGGGAGACATAGACTACCGAACGGGGGAACATTTGTATACTAACAGCCAGGGGAGCCTTTGTCTGTGTTCGTGCGAGAAACCCCAAAGATGACCGGTCATTGCCTTATTTTCTCTGGAACTGTTTTGGGGCATCACCTCGTGGCTGACCGGTCAAAACTTTACTCGAATGGCATTACTGAACCACCGAAGGGATCTGAGTGATATTTTGTCAAAGTGTGCGCTCAGATTCAAGCTATTCGGTGATGTGACTTTCGTAGGGTTCTAAAATATTAAAATATGTTTCTTGGATGTTTGAAATTGTTGTAGATTTTTCTGTACCTGAGAGAAAATTAAGTTATAGATTTATCTCACGCAATTATCTCTCAGGCACAGAGGATCTTGTGAACAAAAACCCTGTTATTTTGTGTGAGAGACTCCATGTAGGGGTCAGTGCATAAAAAGCCATGTGTGATCAAAGAAACTTAGTTGACTCCCAGAAGTGTGTGTCATCCAGTTACCAGGGGATTGGTGTCTTGGATTTTATGCTGTTTCTTCCAGCTAAGAGGACTGCCCAGCGGAGATTGGAGCTCTGCTACAGATGCTAATTTAAAACCTCTACAATACACCAACCCTTACACTACCTTAAAGGGACTACTAACCCCTACGCTTTCTTAAAGGGACTATTAATCCCTACACTACGTTAAAGGGACTGCAGCTTATTGTATTTGATCTGGTGAGTATAATCATTCCCTTTTTGCAGTAAACACTGTGTTTTCAGAGTAAAGACAGTGTTTACGTTACAGCCTAGGGATAACTCAACTGGCCACTCCTCAGATGGCTGCTAGAGGTGCTTCCTGGGGAAGTGCTACACAGTGTGACTGACATTCAGTGTCTCCACCCTCTGCATGGAGGCAGTTAACTTTTCTCATTGAAGCATTGATTTATTGTATCTCTATGAGGAGATGCTGATTGGCCAGGACTGTGTTTGGCTTGTGCTGGCTCTGTCCCTGATCGGCAATAAAAGTAAGATTTTTACTATATTTAGTAGCAAGGGGGGCTACATGGTTGTTTTAACACTAGAGGATAAGAAATACATTTGGGTTCCTGACCCTATAGTGTTCCTTTAACACTAACACTAGCCCTGATCTAAAAATGATATCTATATTCGGGTCCCGGAGCACTATAGCCGTATAGAAAGTAATATATAGTGTAATATATATAGTGTAATAGGAAATCATAAGTTGGTTGTGGTGTGCCGAAACCGACGAGTTGTCAGGCCTGTAATATAGAGCGCCCACCAGTTATGATTGATGCTTTTAAAGGGTAGAGGTGGGAGGGCCACTTCGAGAATACGGCTGGAGAATACGGGGAGGAGGTTGGAGGTTTTTTAAGCCGTATAACCCCTCCCACAATTCCAGGCTTACGCCTTCTATTTGTGACCGAGAACATTAAAGCCATAGAGAATGTAATATGTAGTGTAATAGGAAACCATTGTATGAACAAGTCGGTTGTGGTGTGCCGAAACCGACGAGTGGTCAGGCCTGTAACAAAGAGGGCAAAAAGTTTAGGAATGCAAGTTTATTAAATACAAAATACAATTATCATTACAGTGCTATGTTCTGAAAAGCAGTTCTAACTTCTTTCTCAGGGTTACGGATATACCTACTATATGCTGATGATTTCCACGTGCCCATATTCTTAATGACATGAATTTGTATGTTGGGATTTGATGATGAAGTGGCTGCTCCAGTCCTAAAAGAATGACCCGTAAATGATGCTGGATTTAAACCTAATCTAACTATCAACTTCCTAACGTGTAACATACATTTTTGAGTGGTCATTGGTTTGCCATGCAGATTTAACAATGGTAAGTCTGGTTTAGAGTTTAGATGTATTGAAAGAACTTACCAGTGATTCAGACACCTTGATTGGACACCATTTATTACCTGTTGGGTAGAATGGAATGTTTGTAGGATTTACTATTTGGTTTGTCCTAGACTGTTAAATAGACAGACAGAAGTGATCTTCTATTTTAACTAGATCACAATTTCTAAGGCATCTTTGTGTTTCTGTAGATCTGTCCACCGCAAACTCTCCTTGGTCTTAAGAACCTGTAAAAAGAATGTATTTTGGGAAAATAAAACCATTTTTGGGTGGTGGAGACATTTATATACCTCCCAACATTCAGGATGGAAAAAATTGGGACGGGTGGCAGGGCCCTAGGAGGCATTTTCAGTAACGTAACCTGTGTCATTAGTGATGCCCATAATGAGCAGGCACGCCCAGGAAAGAGGCAGACCTGCTTGCTGACAGTCTAATTGGCTGGCCCTCAACCTTCTGGACCATGCAGGGAGAAAAACTGAAGTGCTACCTGCCTGGTCCTAATGCTCGCCTCTAGTGCCAGCCATATGCAGGACACCAGGGAATTAAAACAGGACTGGACGCTGAAAACAGGACTGGACGCTGAAAACAGGACTGTCCTGCCAAAAGTGGGACTGTTGGGGGGCCTACATTCAGAAACCACTTAACTCAGTGTTAGTCTTGTGCTTTATTATAATGTCTACAGAACTCAAATGGCATTCGTTTTCCATAATACATGGTTTACCACTATATATCCTTTCTCCAAATTGTATATATTGTGTATTAATATTGTTTTTGTATTTTATTGTACCCTATTGTATCAATGCAATGTTTTGTGGACACAGGACATACTTGAAACCGAGAGAAATCTCAATGTATCTTTCCTGGCAAAATATTTTATAAATAAATAAATATACCCACACACAGACACTAAGACTAAAAAAAACATATAATAATAGTGCATTAAAATACTTATAATATGCTTGTAAAAATAAAAAAGGATGTTAGGTAAAGACAGAGTGAAATCATTTTACGATACGCTGTTTTATTATCACATGGCTGGACCCTGTAATGTGCTCACACTGAGATGCCATAACTTGATTGACCTCTGACCCTCTTCTGACACCTGAGCTATCTCTCTCGCAGGCTGCCCCCTGTCACATATATTACCAACCTCCGTGACCGAATCCTGAACCGCCGAACGCCCATAGCAGCAGTGACACAGGCAACCTTCCATCTGTCTCCCTGCCGCAGTCCCTTTAAATTTCCCCCTTTTGATTTTAATACAGATTTATGGAGAGCCCTGGTTATCAAAACATACTGCAGTGGTAAATTGGCATCCTTATTTGCAACCCTACAAGCACCTATAAAACTGCCACAATAGCAAACAAATAGTATTATATGGAACTCAATAATTATAGTTCCAGCTCTCCAGAGGACACTAGGCTACTGAATGAGATTTCTTTTAATATCTTTTTGTACGTCTGCCCCAATTCATTCTTCTTCCATTTAAATTTCAAAATATATTCAGTATTACACCTCTGGATGGAATTAACTCATTCCCCTTAGTGAGCGCTTTAAAAGCCAGCTGTTTATGCAGTAAAAGCATTTTTATTTAGTTTTTTAAATGGTTAAACGGCAAGTCTACAGATTCCCTTCCTAAGGAATAATTTAGGCATCACTGGAGATCATTTACTATACGGGGAAATTATGGACAATTTATAAGGGAATTGCTAATTGTAGGCCAAAATAGAAAATGTGAAAAAAATAATACTCGAATTTGTCGATAATTTTCACAACTTTTTAAATGAAAAAAAAAATGCAATTCAGAAAAAAACTTTATCATAAAATGGTATTTAATTAGCATTTATTCACAATTCCACATTTAATGAACAACTCGATAAGGGTTGCTTACTAAAGTGAGAAATGTCAGGAAGTCATAGATGCCAAGTGTCCCATATTTGCCAGGGCAGTCCCGCATTGTACTGGAATGGACGCTCTTTATATGACTGCTCACTTCCTTAAACTCAACCTGTCCAAAACAGAACTTCTGGTCTTTCCTCCCTCAAGTGTTACTACTCCTGTGTCTGTCTCCGTCCAAGTCAACGGTGCCACCATCACCTCTACCTCGCAGGCTCGCTGCCTAGGTGTTCTCTTTGACGCGGACCTCTCCTTCACACCTCATGTCCAGTTGATTGTTAAATCCTGTCGCTTCCATCTCAAAAACATAGCTTGTATCCGCCCCTATTTAATCCCGGATGCGGCTAAGGTGCTGGTCCATGCTCTTGTTCTCTCTCGCCTTGACTACTGCAATCCCCTTCTCAGTGGTCTTATGTGTTCCCAGACTGCACCGCTGCAATCTATAATGAATGCGGCGGCGAGGTTCATTTTCCTGTCCGCCTGCACCTCCCACACCTCCCCCTCTGTCAGTCTTTACAGTGGCTTCCAGTTAGATATAGGGCTCAATATAAAATACTGGTGCTTGCTTACAAGTCCGTACAGAATGCTGCTCCAACCTACCTATCCTCCCTAATACACAAGTATGTCCCATCGATGCCCCTACGCTCTGCTAAAGAACTACGTCTATCCTCTGTCCGTACTCCCACCTCTGATGCTCGCCTCCAAGATTTCTCCACGGCTGCACCTTTTCTGTGGAACACCCTTCCCATCTCCGATAGACTTTCACCCAGTCTCTACTCCTTCAAAAAAATCTTTTAAAACACACTTCTTCAGGAAAGCATCTCATTTAAATTGTGAGCGGGTTTATATACCATTTATATAGCGCCAACAGATTCCGTAGCGCTTTACAATATTATGAGAGGGGGGATTTAACTATAAATAGGACAATTACAAGAAAACTTACAGGAACAATAGGTTGAAGAGGACCCTGCTCAAACGAGCTTACAGTCTATAGGAGGTGGGGCATAAAGCCCAACAGGACAGGAAATAGCAATCAAATGAGGTGGGAGTGAAGCAGAGCTGGAGGAGAGAGTGCTGCCCTTTACGAGAGAGCAAGAGACAGGTATGTGAGATAGAGGTTACTCTGGAAGGCCAAAAAGTGCCTTAAAACCCATCTCTTTAGGAATAAAGAGATGGGTTTTAAGGCACTTTTTAAACGATTGAAGACTAGGGGAGAGTCTGATGGCGGCAGGCTATTCCATAGGAAGGGACTTGATTGCTACTTATACCTTTTGTGTCACTATACCCCATTCCCTCTAGCATGTAAACTCATTGACAAGAGCCCTCAACCCTTTTGTTCCTGTGCGTCTATTTGTCTGGTTACATTTACGTGTCTGTTAGTCCACCCATTGTACAGCTCTATGGAATTTGCTGACGCTATATAAATAATAAAATAATATTAATATACTTTTATCCCCTGTTGTTCGGCACACCCCTGTTCCTTTACCGAACCCCCATCTGTGTGATCCCCTTGTTTGCACCTTCTAACAACCGACCACCCCTGGCTGTTAACCACAAATTGCTCGTTAAGGAAAGTGTTTCCCCTGTGTGGCCGCCGTTCATATAACTGAATGCAAGTGTGCAACAAATGGTGGCCATTTTGTCTCCCGAACACCTGGTAAACTGGTAACGCTGCGCATCCAACTTCCAGAACAGTTATTAGAACTGCGTTCAGGAGACATAAACTACCGAACAGGGGGAACATTGGTACACTAACAGCCAGGGGTAGCATTCGTCAGTGTTCGTGCGAAAGATGGCCGGTCGTTGCCTTGTTTTTTCTGGAACTGTTTTGGGGCATCACCTCGTGGGCCGACCGGTCAAAACTTCACTCGAATGGCATTCCCGAACCAGTGAAGGAATCTAATTTCGTCAACTTATACGCTCAGATCCAAGCTATTCGGTGATATGACTTTTGTGGAGTTCTGAAGTTATTAAAATGCATTTTTGGAGTGTTTTAAATATTGTAAATTTTTCTGTACCTGAGAGATAATTGAGTTATAGATCTTTCTCACGCAATTATCTCTCAGGCACAGAGGATCCTGGGAGGAAACGCCATGTATTTTTGTGTGAGAGACCCCATCTACGAGTCAGTGCATAAAAGCTGTGTATGGTCAAAATAAAATCAGTTGACTCCCAGAACTGTGTGTCATCTATTTACTGGGGGGAAAGTGTCTTGGATTATTTTACTGCTTATTTCAGCTACGAGGACTGAACAGCGGAGATACCTATGCTAGGTATTGGAGCTCTGCTGCAATTAGATCAGATGGCCGAGTGGTTAAGGTAATGGACTGCTAATCCATTGTGCTTTGCATGTGTGCGTTTGAATACCATATTTGTTAACTTTACTTCAAAGCTCCCTCAGAGAACTTTAACTGTGTGAAACACCTTGTCAACTGTCATCTCTTTGCAAGGCTATTTTAATGGACAGCCGTACAACAGGGGATAAAAGTATATAAAGAGCGTCCATTCCACTACACGCATTTTGAGGTGCTGTCTCAGCAAAAACTAGGTCCAGGGGACCTGCATTGGAAATCTACCAGCAGATTTCAAAATCCAAATGGTTACAGGGCACTAGGACCATTCACATTTCATACTTATTATTATTATTGGCATTTATATAGCGCCAACATATTCCGTACCCCCCACAGTACACATTGTAGAAAAGTGTCTGTTTCGTTTTGAAAGTGTGTAGGCACACGCACAAGGCAGTCCATGAGAATCGTGATTGGTAATACAATGTCTGGTACCCGGGGGAACACAAGGTTAAAAGCAGAGCTACATCAAAGATTGATACATCACATACATGATTAGTAAGGGAACGCTAACATTACGGAACATGTTTTCAAGGTGCTCTTAGCGCTGCCCTTTTTGTGGTCACTGGGAAAGGATGACGGTAAGAAAGGATATATCATTTTAATAATAATATGTCTTACATTTATCATCAATAATTTATCATCAATAAATGAAAAACAAACCAGTTGTCCCATGGTCAGATCTAGGAATCACTATTACAGGAATCTTTAAAGGAACACTATAGTCACCTAAATTACTTTAGCTAAATAAAGCAGTTTTAGTGTATAGATCATTCCCCTGCAATTTCACTGCTCAATTCACTGTCATTTAGGAGTTAAATCACTTTGTTTCTGTTTATGCAGCCCTAGCCACACCTCCCCTGGCTATGATTGACAGAGCCTGCATGAAAAAAAAACTGGTTTCACTTTCAAACAGATGTAATTTACCTTAAATAATTGTATCTCAATCTCTAAATTGAACTTTAATCACATACAGGAGGCTCTTGCAGGGTCTAGCAAGCTATTAACATAGCAGGGGATAAGAAAATCTTAATTAAACAGAACTTGCAATAAAGAAAGCCTAAATAGGGCTCTCTTTACAGGAAGTGTTTATGGAAGGCTGTGCAAGTCACATGCAGGGAGGTGTGACTAGGGTTCATAAACAAAGGGATTTAACTCCTAAATGGCAGAGGACTGAGCAGTGAGGCTGCAGGGGCATGTTCTATACAACAAAACTGCTTCATTAAGCTAAAGTTGTTCAGGTGACTATAGTGTTCCTTTCACACATGTCATGTGTCCTTAAGGGGTTAAGCTACCAGCACACAATCAGTAGAACACATTAATCTGACTATGGAACTTATTTAGGTGAGTGAGATCCTCCGGACATGTTGGGCAGGATCAGCCAGTATCCAGGTCTGAAAGCCACATCAAATATTAGGTTATCATAAGGCGAAGCATTTGGAATATTTCAGTCTAAGGGATTTTACATGTGTAGCAGAATGGATGCCCTAGCTACACTTTTATTCACAAATATTAGTCGATTTTGCGGAATAAATATGTTTAAGCTTACACAGCAACACATTGATACAGGTGTGTAGTATAATATCCCTAGACAAAGAAAATACAGTGAGAAGAACAAGGTATCTGTTTGTTTTTTTAACAATGTCATTTACATATAACTAGCAAGATTTACAATATGGTCGAGTGTACACCTCAGTCTATTGGTGTAGGGGAGTCAAGCATTTTTCGTGGCTGCCTGTTCTTTGTGTAGAACAGCCAAGTTCCCCCTGCCCCTGAGCATCACTGTCCACTGTACTGTCATTGGGCTAGCCAGGTTCCTACGCATCATGGGATATTCACTGGGCTAGTGTGCCAGTTGTGTGCCGGTTGTGTGTCGGCATGTGTGTTCTTCTGGATAAGGGAAATGTTTTGTGCTGTTTCATAGTTGAGCTGCTGTAACGTTGACAGACTAACCCTGTAGGGTGAGCATTGGGTCTCTCCTAGTGTGTAGTCGGTCATGCGCTCGTCGGTCAGCCAGGGTCAGAGGATCTCCCACTCCACAGTACTCTGTCAGCGTTTGGCTCCTATGCTTGGTGTTGCTTCCAGCGCCTGCGGCCACCAAGTGTGTTGGTATGTTGGGACATGTCTGATGTGTATCTAGTGCTAATCCTAGTCTGTGCTGCCCTGTTGGTTGGCAGCTCACTATGCAGAAGCCCCGTATACCCTGCGGCCCCGTCCTCCCCCAACCAGTCCACCTGACCTGCCTTCGCCCATCTCAGGTCACTTCGCATGTTCCGTGGGTACTCACAGGGTGTAGGGACATAGCATTCAGCAGGGTGGGTAGGGTAGGCTGAGAATCAGGTGGGTATGGTGCGCACAAAGGAGAGGTCTTCCCTCACTCCCCCCCTCCGCGCCCCAGCCCCACAATGGCCCAACGCCCCCCGCCTCACTCTGCTTCCCCGGCCCTTCTGGAGATGAAGTCCATCCATGGCATCCACGGCTGTAAGCAGCATTCAGTTGTCCCGTGTAGCGCAGCTGTGAGTGTCTTCATCCCATATATGTCCTCTACTCTGTCGATCCAATTCTGTAGCGTTGGTGTATCAGAGGTGCGCCAATGCATCGGGATGAGAGATTTTGCAGCGTTCAAGAGGTGTCTTGTAAGTGAGTGTTTTTATGCTGCCATTGGACATTTTGTGTGGTGTAGCAGCATCGGTAAAGGCTGGAGCTGCAGATCCGTATCCATGATTTCCTTATTTGTTTTGTGTATCTGTCCCCAATATGGTTCTATCTTAGAGCATGTCCACCAAATGTGTATTGTTGTTCCAACGTCCATACCGCATCTCCAGCATGTATCGACCGTGCCGATATTCTTACGGCTTTATCTCTCGGGGGTTCTGTACCAGTTAGTGAGAAGTTCGTAGTTCAATTCCTGATTTTTTGTACTTATCGTGCCATGATGTGCCAGTTCGTGGATTTTTTTCCATTGGCTCCCAGCGGGCCAAATATTTTAATAAGCAGTAAAGTGTGCATGGTGGTGATTTCCCTCAGGAGTCGCTCCCTGCTGGTGCACAATCCTTCGAAGGCTGTCTGTTCCCTGTCTATGAGGTGTTTTCCTGGGAGTGTGTGATAGTATCGCTTAATCTGATGGTATCTGAAACTCTGTAGTGTGGAAATGTCGCCTTCTGGTATAAGGTCGCAAAGTTGTTTGATCGCCGTGTCAGAGCACCATTGTTGTAGATTCATCCAGTCTGTATTCCTGATTCCCTCCAAATTCCCTTCGTAAGACCGCCTCTGACATCCTGGCTGTGTGTGAGGGAGGTCAGTGGGGAATGCAGCGTGGTCAGTTGGTGCTTCAGCCTTGTGGATGTCCACACTTTTAGGGTTGCACTTATGTGTGGATGTTCGCTCAGGCATTTGTCATGTAAGAGGCTTAAAATCCAGGCCTGACTCTGGTATGGTCTGGAAGAGGTACAAAAGCCTTGGTAGGTGGTTCATCTTCAAGGCATTGATTCTACTGAACCACGAGATGCAGAGTTTGTCCCACTTGGCTATGTCGGTGAGTAGGGTGTGGTCTTTCGTGAATCAGATGCCAAGGACTTTAATCCGAGCCATTTAAAAGCGAATTGTGAGCTCAGATGTATGTTTTCTACATCTGGGATCGTGACCGTGAGGACTTCTGATTTGTCCATGTTCAGTTTTAGGCTGGCTAGTCGGCCATACTCGCGGAATCTGGAGAGTAGGTTTGGTAGCGATACGGCCTGTGTCTCCAGGAAGAAGAGCAGGTCATCCGTGTATGCCGCTATTTTGTGCTTCTTATCTCCGTGCTTGAATCCTGTGATACCCCCATCCCGTCTGACCACCTCCAGAAATGGTTCTAGAGTGAGGGCAAACAGGAGGGGGGACAGGCGGCATCCCTGTCTCGTGCTGTTCCGTATAGGAAAGGAGGGCTAGAGGGCTCTGTTGATGCATGTCCTGGCGTTTGGATTGGTGTAGAGAGATGGGATCCAGACGAGCATTTGTGGCCTGAAGCCCATGGTGCGAAGCGTCCCTTGCATGAACGGCCAGTCCAGCCGGTCAAATGCCTCCGTGTCGGTAAATAGGAGAAGGATTCATCTGCAATTGTTCCGGGCTGCATGCATCACATTGAGGGCTCTGATGGTGTTATCCCTCGATGAAGCCCACCTGGTCGGGGTGGACCAGCTGCTGGACCACGTTGCTCACTCGCAGTGTCAATACTTTTGAGAACAGCTTAAGGTCTGTGTTTAGGAGGGAGATAGGACTGTAACTGGAGCACATTGTTGGGTTCTTCCCTTCCTTTGGTATGACTGCGCTGGTGGCTGTCAGTGTGTCGCTAGGGAATTTCCCCCCTTTCCAGAAGGGATTTCAGGCCTTTCAGCAGGTACGGGAGGAGTTGGTCCTGAAATTTCTTGAGGTATTGTGCAGGGAGACCGTCTGGTCCCGGGGCCTTGTGCATTCTTGATATTTTGAGTGCGTATTGTAGTTCCTGTAGCGTAAAAGGAGTCTCAAGTTCTTCAATGTTTTCTTCTGTCAGGGTCCATCTGACGTGGCGTTGTAGATAGTTCACTATTGCGGGCAGTCATTGTTGGGTGCCTCCTGAGTCTCACATCAGTTGGAGATTATATAAGTCTGAGTAATATTGGTGGAATTCCTTGATTGATGATTCCTTCCGGAAGTTGTGTTGCGTGGTCCCTGCTTGTTCTGATCTTGGTTATGTGACATATGCGCCTCTGCTTTTGGAGCATCCTGATCAGGAGGCGGCCACATTTGTTGGGGAATTCATGGTTAAGAGACAGGGTGGGGTGGATCGCTGCTTCAGAGGTTACCTGGAGAGCTCTATACCACGGGTGTAGGGCTCACAGGTGAGGGGGGTCTTCGTTTCTTGCAGCCTGCTGCTATCTGGCCCCGTGAGGCTCCCCCTGCTCCATTTCCCGTGGCACCCCTCTCCCTCCCCACCTAATCTAGGGAACCCCTCTACCGGGATGCGTAGGCCCCAATCTCCTATCTATTAAGCCAGGGAGCTAATGAAACGATTGAAAAAAGATCAAGTGAAACCTGTAACTATGAGTCTCTGACCCTGAGGGGGGGTGCACAGTACCTTTGGGGGCCCACAGTACCTTTGGGTGCCCCAGACTCTCACTGTGTCGTATCTGGCCCACCGCTGTCACCCCTACTCCTCAGCTCTGATCGGGCCTCCCCGTCATCGTGGTGGCAGGGTGCTTTCCTGTCTGGTAGCCTGCGATCTTCCTTCCAGCAGCCCAGCCTGTCCGGGCATCGTTGGGTCATCCAGGAGCCAATGGGCCACCAACCATGCATTGCCCTGCTTGGCCTGGAGGCTGAAAGGAAAGCCCCATGGTCCACTGCAACGTGTATTTTATTTTCAATCCAGGATCAAGGATCATTTTATTATTATTATTATTTATAAAGTACCAATATATTCCTTAAAGGTACACTCCACGCACCATAAGCACTATAGTGGTGATGGTGCCAGAAGCACCCTAGCCTTCCCCCAGTGTAACTAGCTGAGCTACTGGATGTTCCTAAGCAGGAGTTTCTGGTTGTCCGTTGAGGAGGTGTCAGGCGATTGACAGACCACTGACAAACAGTTTAACTGTTACAATGGGGGTCGCCAGGTTACTCCTGGCACCATAACCACTACAGAACACTAAAGTGGTAATGGTGCTTGTAGTGTTGCTTTATTTGCTGTACAATGGGTAGATTAAATATAAAAGTAGCTATAGAAAAACAATAAGACTTACAGAAACAAGCTTCAAATCTAAAGAAAGAATGGTATAATTACCCAAAAATATAAGCTTACCAATGATATACCTTATGCCAAATGAAATGTATGGCATGGATTCTGAGGGACGCTGACCTGTAGTCCCCGGATGCCAAAAAGTTACATGTCAACCAACCCTTACTGGACATGCTATCAGGTGGAACAGTAATCATGTGATACAAGCTAGCTTTTCAAAAAGATCTGTGTATCCCTTGGATCCTAAACGAAGGATTTCCCTTGCTTTCACCATTCTATTCAGCTCAGAGCTACAATAACCTCGTTATCACATGGATATGAGTTATCAGAGCCCATCAGGCAATCAGCTATCAGCTGGTGGAGAATGTATTAAACGCCAACCTCTCTGATCTTATGCTTCATTCAACGGCAAGTGGTGGCGTCATAACAATATAACAAAGTAATAAATATGCCTCGAGATGAAGGGGAATGAGCCGGTGTGTGTCCATCTAATAGCACCTCAATATAGTATGACAAGGGTTGTCATGAAAGCTTTAGTATTACCCAATCAGAGCCGTGTATTAATATGTTCATATGTGCCTGTTCACCTGCGAGTGCGCCAGTTAAACAGCAAGGACAGCTATAACCTGCTTTATCTGCCATACAACAGCCCTGTCAATCATATTAATTTCATACAATTCCATTCAGAATGTTGGGAAATGTGAAAGTTCCGTAAACCTACACGAGGGAGGTCAGACGGAATCAAATTAAAGGTTGGGGAAATTACTTTTGCCTGGAGGAGGAAGGAGAGGAGAGGCAGAGAAATGGCACGGATACGTGGAACACTAACAAGAAGAGACAGCTTCCAGGGTGGTATTTACTGTGCCAGCGAGGATGGGCAAGCAGAGACAGCTGGTGGCTAATGCTAATCCGATTAAAAATATACACATTTCTGGAAGTTAATGTGTTTCTTTTCATGACTTTGTGGCCTGTTGTGAATTGTTGTCTATTCTTAGCCGGTAAATGGTGAGGGAATGTGCATTACGTTACAAAGAGATATTTCCAGAGTCTCTGGCACTTAAATAGTTTATTTCCAGGTGGCTGAATTAATTAGACCATCACCACAATATATGACCGGCTACACTGGTATAAATACATTATTTGTTTTATTATTTTAAATTAATACCTGCAAATGCACATTATGTCTGTCTGTCTATGTATATGTCTGTCTGTCTATCTATTTATCCAAAGTGAGACACTATGTTTGTCTGTCTGTCTGTCTGCAATGTTTTGATTGATTTAAATTATTTATGTTAAGTTTGAATTTAGAAAACTACTAATACAACTTGAGAGTTTGCTGAATGTTTTATGTTTCTCTCGGGTTCTGAGAAATAACCCGGTGACTCTGAAAAGTTAACCTTAATGTGGACATATAACTCTGTCCCCAAATCTGTACCAGAGTCAATGCTGTCACCTTCTGGTCATCCAGTAGATGTCACCAATGAAGCTCTGTGCCCTTCCAGTGCAGAGGTTAGAGTCATTGGCTGTGATTAGAGTGCGTACCATGTCTGTCTGTATCTCCTCAATGTGCGATACTAGAATTAAAGCTACAGTAAATCCTTGTCATAGCGAGCATGACAGCAGCTACAGATTATGGCGTTTCTTATTATGTCAAAATCATAAATCCCGGCTTAGACCTACATTAGTAATTTAAAGAAGATGCATTCTGTATTAAAAACCCCTCCAGGAGCCACGGGAACTGGTTGTGGTGTCTGATCTAATCCCATAGAATCCTGAGAGCAGGAGTTTATTGGATAGAAGGTCACATAGAATAACCGGGACTCACAACACACAGCCACCCGCACCCGCATTCACCTTGGGGGTTACATTGTTCATGTGACAGTTATCCTGAGACTGTTATCATTGGGGCTGTTATCCTGAGACTGTTATCCTGAGACTGTTATCATTGGGGCTGTTATCCTGAGACTGTTATCCTGAGACTGTTATCATTGGGGCTGTTATCCTGAGACAAATAGTTATCCTGGAACTGTTATCCTGAGACAGTTATCATTGGGGCTGTTATCCTGGGACTGTTATCCTGAGACAGACAGTTATTATAAGACAGTTATCCTGAGACTGTTATCCTGAGACTGTTATCATTGGGGCTGTTATCCTGAGACTGTTATCCTGAGACTGTTATCCTGAGACAAATAGTTATCCTGGAACTGTTATCCTGAGACAGTTATCATTGGGGCTGTTATCCTGGGACTGTTATCCTGAGACAGACAGTTATCCTGGGACTGCTATCCTGGGACTTTTTCCTGGGACTGTTATCCTGAGACAGACAGTTATCATAAGACAGTTATCCTGGGACTGTTATACTGGGACAGTTATTCTGGGACTGTTATCCTGAGACTGCCAGTAATTTTGAGAATGTTATCCTGGAATGGTTAGCCTGGGACTGTTATCCTGAGACAGTTATCCTGAGACATACAGTTATCCTGGGATGTCATCCTGGGACTGTTATCCTGGAACAGTTATCCTGGTACTGTTATCCTGAGACAGACAGTTATCCTGAGACAGTTATCCTGGGACTGTTATCTTGAGACAGATAGTTATCCTGGGACTGTTATTCTGAGGCTGGCAGTTATCCTGGGACAGTTATCCTGGGACTGTTATCTTGTGACAGATAGTTATCCTGGGACAGTTATCCTGGGACAGTTACCATGGAAATGTTATCCTGGGACTGTTATCCTGAGTCAGACAGTTACCCTGGGACTGTTATCCTGAGAGTTTTCCTGAGACTGATACTCTGGGACAGTTATCCTGGGACAGTTATTCTGGGACTGAAAGAGGCGATAAGGACAGTGCACCTTCCAAAGACTTTGGCGGAAAAATTGACTTTAAACTTTTTTTTTCAATTTTTTTCAATTGCAAATTCAGATTTGTGTATCTTTTTTGATTTGATTGTTTGTTTACTAGATAATTTAAATAAAACAATATGAAATGTTGTTGGGAGGCCATGATACAGGCCTCCCAACAGTGCCAATTTCAGGGTCCTGTCCTGCCATCCCGATTTTAGAGACAGCACAATAAGAGTGCGTTATCAAACACGCTCGCACTGTGAATGGTCCATATGGTTGCATGGTCCTGTAGGTCTAGGGGCTTGTTAGGATGGGGTCTGTCACCTTGGCATGCTTGGTGTCAGGCTGACACACACCTTCTGTGGGCAGGCATACCCACCTGGATTCCATACCTCCCCAGGTTGTGTGGTTTGATGATACAATTCTTTTTATATTCAATTACATGTTTGTTCAAAGTTAAAGGTAATATACATTGACAAAGGTTACCCCTTGGGGGCTCCCATCTTGGATTGATTTGCGTCATTACCCTGCACATTAATTTACTCTACTGATTGATGGAAGTTAATATGTTCAGCCAGCTTGTACAACGGAGGTCGTACAGACGTGAAGACCCCTGGACCCCACTTAGAACCCCCATGATTCCATAATTGTCATAAACTGGCAAAGCCTTATGGGGCTTGTAGTTTAGCCCAGCTAATGCCGAATCTGACACCCATGTATTAACCTCTCTTGTATTTACTCCTCATTCTGAACCTGGCCGGACACTTTCATTCCATCAAATCAGTGGGGCAGTTTGTGACATCCACAATGTCAACAACAGCAGAAACGAAATTATCATTATTATCTACGAAGCACCAACATGGACCTCTGCGCAGTACAATGGGCAAATAAAATATAAAATATACTGGTAATTGTCTACTTACACGGAAGACAAAGGAAAATGTGTAATGTCTTCCGAGGAAGGTCTGAATGTGCAGCGTCCGAACAATATAATGTATATTACCGTTATATATGGCATGTCTAGGAGAGAAGGTGGAGCAGCGAGCGTTAAGCTTAATAGGGAGGGACTAATCATGCAAATCAAGCCAAGATGGAGTCCAGCAGAAGGTTAGGATTGGAATGGTGACAGATCCTCTTTAATAATAAACACAGTGAATAAATAAAGCCATTTAATCACATAAAACCAAAGGATCAACGAGACCAATTTAACACCAGAACATTAATCCGACGACAATGTTTGCACATTCTATGTCTGTTTTGGGTCCTACATAGTCATGGACCATTTGATTGAATTGAATTTGCTTGTCTACCCTTCTTACAGTCCATTATTTTCTTACGTTCCATTTTTCCTTTAATCAGACATTATAAACTTTGCTAAAGCAATTAGTGCAGTTTTAGTGGCTCGCTGCAGTTTGGTTTTGTGAAATTGCACCTTCACGCGAGTCGTTTTACGAGTCTCTCCAGCAGGGGAGGAGTAAGGGGCTTGCTGCTGTGCCAATGAGCAAAATATTTTTTCCAAGCATTCTTTTAAGCAATGTCATATGTGTTTAATGGCTTTAAAATGTTAGCCTCCATGTACAATGGGTTTTAATGAGTGCAGGCTGAAACCGGCGTTGGAAAAGCATTTTCCGAATCACATAAAGTCTAAGTCGCCTTCAGAACTGCGCATTTTTTTAATATAAATTATCCTTTTTCTTCCTCATCATAGGCTTCCCTGTGAAATTCTCCACTACTCCTCTGTTTTGGTGGCACATAAAAGTTTTAACATTTTTTATATATATATTCTTTAAAATTATGATTTTCTTTTTTTTTTTTTTTTTTATAAGCGCTCCATTCAGCTCAGAATCAAATTATCTCTTTTCATTTCTTTTTAAGTAAGAATACTTTTATCCGCACTTTATATACTTGCCCAAGGATACATCAATAGGCACTGGCTATTCTCTTTCGAAGCCGTAACTATAGCACTAAATATTCTATGAAGCCTCGTCCTGATGGTTTAGTCAGATTCCTTGTGAACAGATCTGATTGTTCTTTAACACAAAGAAGCATTTAAAGAAATGACATATCACAGCTGGTACAGCGAGCGCCGCATTTTCATAATGTAATGTTCGTCACTCTCGAAAAGTGCCATTTATCCATAGGTCCATATTTCCCAGTCTGGACATCGGAACTCGGTACATTAAAGTCAAAGACGCAGTTAGTTGCACACTTGCTAACATTTCAGAATACTTTCTAATGTCACTCAGCCACCAGAGTGTTCATATCTCAGTTTGAGAGGAAGGGTGGATGATACTGCTTAGGGCAGGGTTGGGGAAACAGTATCTATAAAGATGTTGTAGAACTTTATCTTCCTTGTTGCTTTGACATTCTACAGGGTGTCAAAGCATCATGGCAGTTGTAGTTCCTCTACATCTGGGGACCTACCTTTTGCTCAGCATTCCCAAGAATGTTAGGTAGGTTGCTTTGTCTTGTTCAGCACTGCCAACACACAGACACAAAAACAAGCATTTTATAAAAATATAAAAATAGCATTTTTATAAGATGTTCATAAAGACTATGCTGGGACTTCATTGAAGAAGTCAAAAGACAAAGTATTAATCAATAATTCAAAATGCTGTAGGTAAATAGGATTAAACACAAAGTTCTGAAATATTTAATGAGGTATCAAAAAAAAATAAAAAATTTTTTTGATGCCTCGTTAAATATTTCAGTACTCAGTATTTAGTCCTATTTACCAGCAGCATTTTTAATAATTAATTATTATTATTTATCATTATTTTACACCAGTATACGTTTATTCTACAATACGTTACAAGAGAGCTGTAACTAACAGAATGAGACAAATCCCGTGCAAGGAAAGCAAAGAGATTTAAGAGAAAAATTTTCAAATCCCAGATCGTGAGAATTCCCAATCCGGGGGGATAAAGAGCTCACAGGAAAGTGGTTTAGGCTTCATGACAAGGTACAAAATACCGAGGGAAGCCCAGGTATAATATGAAAAATGAATCATTATGGGATTTCTCAAGACCTTTCCCAGTAATATGATATAATGTAATAAGAACGAATACATGTCATAGAATGGGCCATAAAAAGGCAGCTCTACGGAATTCAAACTACCAATTAGATTTGGGATTCGATGATTAATTCCGATCTAGTACATGGCAGAAGAATATTAAATCTGGGGAAAAGGCCTCTTTCAACATTAGTTTTTCTTAATTCTATGTCAAATTAGAGCGATGTCACGAAGCCTTCAAATTTGATTTTACTTGGGTTACAGAAAGCATCAATTTGTATCTCCCACTACAAGGGCAGTTTGTGACATCCACAATGTCAACAACAGCAGAAACGAAATTATCATTATTATCT
This sequence comes from Pelobates cultripes, assembly GCA_933207985.1. Taxonomy (NCBI): domain Eukaryota; kingdom Metazoa; phylum Chordata; class Amphibia; order Anura; family Pelobatidae; genus Pelobates; species Pelobates cultripes. The sequence goes on from OW240919.1 coordinate 10,620,619, forward strand.
ACGAAGCACCAACATGGACCTCTGCGCAGTACAATGGGTAAATAAAATATAAAATATACTGGTAATTGTCTACTTACACGGAAGACAAAGGAAAATGTGTAATGTCTTCCGAGGAAGGTCTGAATGTGCAGCGTCCGAACAATATAATGTATATTACCGTTATATATGGCATGTCTAGGAGAGAAGGTGGAGCAGCGAGCGTTAAGCTTAGTGGGAAGGTAAGAAGTAGGTGGAATGAAGTGAACCAGTTAGCTGATATGTCTTCCAATAGAGGTTTTTCTTTTACGAATTCCTAGGATTAGAGATTAGAGGAAATGGGTTGCCCTCTAAATGGCATTAGAAGTAGGGTAGAAGTCAGTGTGTGAATAGATGACAGGCCAAGGTCACTCGCAGAGCAGATGGACCATGGTGAGATGCTCCTAAATGTGTCCTTGTGCAAAAATAAATCCTGTTTAATGGAACAATGTAGGCCCCGAAACAAAAAGAGCTCACTGTAGTGGTTATGGTGCCAAGACTGGGAGTGTCCTGACGTCCCTTTATTGAGAGGAGGCAACCCGTTTTTATAACTGGGGTCTGCGAGACACCACTCCCAGGGGCGGACTGAGAACCCTCAGGGCCCCCGGGAAAAATAAATCAAGGGCCCCCTTACAGGCCCCACCCATACTCTGCAGCAAGCGCCACCCTTGTCCCGCCTCCATGCACCGCCTCCAGCCACACCCTACACAATCTTTAGACACAAGGAACAAAAGGGCAATAAGCCCTTCGAGGCCCCAGTAGAGACTACAATTGAGGGCTAATGGGCCATGGAGGGGATTTCTAGCAGAGGCTATCTCAGTGTCCTTTAGAGAGTGTGTTAGAAAGAATCTCCTCCAGGCCCCATTAGAGACTACAATGGAGTCTAATGGGGCCTGGAGGGTGGTCTCTCCAACACTCTGGTTCCTATTCACAATATAGCAACACAACATAGCTCACTGATACCTAGGCCAAGTTGGCTCCTCTTACCTTAATTACTGTTGCTGGCTGGCAGTCTGTGGGCTTGCTTGCTGCGGCTGGCAGGCTGTGGGCTTGCTGGCTACTGCCGGCAGGCTGTGGGCTTGCTGACTGCGGCTGGCAGGCTGTGGCTTGCTGGCTGCGACTGGCAGGCTGTGGGCTTGCTGGCTGTAAGCCTGTGGCTTGCTGTAGGCATGTGGGCTGGCTACTGGCCTGTGGGCTGGCTACTGGCCTGTGGGCTGGCTAACTGGCTGGCTACTGGCCAGCCTGTGGGTTGGCTGGCTGGCTACTGGGGCACTTGTAGATTATTTAAAGAAATAATCCATGCACAATAACCACTACTGCTCCAGAGTAAGTAGTCAAACCATTTAAGAACAGTTTGACAACTTACCTGGGATCTGCTGGGATATGGGGCTGTAGTAGGGAATAGGAGCAGTGGTGCAATGTGTGTGAAAGGTTCAGTGTGTGTGGGGGGTGTAGTGTGTGAATGTGTAGGGTGTGTGGGCTGTGTACGTGTGTGGCAATGTTAGTATGGGGGGCTGTGTATGGGGGTCTATGTGTATATGGGTGGGCAGTGTATGTGTGTGTGTGAGGCAATGTGTGTAAATGTGTATGGTGTGTATGGGGGCAGTGTGTGAATGTGTATGGTGTGTGTGTGGGGGCAGTGTGTTTATGGGGCTAGAGTTCACTCTCACCACTGCGACCACCAGGAATCCCTGGGGGTCACAGTGTTGAGAGTGAACACTAGACCGTAGCTCCAGGGCTAGAGTTGACTCTCGCAAGAGCGGTAACGTTGCCATGGTAATCGCGGCAACGCTCTGTGCTCGTGCAAGAAGGACCCAGAGGAGCTGCAGGGTGAGCTCCCAGGTCCTCTCTTCCTTCCTCCCCTGCCCGCACGGTGCCTGCGGACAGGGGAGGGGGAGCAATTGCCCTGTTGCCCCCTGGATCCACCAGTGATATATACAGCCCTTCTGTGTGCCTTTTTGTCTCCCCCCGTCCCTCTGTATGTTTCTTTCTCCCCCCTCCTTCCCAGTCTCTCTTACCCCTCTGCCTCTTTCTCCCTCTCTTCCACTGTTTTTCTCCCCCCTTTCCCTGTCTCTCTCTCTCCCCCACATCTCTCTTCCTCTCTGTCTCTTTCTCCCCCTCCCCATCTCTTTCTCCCCCTGTGTCTCTTTCTCCCCCTCCCTATCTCTCTATTCCCCCTCTTTCTCCCAGTGTCTCATTCTTCCCTCTCTGTCTGTCTCCCCCCTCCCCATATCTCTGTTCCCCCCTCTTTC
>OW240919.1:10631086-10732110 GCA_933207985.1 Pelobates cultripes
GATAGCAACGACCCTCAATAGCAACGACCCTCAATAGCAACGACCCTCGATAGCAACAACCCTCGATAGCAACAACCTTTGATAGCAACGACCCTCAATAGCAACGACCCTCAATAGCAACGACCCTCGATAGCAACAACCCTCGATAGCAACAACCTTTGATAGCAACGACCCTCGATAGCAACAACCCTCAATAGCAACGACCCTCGATAGCAACAACCCTCGATAGCAACGACCCTCGATAGCAACGACCCTCGATAGCAACTACCCTCGATAGCACCGACCCTCGATAGCAACGACCCTCGATAGCAACTACCCTCGATAGCAACGACCCTCGATAGCAACTACCCTCGATAGCAACGACCCTCGATAGCAACTACCCTCGATATAACGACCCTCGACATAGCAACAACCCTCGATAGCACCTTAATCTCGGAGCAGCAAGGCAACTACCCCTCGATAGCAACGACCCCTCTATACCAACAACAACCCTCGAGCAGCAACGACCCACCTATAGCAACAACCCTCGAGCAGCAAATTCCACCTCAACAGCAAATAACCTCAATAGCAACGACCCCTCAATAGCAACGACCCCTCATAGTCAACAACCCCGATAGCAACAACCCTTAGATAGCAACGACCGGAGAACAACCCCAATAGCAACGACCGATAGCAACAACCCTCGATAGCATAGCAACGACCCTCGATAGCAACTCACCGATAGCCCTCGATAGCAACGACCCTCGATAGCAACCACTCGATAGCAACGACCCTCGATAGCAACTACCCCCCCTCGATAGCAACGACCCTCGATAGCAACAACCCTCGATAGCAACGACCCTCGATAGCAACGACCCTCGATAGCAACGACCCTCGATAGCAACTACACTCGATAGCAACGACCCTCGATAGCAACAACCCTCGATAGCAACGACCCTCGATAGCAACTACCCTCGATAGCAACGACCCTCGATAGCAACTGCCCTCTACAGCTCAATTTACCCAAGATAATCTATGTCCTATTACTTTCCGCCCTGTCCATCAATACGAACACCAACCCTGCTATACCAAATCACCCAATAGCTCTGTAGCTTTGTTAATCTGTGTTTTTATTGTGGGGTGAAGGTTATACATGATAATTACAATACTACAAAGATAAACCACGTTTTACATATTAGTGTATGACTTCATAACTAATACACAGACAACATTAATGTATACAGAGCAGATAGCAAATAGATTAATCAACTGCAGGAATTGGGCTCAGATCAATAGGACTAGGCAAGATCTGTACTTGTTGGCTGAGATAATATAGCACTGACTAGTAATCAGACACGTTAGCAAACTCACAGATATAGTAGGAAACGTGTATAAATCAAATGGAAAATAGCCTTGGTGAAGAGATTGTCCCAGTGCTCTATCTGACTCCTTGTCGGAAGAGAAATTGCTACCAATAAATGTGAGAGTTAGCCAGAGCCCCTCGCCCCTCCGTCAACCGGCTCAAAACTTCCAGGGACTGCAAGTGTGAGATAACCAGCCTCCAGGTCTGTGTGCAGGCAAAGGCACTCTGGCTTGCAGCTTAATGCATAATATACAACTTATTTTGTTTGTTCTGGTGAGTAGAATCATTCCCTTCAGGCTTTTTGCTGTAAACACTGTCTTTTCAGAGAAAATGCAGTGTTTACATTACAGCCTCCACTGGTCACTCCTCATATGGCTGCTAGAGGTGCTTCCTGGGGCAGTGCTGCACATTTGACTGACATTCAGTGTCTCCACCCTCTGCATGGAGACACTGAACTTTCCTCATAGAGTCGCATTGATTCAATGTATCTCTATGAGGAGAAGCTGATTGCCAAGCCAATCCAATGCTTTTCCTATTGGTAAAGAGTTGGCCGCCTGTGCCACCTCGTGTCCTCCAGCAGGCCGCACTCAAGACCCTCACGCAAAACACCCGACTCAGTGATGAAAATCAAAATAATGTCAGGGTGTTGTTCAGATTATGAAGGGTCAAGTAGCTGTGTGAAATTTCAGTTAAGCTTGTTATATAGACTTAATTTCCCACAAAATCATAGGAGCTACTCCACCATGCAACATGCTCAGTCAGCAGTCTGGCCCTGCTCCCTCAGACTGATTTCTATTGTGGTTTAAAGACACATTGTTGTATTATTGCCGTGGAGCTCTGTTATACATTCAGACACACCAAATAGGGACATTAAGATAGAAAATAGGGACAGTATGATTTAGGCCCAAAATAGGGACTGTCCATCCTACTTGGGGACACTTGGGTGGCATGACCAAATTCAGATTTATGTCTATCAGTTTGTCATTTCTGACTAGACTGCAAGCTTGCTGGTTTAAAGTGGTGTTCATATGTTTCTGAAGAATATTCACTAAAAAGTTAACAACAGAGAATTCACGAGCCACTAGAGACATTAGAGGCCAAAATGTCTCTTTCTAGTTTCTTACAAATGATTGTTTAATGAATAAAATCTAATTTTAAAACAACAACTGTCACTCCACCCACACACCCCCAAAAAATAAGATTATTTCATAAAGGTAGAATTTTGATGAAATACTCACATTACTGTCAAAAGATATAATAAGACAAATTAGGGACTACTTTATTTCAGTATATTTCCTAAGCTACCTTTGTCAGATTTTGTCATTCCCGCCAGCCGTAACCAGTGATGTTTGAGGGGGAGCGGCTCTGTCTATGGAGGACGCCACGTGGGCTCTTTGCAGCTGTAGTGCCAGGAGCTGAACAGCCCAGTAAGGTAAGTATGGGGTGGCCGCGAGATATAGGTTCAAGTAAGTATAACGCCCCAGAGCCACCGTATACCCAGCAGGGCAGTCAGGGGTATTTGCTAATTATGCAAAGACCTCAGACGCTGACAGAGCCGCAGGGAAGTCTCACAGAGCTCTGTGTCCGTATATACAGGGCATCACAAAGCATGGATAATTTATACGTTAAACAATAATTATGGGCACTCGATTTATGCCGGGAAGGCCTTTAACAGAAAACAGATTTAGGTTATTTTAAACAAGTAAACAAGCACTCTACCTCTGTGTCAATTTCGAACTTTGCAACGTGTTCTAAATGGCACTGAAAGCGCTTTGTCTGCCGCTAGCACCGTATCCCATTGCTGCGCCCTGTCCCAGAAAGGGTTAAAGGGACATGATTAGACAGTCGGGCTCAGAATCGGAGACAGAGGCTGACGGTAGAGATAACCTGAGGAGGCACATTTCCAAGACAATGATCCATTTGGAATATAAATGACTGCACCTCTCACTTTCCCATGATAATTGACGATTCACTATTCGATGCTTTTATTAGTTGTGTTTTGATGTCACAACAGAACATTTAGCAGCCCGCGAGTGACAGGCCGAGATGGAGCTGTAAATGGCTGTAATGGCTTGTGGGAGCTATGGCCCTCTGTGACATAACAGCTCTGTTATTATCGCACTCTAATTATAATTATTTCATATGGAACCTTACAGCGTGTGTGTTCTGCCAGCCTTACCGTACAGAGGAATTATTAACCCCAAGAGCTTGCAATCACTTAACCCGTCCCATGCCATACAGTGGGGTGAAGCAATATATGACCATGTTCAATCTCACGTTAAACATATACACAGGCAATATTTTCCCTTTGTCACCCGGACACAGTTAAAATCTCTGTATTAATGTTTGGCTACTTTAGAGATAAAATGATCGTTATTGAGATCTTTGTATGGTTGCAGTTGCTTTGTACATACCTCCTCATTGAGACAGTTTGTTTTTTAAAAATATGATAAATAATTCTGTCCAAATAATCCCTGCCAATTGAAAGGGACAGAATAGAGAATTCTTGTTAAATCATGAGACTATGTACACCATATACAAAATATATGTATTTTTTATCATTATAATAATCAAAATAATTATATTTGTAGTGGCCTGTTTTTTCCCTTTGCTTTCAATTTTCTTGCAATAAACAGTAAATATTTACTTAAATTGAATAAGCTAATCGAGTTTTAAAGGCTCTCACACCTTCAGTATTAAGTGCAGACATTTCTTTTAAAACTTCAATTGCCTATATATGAGTCCCAGCAATGTTCAAACTTCCGGGTTGTAGGTTCCATTCCTGGCAGGGACAACACACATTTTTAGGGTTTTGATCTTAATAAAATGGAAGCAGTTGGGCTGTGTAATAATCCGTAATATATAATGATTGGTATATATTGCGCTTTGACCTACAGGACGGATGCGTGTCTGCTGTTTAAATTGTAATAAACTTGTGATTAATGCTATAATATGGAGTCAGTTATTCACTAAAGTCTTCTAAATGTTTTACTTAAAAAAAATCAAAACGGCTTAAGGCACTTTCTATAATATCACAATCAGTTATCCCGATACATCTTACAGGAAAAAATGCAATTTATACCATATCGAAGTACGTCAAACAAAGCCCATTTACATGCGCAATGTGTGCAATATATATCGGGTAAGCAATCAGTGACAAGTGTTTTACTAAACAGTTAGTTTTAGTGAATTGAAAACCAGTTTGCAAGATTTCCAAATTGAGGCTATAGCCGTGTCAGAGAATTTTTCACAATTTTTCCTAAATTTAGCAAATTGCCTTTGCAATTAGCTGTTTAATGATTTTACCCAAAACCACAACTTGCTTAAACAATTTTAGGTAACATTTTCATAGATTGTAAGTTTGTTTGAGCAGGGTCTTCTTCACCTCTATGTGAAAGGGTTACTCCAACCACCATGACCACTTCAGCTTTTTGAAGTGGTCATGGTGACAGTAGTCTGATTAGGCAGTGTTTTATTTAGTTGCACCCCCAGCAAATGTGACTTAGGCAGTCCAGAACTCTGTTCCAGGCTGACTAATGTAAATTGTATGCATAATTTACGTCTCTGGTCTGCCCTCCTTCCCCTCCAACACTGATTGCACCCCTGCCCGCCTACCTATTCTAACCCCGCCCATACTTTATGTAGCTGTCCAATCACAGACTTCCCAATGAAGCCCGATGACAAGTCTTTGCAAGGCAGGTGCTCTGGGCAATTGCTGCCTCTGGAGTTCAGTGCAAATCAGCTAACCGAACCAGGAAGTAACAGAACCTGTTGTCTGCTTGAAAAGCCAAGGGGTGTAACCAGGATAATTATAAAAGGGTCAATTTGTATTGAAATCTACACTATTTCCAAAATGAAAAAAGAGGACACAATCTTCACACATAAAGCTTTTCAGCAAGCTAACGTGCTTTATGGGTCTGGAGCGACCCTCTAATATTCTGTTTGTGAATTACTTATTATTATTATTATCGCCATTTATATAGCGCCAGCAGATTCCGTAGCGCTTTACAATATGATGAGACTTGTTCTCAAATTTCCTCATTCGATAATTGAAAGTATTATAATTACTAACACTACTACTAATAATTATAATAATAATAATAATAATAATAATAATAATAATTATAATAATATATGAGCTGCACAGTCAATGAGAACCAAAATACATGAGAATTGGTTTACAGCAGCTCAAACATGTCTCTCTCGGGGGGGTTTCAAACGATGAGAGGCGTTTGGCGGTACTGAGATTTATCCAAAATGATCTGTAATCCCTTTCTAGAGAAACCGAGAAATACAAATAATGACATAGAAAAGGTAGTGAACTCCAAATAACCTTCAGGGGAGGCAGCAAACGCTAACAGTAATATAGAAAGGGTAGTAGATACCTGGAATAGCCTTCCAGTGGGAGCAGTAACAGTAATATAGAAAGGGTATATAAACCAGGTGTGAATAGGCGCTCAATATCAACCAGAGGCTAGCGGCAATTCATCAACAAGGGGTTCCCTCACCCTTGTGAAATAAATAGTGAAAACTAAATGCAGTAGGTGATCAGCGTTTAAAATAAATATATAAACATACAATACAGATGCTGCTTCTAGTATATAAATCTATGGGTATAAGACAAGAGACAAATAATAGTGTAGTACAATTGGTGATAATTGGACGGAGTATGGATGGGCAGATTGCACACTCACACCTTTTAGAGCTGTCTCAGCTCTATTTAGAAGGGATTGGCAGAATAATCCCCGTCTATCGATATAGGTGGAGGGTCTTTAGGGCTTGAATTCAGAGTTATGCAGGCATCATGTAAAAGAGACACAAGAGAAAATCCGATGGTATAGTATGTACAGGTAAATGGTACATTGAAGGAAAATATCCTTCTAGTGGGAGCAGTAAAGGCTAACAGTGATATAGAAAGGGTAGTAGATACCTGGAATAACCTTCCAGTGGGAGCAGTAACAGTGATGCAGAAAGGGTAGTAGATACCTGGAATAGCCTCCCAGTGGGAGCAGTAACAGTGATATAGAAAGGGTAGTAGATACCTGGAATAACCTTCCAGTGGGAGCAGTAACAGTGATATAGAAAGGGTAGTAGATACCTGGAATAGCCTCCCAGTGGGAGCAGTAACAGTGATATAGAAAGGGTAGTAGATACCTGGAATAGCCTCCCAGTGGGAGCAGTAACAGTGATATAGAAAGGGTAGTAGATACCTGGAATAGCCTTCCAGTGGGAGCAGTAACAGTGATACAGAAAGGGTAGTAGATACCTGGAATAGTGTTCCAGTGGGAGCAGTAACAGTGATATAGAAAGGGTAGTAGATACCTGGAATAGCCTTCCAGCGGGAGCAGTAACAGTGATATAGAAAGGGTAGTAGATACCTGGAATAGCCTTCCAGTGGGAGCAGTAACAGTGATACAGAAAGGGTGGTAGATACCTGGTATAGCCTTCCAGTGGGAGCAGTAACAGTGATATAGAAAGGGTAGTCGATACCTGGAATAGCCTTCCAGTGGGAGCAGTAACAGTGATACAGAAAGGGTGGTAGATACCTGGTATAGCCTTCCAGTGGGAGCAGTAACAGTGATATAGAAAGGGTAGTAGATACCTGGAATAGCCTTCCAGTGGGAGCAATAAAGGGTAACAGTGATACTGAAATGGTAGTAGATACCTGGTATAGATTTCCAGTGAAAGTAGTAAAGGGAATCAGGGTAACTGAAATGGTAGTAGATACAGGGTATAGTCTTCCTCGGGAAGCAGTACTGGAATCCATGAATATTTGAGACAAATAACAAATATATAAGAAAAAGGATGACGTTTTATAATGACAGGCTACAATAATGCCTTTTCAATATCATCGGTGGCAGCAATACTGGTTACACGGAACTTCACCAAGAACTGTAATGGTTAATAATACAAACGCTGAGAAAATCACAATTTAAATGACACATCCAAGGTAGCAGGGACTTTGTTTACACCGATGTAAAAATATCTTTCTAACAATCATGTTACTTGGAGAATTTCCGTGTTCTGCCGGCATTCAGATTCTTTGTCAGTCTATGATTAGTTTTGCTCTCACTGCTGTCTGTTCTTGTGTGTGACTTGCCTGAGTTTAGTTAATTTCCTGTTTTAATGTGGTATTTGGGTTTCAAAAACAATGTTCATTTCTTTGCTCACGGAAAGTGACCTTCAAGGGGAAATTCAAATAAATATCTTGCTTGTTTACAAAACAAGGATGGAGTATTCTTTTAATAGACTAACGATAGTTCGATTACATAATGTACGCAGATTCTGTCATAGTTTGACGAGAACAATTCAGGGGATTTCTGTACACAAAAAAAGGTTTTGGTGATTTTTGTAGTAAGTTCTTTTGGATTCATTCCCACATCTGAACAGTGCAGTCCATATGTATTTGGACAGAAGTCCTTCCAACTGTCCCGATTTTGGAAGGACAGTCTTAATTTTAGGTGTTTCTACTTTGACCTTAAATTTGAAATTTTTTAAATTCACTTTGAATTCTCATCCTGTAAATAACAGTAAATGACTTATTGGGCTCCAAGCACAACTTTTTTTTGTATTGTTTATTGTTGTCAGATAGAGTGGGCCATTGGTTGCCCCAGGCAATATGGTTGACATTCTGTTAATTATAAATAGAAAATATGTATTTTTACATTATTACTATCCGTGAGCCTGCACTTTATATCTTTGCTGAGCTTAATGATTTCTCAGTAATCTAAAGAGTTGTATTCAATAAATGTAGATATTTAGGGTTTGTGCCAGTGTGCAACTATTGTAAGAAATGTTTTATTATTGTCATTTATAAAATTCCAACATATTCAGTATCACGAACTTACTAACTTATTAAAGGGACACTTTGGGCACCAATACAACTGTAAAGTATTTGATAGATTTTGGCTGCTATTTTAAATAAATAAAAAATTTAATGCGAAATGATATTGTTATAGTTTTTGCACAAAAAAGTGTAAATGTTTTGTACAATGCTGCCCCATAAGCCTACCTCTTTAGCCATGCTCCCTCGTGACGGAAATACTTCCTTATCAAATGTATGCAAAATAAATAAAGCATTTTGAAAAGGTCAAATCCTATTAAAAGTATTAAAGTTGTGTGATGTTTGTCTTTTCCTGTTAAACAGCCCTGAGTTAGATACAAACTTCATGACAGATTACAGGTAGCTAACAGATAGTGTTAAACTGAGCAGTAGCCAACTGTGCCTTGTTGTTGAATGAGGATACTGGGAGTTGTAGTTCTAAACCAGCTGGCTAGCTCTCAGCTCGGCTGGTCCTGGTAGGTAGTTTTATTACATCTACGAATGCTGACAACATATTGCGTATAATATCAAAGGCCAGACCCGTACGTATTGACATGTACGTTTGATTAATTACATATTGAGGGCCGCAGGTGAGGTGTACCTTGATCTTAGCAGCTTGCAGGTAGGGGTTGGGAGGCAGGAGTACTGTGGAGGGAGTGCGACTGATTTATAACTGCAAGATATTGGGATCACTTTCATATTAATATCACTATATAATACAGTAAATATTTATTTAATGCGATTTCGCAGACTAGCTTCGTCAATTGAAAACGAACGCTGCTCAATTAACTGTTCCACTGCCAGATGTATTTCAAACAACGATTTTCATAGACCTTGGTGTCTGGCATCAAGCGATGCGATGTGTAACATCCTTACCAAATAAAGACAGGACATTGGCTACACAGACCCGGAGTGCTGCTTGGATGGGAGCATACTCTGCTGGCCTAGCAGGTGGTGCTCAGTGCTAGCCAAGCAACTGACGGTCACTTATGGTTCTAGAAGGTGATGGTCACTGGTTGTTCTCGCAGATGGCAGTCACTGCTGGTCTAGTAGGTAGTGATCACAGGTGGTCTAGCAGCTGGTGGTCAGTGGTGCTTCTAGCAGTTGGTTGTCACTGGTGGTCTAGCAGGTGGTGGTCACTGGTGGTTTAGCAGGTGGCAGCTACCGGTGGTCTAGAAGGTAGAGGTCACTGCTGATTCTAGCAGGTTGTAGTCACTGGTGGTGTAGCTGGTGGTGGTCACTACTGGTCTGGAATATGGTAGTCATTGGTGGTCTGGCAGGTGGTGGTCACTGGTGGTCTGGCAGGTGGTGGTCACTGGTGGTCTAGCAGGTGGTGGTCCCTACTGGTCTAGCAGGTGGTGGCCATTGGTGGTCTAGCAGGTTGTGGTCAATGATGGTCTAGCAGGTGGTGGTCAATGGTGGTCTAGTAGGTGGTGGTCAATGGTGGTCTAGTAGGTGGTGGTCTAGCAAGAAAGCTGTATGACAGTAAGAGCAAGCCACGAGAGAGCCCATAGGGAAATTGAGGAGATAGCTGTCCAAGGCTCTCTGCATTCTTGAGACCCAGTTTCAGCCCTTAATAAAAAAAAACAAACATTTGGTGTGCATCTACAGTTATTCTCGTTCTATTTTAAAGGGTTATCGTTTGGCTTTTTCTAAAGTTAATCTACTAAAAAGGTTACTCCAAACGCCATGACCAATTCAGTGATTTGAATTGGTCATGGTGCCTGGAGTCTGCATGTGCAGCATTTCTCTAAGGAACACTGCACATTCCGACATTAGGCCCTCTACTACTGGATGTGTAACATCATTGGGTCATCATTAGCCGGGCTAGAACAAGAATTCCAGGTGGCTAAAGTGGATTCTGTGCAAAACTGACATAAGACGCCAGCATGCATGCTGGTACCCCTTCGTATTGCCCATGTCTTCCCTTCCGCCCGTCCTTTCTCACAACCCTCCCTCTCCAACAAGGGTGTGCTGTAGGAAGAACTTGGCCTCCGCTCTAGAATAGAGTTGCATTTTAGCCCTTTTCTTTTTTTTGGAGAGGACCTGTATAAGAAGGGTTACGTTGACCAAAACCAGCATTTTCTGTGAAGTAACCCAGTAATTCCATATAATTATTGCATGAGCGATATGTTCTGAGCATTTCTTATTGCATATCGTTTGTGGTTTTTCATGCAGTTATATTCATTATATTGACTTCTGACAGTTAAAACACCAATACGGAAGAAACATGATAATCGTGCCTTTGTGTAACATGCTGTTCAATCTTATGATTTCTTACCAGTTGTGGCTCGTTAGTACATTCTTCTCATGACGTAGTCTGCCACAAAGTTCACTTAATGAATAGAATTATTTAGATGTTGTAAAATGTTGTCGGCTCCTCATCCCCGTCACCTGCAGGGGCAAAGAAAATTGTGTTTATTGAATACAGTCTGTCTTCTAAACAATAAGAAAGATAAATAACGCTCTTACTAATAATTCTGAACCCCAAAAAGGTTAAAGTCCCCAGATGTCAAGGGACAGTCAATGTATTTGGGAACTTGATCCATTTTCATACAAGTTTTTTGAGGCTTTAACCGATGTTTGTCTTTAAAGAATTAATAAGGTTTTCTCTTCCAAGTCAGTAACATTTATTATGCTCAAAATTGTGACTTTGATGGCAGATTAAATCCTTGACTCAACCAACCACTGATTTAAAAACTATATCTCGCGTGGTTGATCCCTATTAAAGTCTGCATTTAGTCCCACTCAGATTGGACCTCTCTTATTTGAATTCCCCAAAAGCCGAATTATAATGGATTGAAAACCAAATTGCAAAGTGTGAGCAACAATAGCCAAGCTTTCAATATAATCAATTTATCCGAAATTTTGAAATGTGATTTTTAATTTACTAAAACTGCGTTTGCGTCCTAGAATAACAATTTATCGCCCTTAAGGTTTACTAAACTCTTTCACTATGTTAGCGTCTACCACCAGTGCTGTGAGGTTTTCCCATGTACGTACAACACTTTCTATAATTTAATTATTGAGATTGTCTTTATATATTCTTCCTTTCAGTTTCATTCTAAGTCGTTTAATTTGCGGATAACGTTGCATTGGTCAGCGATGCTGCCCTCAGGGGTCTGTGACCGATGTAGTGAACATTAGAGGGCGCTTTGGGACCACCTTTTATTACAGTTTATTTTTTGTACGATGCTAAATCATCTACCCTGTGTCTGGTGACCCTGTACTGCGCGGAGGATGAGCCTGAAGTAACGTTTGCTGGATCCTCCTCTTCCCATTAATATTTACATGAATAGCGTCTCTCCTTATAATTAATCGGCAGTATTGGAAGGGAGTGATGTAGCGTGATTTTGCAAGAGTGGGGCAAACTACTATTTGGATACAAATAATGACTAATGTGCTTCAGAAAGATCTACAGCGCCAAAATTAGCGGGCTCATCATTATTTTATGATGCAAAGTATTGCAGTTTTTAGACGTCATACCCGTCTCTGCCTACACAGGTTGGTGTAACGCTGGGGTAATTAATACTGTGCATGATCCCCAATATGCCCTATTACTAGGCCCCCTGCTGGTAAGCTACGGTAATGCCATTGGTAGGTATGTGTAAGTATTGTGGGAATTGTAGTCACTAGGAATTATTCACCAAATTCAATTATCTGATCTATCCTCAGGCGGGCCTTCTTGAAACCACATTGGAGTAAATTTGGGATTATTGGACAAGTAACAAGGTAATTACTGATTTAAACCTAAAGAGCTGAGCTAGAAAAAATGTTTATTTAAAGTAGAATCCACACATTATTTTCCAGTTATTCGCAATTTCCAGGTTAATTGTAGTTAGTCAAAAACCGAACTGACAATTTTAGGTAAAAAGTGCTGATTTGGACATTCTGCCTGGTTCGGATATAGTCAAGTCTTGTCGGTTTTGGCCTGAATATGGGTCTTGTTTTACCTATTGTACAACGCTGTGGAATATGTTAGCGATATATAAATAATTACAATTTAGGGATCTGATTTTCAGTTTGTTACAATTCACTGTTTAAAGAATAATCCTAAAGGATTGCACGGTTGCTCAGAAACTAAACTTTCCACCACAATTTACCTGGAATCATTTTCTCAATTAGCAGTTTTTAAGGATAAACATCTAATAGTGATAGCTATCACTAGTGATCTAAAACAGTGAGTGCCACTGCTCACACACCCCTAGTTGCACACTGATAATAAAACTCACAGACAAGGTTAACAAAACTGTTGTAAAACTGTATTAGTTAATAGAGAAATAAAAATGACTCAAATAGTTTTTCTTAGAACAAATACTAACCGAGGTAAGCGACTGGGGCAGTTTAACGCACAACCTCATACTATACAGCTTTATTTCTGCACAATTTATAACACATTTCTTTCTTTCAGAATGATAAATAAATAGGGGTACTTTTCATTATGCTATTAACACCTTCAACCCATGCATCTATTGTTCAACCCTTATTTTTGGTACCATTTTGTGAAAATTCCTGCCTCGCCACTAACTACTTTGCAAATAATTTTCACGAATGGGTAAACTGAGAGAAAGATTCTTATGGCAAGCAAGGGGTTAAAATTGTGGTGGACAAAAAAATAAAAAGATCCCTGGGAAGCGAAAAATGCATTTTCGCTGACTGGCGACCTGGTAATTCTTTTTGGGTCTTTTTGGCATTTGCTGCGGTCTGCCATATCTTCAGACGTTCAGAGTCCCTGGCTGCCGATTCTGCTTGTGACATAAAGTGCTGGAAGCGGCATAGCTGACAACTGGAACACACGACAGCAAACATTCCATCCCGACGCACATTGTTACAATTTAATGTTATATTTCAAGGTGGAACATTCCTTATACTATTTCAATCCAATGCCAGAATATTACATTAACTGCCAGTTACCGTAAATGGAGCCGTTTGCGCCAAATTGCTCCCATTTCCGTGCGTTAAATAAAGCCCACCCCTAGCTGTTAACGGGTTACAAAATTGTTACGAACTAAATGGGTTTCTAATTGTTACGTGAGCTGGAGAGCTTTATTTATTTTTAACTTTGAGGGCACCCTTTCAGTCAAACTGGCAACGATGCCACGCGTCAGTGCCCAGGAAATGCCCAGAATTTCTAAATTCATTGTCAAAACATTGACCCCGCTTCGTAGCCCCAGTTTACAATTTATGGCTCAGCGCTGCAAAGTTGAATTTTCTTTTTTTACATCTTCTTCCTCTTGTCTACGTGTTTCTTTGGGCAATTAAATCCTGCGCTGATTTATTTACGACGTGCGGCCCGTCACTATTTTCTCTTTATCTGCACATATTGATTAGTGTTAGAAAATCGTCTTAAGGCGCTCGCTAGTGTTCTATCAGTGTGTGATTTCCTTGTGTGCATAAGTTTCTTATTGTGCAAGACTAGTATAGTATTCCATGGCCAACTCCATAACAAAGCAAGGTGCAGGGCAGATAACAAGTTCTTCCAGGGGGCACAGTGTGTACCAGACACAGGTTACAAGGAAGGCACAGACCAGGGGACTCAGCGTGTACTGGACACAGGTTATAAGGAAGGCACAGATCAGGGGACTCAGCGTGTACCGGACACAGGTTATAAGGAAGGCACAGATCAGGGGGCACTGCGTGTAGCGGACACAGGTTACAAGGAAGGTACAGATCAGGGGACACTGCGTGTACCGGACACAGGTTACAAGGAAGGCACAGATCAAGGGACACTGCGTGTACCGGACACAGGTTACAAGGAAGGCACAGATCAGGGGACACTGCGTGTACCGGACACAGGTTAAAAGGAAGGCACAGATCGGGGACACTGCGTGTACCGGACACAGGTTACAAGGAAGGCACAGATCAGGGGACACTGCGTGTACCGGACACAGGTTAAAAGGAAGGCACAGATCGGGGACACTGCGTGTACCGGACACAGGTTACAAAGAAGGCACAGATCAGGGGACACTGCGTGTACCAGACACAGGTTACAAGGAAGGCACAGATCAGGGGACACTGCGTGTACCAGACACACGTTACAAGGAAGGCACAGATCGGGGACACTGCGTGTACCAGACACAGGTTACAAGGAAGGCACAGATCAGGGGACACTGCGTGTACCAGACACACGTTACAAGGAACGCACAGATCAGGGGACACTGCGTGTACCAGACACAGGTTACAAGGAAGGCACAGATCAGAGGACATTGCGTGTTCCAGACACAGGTTACAAGGAATGCACAGATTAGGGGACAGTACATGCAGCAATCCAAGTTTGTCTTGTAGGACATCCCTGGATGTGGGCTTCATTTTCCCATCCTCCTTTTGTACCCTAATGTATTCAGTGCAGTGAGAGAGAGAGAGAGAGAGAGAGGGGGAGAGAGAGAGGGAGAGATAGAGCTGCCACAGTCCCCCTCTGAGAGTACAGTCACTGGTATTTGCAGGCTCAGAGAGGAGACAGCCCTCTCACACAGTGCTGGGCTGTGTGCATGTGTGTGTGTTCAGCTGAGGCTCTCCCATCTGCACATGTAAAGGAAGACAGACCGGGAGACAGGAGTCCAGGGACACAGCACAGCCTCATTCTCACGGTAAGTACAGCTGGCACTGGGCACTGGGAGGCAGAACTTTTGGGATCCTGGGTCCTGGCAGCAGGCTGTGTGGGTCCCTGAGCCTTGGGGAGACCGGGCTGTGCCTGTCAGGGGACAAAGTGCAACTTTCTGGGGCAAGTTTGCAGGTTGTGGCTGCTGGTAACATTGTACATCCTGTGCTTTTATTTTATGGCAAAGAACAAAATGCAGGTTTATAGGAAGCCCCCAGCACAGTGTGCACCAGGGGGGCAAAGATTACTACCTGCTAGTACTGGAGGGGCATGCCAGGACCCCAAATATTACTGGATGGCCATGTCAGGACCCCAAATATTACTAGAGGGGGCATGCCAGGACCCAAGATATTACTGGAGGGCAATGCCAGGACCCCAAATATTACTGGAGGAGCATGCCAGGACCCCAAATATTACTGGAGGGAGAATCCCAAGACCCCAAATATTACTGCATAGGGCATCCCAGAACCCCACATATTTCTGGAGGGGGCATGCCAGGAACTCAACTATTTCTGGAGAGGTCATCCCAGGACCCTAAATATTTATGGAGGGGGCATCTTGGGACCTCAAATATGTCTGGAGGGGGCATCCAGTAGCCCCAGATTCTACAGAAGAGGGCATCCAGTATCCCCAGATTTTACAGAAGGGGGCAGCTCATCAACCCAAATATTACTGGAGGGGGTATTCAAGGACCCACAATATTATTGGAGGGCTATCCATATACCCCAAATGTTATATAGGGGTCATCCCAACATCCCCAAATTTATTGGAGGGGTATCCCAGGACCCAGCTGTTATTGGAAGGGGCATGTCAGGAACTAAATGTTGCACTAAGGAGGCATGTCAGGACCCATATATTACTGGAGGGGGGCATCCCAGCAATACAGCTATTGGTGCTGGGTGGGATGCCAAGACCCCAACTTAGGAGAATGGGACCAGGTGTGGTGATGAGAGCTGAGACATGTATTCCACACTGAGAGTTACATTTAATTTAATATCACTTATTGTTTATTTATTTGCAGATGTATATATATATATATTGTGGAAAATAGACATCATTGTTCATGGGAATTATTTTGTTTGCAAAAATAAATATAAATCGGGATATCTGGCTGCCTGTTATTGGATTTAGGTATATGTATATTGATGTATACCTACCCAATATATTTGCAAACATGGGTTTCCATCTGGAGATTGTAATTTATTATTAAAGCATTATAATTTAATAATATTTTATCTTCTACCTATCTCTCCATCCATCCAGATATATATTTACAATACTGGGATTCTCCTCTGAAATCTAACACAATATAGAGAGTTATTCTAAATAGTTGCTCTATTTAGTTAGTGCCCCCTTGGCTGGGGAGTAATGTGGGGTGTCTGTCTCATTACCCCTCTATGTCTGGCTAAACGCCTGCACTCCCAGCTATGTTAATCCACTGAGTTAAGGGGATCTGGGTTACAATGTTGCCACTTTTTTTTGTGCTTTTTCCTTCCTGGAAGTCCTGAGAAGGCACATATCCCACTCAGCGGGAACGTTCTTGGAATTGTTAAGTTTTAAAAATAAAATTCAAGAGGGAAGTGTGTGAATTGAGCTTAAATACCCGATGGGAAGCAAATTCCTCACCTTGTGATCAAGATACATATAAAAAACATCTGTTTGGCCACAATGAAATGATTAGGGCTAGCCACACAGCCTTGTCCTGCCACACAGGAAACGCTCATTTGAAGTGATTGTTGCAATAAATTTCAACGGTTTTAGCATCCTCCTTTCTGCAGGAGACCTTTGTTTGGGACGGACTGTTTCATTAGGCCTTTATCTTTTTGTGTGTGTGTTGGGTGAAACAGTTTAAATAATTGTCCCCAATGCATTTTCTTTGTAAGGGAGATAAACACCTGATGGAAGGGATATAGGACCAGCTGCGAGATGTATCATTTTTGTCTTTTTTTGGGGGGGGGGAGAGAAATTCTAGAATTTCACTAGGTACAGTAATATGAATTATCTTATTAAATCAGAAATGTTACAACAACCCCTAGTTATAACATTGGAATCAATTCTAATGCAGATAACGCCGTGATTGGAAGCACAAATATATTGCAAATGTTGGCTAGGATTTTATTTTATAAAAAGTGTGTGATGTATTATATTCTCAGAATCGAGTGTATGTTTCGTTTAATCTGAAAGATGTGGTTATTTTTTTTTTTTAAATCACATTTATATTACATTGCACCTGAATGATGGGGTGACGTATTGTTTTTTAAAATCACACTAAGTCCCTGTTCTTTTAAGGGAGAGGGTATGTTTTAAAGGGTTGATTTGAGCAATAGCGTTCTAAATTTTATTTACTTATTCATAAATATGTTTTCGGGAGCCTACAGTATTCTGCTCAGGCAGGATAAACTACATTTATTATAATGTTCATAGATCAGGATAACAGCTAATATTTAGTAGGGGGAACTGAAGCAAAAAAGGACGAGACAGAGAATTCCTTGTCTGCAAACACCAATTCTTCACCCACCAACAATTTAGGAGCCAGCTTGTTTCATTGTATCTGTGGTTTTAGAACTTTCTGCAGATCGATCTATTTCTCTATTTTTTTGACTACATCATATCTATACAAATTGATTTAATTTTAAAATAAATCTCATAGCTCCTTAAATATTTAACCCTAATTACCTGCAGTAAAAACAAAAAAAACAATAAATACTCTTCTTGCCTGCCGTGTCATTGCACACATGACAAGTTTGTTTTTTTAGTCCTTATTGTGTTCGTTATTGAAAATATTTGGCTTCTTGTTTTTGGCAAAAAAAAAATCCTTGGCAATATATTGGTGTTTTAGTAAAAAGAATTTATTTTGTTTTCTATCCATCTATTAATAGAAATGTTAATAAAATAGATATGGCTGAACATATTTTTTTTTAGAAATTTTTTTCAGTTGTTACCAACCTGTCAAAAACATGTATTTAAAAAAAGTAAAAAAATAAAAAAACATTTATATTTATTGTATCTGGTAGCATAAAATAATTCAGATATATTCTGTCCTTTTTCATATTTTGATTTTTAGTTTAAACTAATTTACTATTGACTGCAATATTCCAAAACATGTTTAAAAACTTTAAATTAGGACCTGATGTAAAGAAATCTGATTTTTATTTTGCCGAGAACGATTTTATAGGGAACATGAAAGAATGTAGTTTTTATTAAGCTGTTTTTCTTTAAATTTAGGACAATGTGTTTATTCATATCCTAGTCTTTGCATATAATTATCTGACCACAGAAATGCAACCTGTTGTGTGTAAAGGGTCTATATTTGCTTTTAATTATTTACATTCAATGCCAATAAGTAAATTGCTCAAAGTCTTTATAAATTTTTTTATTCTTTTAAACATTTCAAACAGATTTTTGTATGCTTGGGCAAAGGTTTATTGGGTCCTTTGATTCCATACAAAGCAGCTTCTGAATTAGGTATTTTAAAAACAATTTGTTTAGATCCATGCTTTAAAAACACACAATCCTTACAAAAAATCCCAGAAGGCTTTAAATAACTGTACTTTTTAGAAATGATATAGATTTTTTAGCTCCGCTCTATCCAATCTTCTAAATAATATATTCTTGCAATAAATGCAAAATTTGTTTTTGTATGACGTTTAATAAAAGCTTATTTCACTTATTACAGTCTTTAAATTACTATTGGTTAATGTGTTGGGTGCTAATCACGTAGTTGACTATTTTTATTTTATATTTGTTGAAAATATTATTTAATTCAAATATCATGCAGAATAAAATCAAATCTAAGGGATGATTTAATTTAGTCGGGTATCCTGCATAATTTGTAATAAGCTGTTGTGTGTCTATATATAAATATTTGTTGTTGTGTGTGGTTGTTGTATTTTATATTCTACGGTAATGTGGAAATTCTGTCCTTTTTGGAGACACATCCTTCCAATCTTATTTAGTTAATTCAGCAAAGACAATTCTGCTGTAGATCCTGAGTTTGCCTCTTGCTCGGGAAAAGTAGCTCATGATTTATCTGGTAGATGTTTTCGATTGCTGTCTGTGAGTTCTCTTACCTCCTTTCACCGTGGTTGTCAGCTCTCATTACTTGCTATTGATCCTTTTGCAAAGTGAGAAGTGAACTAAAATTAATGTCAATCCCACTGCCCAGATCAATAACCGGAGTTATTTTAATCTGGATTTTGCACTGGGTGCTAAATTAAAAAAAATCAGCATACTGGCAGGAATATGTATCGTTTTCCTGCGGTTACTCCTGCTATGTCTTCGGAGACATCGGTTGCTCACTTCTTTCTGATTATCCTGCAATCCATATTTTTTTAATTAAGAAGCTCTGTTGGTTTTCTTATATAGGGTGCTGTGTTTAAGAAGATGACATCTTGACATTGCGAGTGTATTAACTATAGATCTCCATAAGGACTGCGGTTTGCAAGCGTAGCATCCTTTCAATCTACGGTGGATACCAAGGCAAAAGATGTTGATAAAAAATTTGAAAGGTTAATTTTCTATAAGTTTGGATGATCTTGTAAATATTACAAATGTGTATAAATTTTCCCTATTTAATGATGCTAAAAATTCTACTGCAATGTCGAATCACAGTTTGTGATTTCTGGTTGAATAAAGTGCCGTTTAGAAGAAGCACTGGATATGTATAAACTTCCTTTTTGAAATTATATATATCCCAATTTAGCATATTCTAGTATATAAATAATTTATATTTTAGTTTGATCAGCTGTGATCGCCTACAATATTAATTAAACGATAAATAGATAACATAAAAAATGATATTCAGTTTGTTATTTAAATATTTATTCATATTAATTAACAATATTATGCACATATATCGGCAGATTGAATAGAAGTGAATTTAAAATGATCTCATTTTAGAACATTGTGTCACAAAAAATGTCAAGGTCACCGCTGGTGTTGGTATCACACAATATCTTAACACTTCTCTCTTTCTTTGATGCCTAAACTTGATGAGAAAGTTATTTAAAATTTGGAAGAAGGGAAAATAAGTTAATGAGGAATATATAATGTGTTAATTTAGGGTTGATATGTGCTAGGAAGGGTGCCAAATGAGGAGGCAATGTTAGAGTGTCCCTCTTAAACACACAATTAATCCGTGTGCCAGAGGTAGAACAGAGGCAGTGGTAACCCACAGCTCACTAAACAGTACGGGTCTTTTAGTATCACCTGTCGGAGCTGATAATCTTCTAGTCCAAAAGTCCTACTTCCAATCAACTATCAAAATCTACAGCTGACGTCTGGTTTTCAACCTAGCAGACTTAAAAAATGTACTCCTATGTATATACGTTTTTATTTAAATTTTGTGTGCCTGTCTACATATATGTTTGTGTATGTGTGCACATATATAGAGAGTGCAGGAGCAAATGAGAACATGAGAGAGAGAGAATTCTACTTGTCTCTGTCTGTCTGTCTATCCTGCACTCTGTCTGTCTCTCTGTTATAATTTATATATTTGAACACACACTTAAAATCGCACAACACATGCATGTACCCTAGTGTATATTAGATCACGCGTGCTGTTGTAATAGTTATATCAATGGTGTATGTTACTGACATTATTGTATGTTTGCTTGCTTCCCTGTTTAGAAGACATTTAGCTTGTCTGTCGCTTGAGATGGCTCCTAGAAGCCGTGTATCCTTATTTCTGATTCTGTGGGATACGTTATGTCCATATCGTGTATTCTGCGAGAAGACTACAATGTACCAGCAAGTGAACTGATTTTAGGAAGGGATAAAACGCTGGACAAAATGCTGTTAAATAAGATTGGCCAGACATGCTCACCACTTTGTAGCCCAGAGGGTTAAAATAATAAAAAAAAAATAAAAAAAAAAAAATATATATATATATGTGTGTGTGTGTGTGTGTCTAAAGATTTAACCCTTTACTTCCCAGTGAAAATTCCCCGGTGAGGGCAGTTGTCAAAGGTCAAAAATCAGTAAAAAGCAAAGGAGAAATTCAGAACATTTTTCTATTAAAAAATAAATTAATAATTTATTGGGAGAATCAGTCTGAGAAATAATTGGAATAAAAGAAATATTTTTCTCCCGTAACCAGGAGGCTAACACCTCTGCAGATTTCAGGACTCGTTTCTCCTTCCCACATGTCGGTTTTGCTCAACCTGTTGCACACAGACTTATCATTTGAATTCCTGATGCCAAACAATGGGCGACGTGGCTAATAAAATAATCCGAAATAGATGACTTTGTTTTTAAGTGTCTGTCCGTGGTACCGTTTTCCAGTTAGACCCGTTCCAAATTACTAGTCTCAGTCTTGTTTCAGAGTTTAACGTACAGCCTTTCATGTTCACTATTAAACGCGCGTGCTTTGATTTAAAAGGCAGTGCTGGTTTTATATGATAAAGTTAAAAAAAAAGATGTTTTATTAGCCTCCAAAGAAAAAAGCAATATGTTGCGAGGTGTTTTGTGCTCCGTTCCAGTATTTATTCTGGTTTGTTTACATGACGGGTGCTAACCCACCCCACAGAAATACATACGGCATCAACCCTGGGTTTCTCATGATCTGTTTTTTATTATCATTTTTTTTAACAGTATTTCCGGTATCTAGATTTTTCATGAATTTTTTGCTAAAAAAAAGTTTGTAATTTTTTTCTAAATTAAGGCCTTACTACGCATTATTTTATCTATTTCAAATTATATAGGTAAATCTTAAACTGGAGAAATCCCCGAACTTTCCCTCTCTATGACAATCTTGATTGACAGTATAGCAGAAATTGCTGGTGTATGTGTCCGTTTGTTATATTTTTCTACATTTGAATTTCCAGTGTGTTATTATTTCTAGACTAATTTATTTATTTAGCAGCACATTTACATTAACCCTTTAGGCACCAAGTATTACTGCTCCCCCAAGCTTCCTTCGGACGGATACCTTGTATACCTTAAAAAAAAATTTAAACCTGCGATTGTTAAGTCTTATTATCCTGGGTGCTTAGTGCGGGGCGGCGATGCATGGAACGTGTCTAGGTAGAGACTAACTGTGTAAAACATACCTGCAAAAAAAATTAAAAATATCTGATTTAGTATGGCACAGTCCGATGATGAAAATGAGCCGAGCACTGATTATTGTTGCAGCACAGACATAGGGAAGAGCCATCAGCAATGCAAACGAAATCTGTTTTGAAAGTAGAAAGGGATTATCGCTCATTGGCCTCTGCGCAGACTTTGTTTAACAAGAAAGGTGATTTAGTAATTTATTCTTCTAAGTCGTATCTGACTGCCTCCTCAATCTTACCCTACGCCTATCCATTAACCAAGACAACATTATTTAGTTCTGCCCCCTTCTGTAAGTAACCCTCGCATATAAACCTTTACTTGGGTGTTGGATACACAAGAAGGGTTAACACATTATTGCCATCTGATATGTCTGCACTGAATGAGCCAATACATCGCTATCTGGATATATATCATTATTTTTTTCAGTTTAGACATCTGGTTATTTAGAATAAATGGTTGTACAAATATATATTTACAGAACAAAGCAAAACAGCTTAATATGCGAAGGGACTCTCTACATTTGACACATTTTTAAGAAATATTTTCAGAATACAAATATCCACCTTTACTGAAAAATAAAAAAGTATTTATTTTATGAAATATATATATATATATATATATATATATAAAACCCAATGTCTTGATTTTTTTTAGTGCACATTCTTCTTAAGGCTGTGTTAATTCCTTAATTCTGCAAAATGTAATTTTGTTTAATTTATTTGACTAAATAACACTCTCAACAGACTGTATAATAAACTCAGCGACAATGTAAAAAGTAATTAGAGATTTAAAAAAAATAATAATTAAAAAATACACATTTCAAAGTGGAAATGAGTAAGTGGGCACTTTATAAATAATAAAAAATAGATTTGTTTTTTATTTTTACTTTTTTTAGATTCTTGAAGATAATTTTTTTGGGGGGGAAACCTAGCAAAGTCTAGAAACCAACAGGCGAGAAAAGATAGCAAATGTTATAAGATTATAATTTAGTAGTAGGATGAATCCATGTCAGATGGAAATTTTACATAATATTAAAATATATGCTATATTGCAGTCAGGCCTCTAGGCAATAAAAGGGTATGAGACTTGCTTCATAACCCTGTGTGACAATGCGTATCTCGTCCATCTGACTCGAAACCTGTTGGCAGCCAGCTGTGTGACTATGTTGAATAAACTAGGAGAGAGAGTTGCTTATTTTGTAACATGGCACATTTTTATAGAGCTTTATCTCCCATGATGCTTTTCTACTTCACCCACAGCATCATGGATGTCTTAGATTCATATTAGTGTAGACCTGTTTGCTCCTAATACTCTAAATGGAAATATTGCAAACAAGACTTTCTTACTGATTATATTTTAAGAGTTGCTTTTACCATCACGGCCTCAACCATCTCTGTTTTGTCTCCTTTCTCTTTGTTTTTGGGATACAGGGTTTGTAGAGGAAAAATGCAGTGACGGAGCCCATATTTTTCCCAGCTCTGGTTGCGCCAGCCCCCAGAGGAGTCTTCACCCTATCCTTTGACCCGGCAAGAGCCAACAAATCCACGATGGATCTTCACCGGGCTGCTTTTAAGATGGAGAACTCTTCATTCCTCCCCAACCCTCTGGCATCACCAGCACTGATGGTCTTGGCTTCCACTGCTGAAGCAAGCCGTGATGCATCCATACCTTGCCAACAACCGAGACCTTTTGGAGTGCCGGTGTCAGTGGATAAAGAAGTCCACATTCCATTCACCAATGGTTCCTACACTTTCACCTCCATGTATCATCGCCAAGGAGGGGTTCCTGGACCTTTTCAAAACCGTGACTTTCCACCTTCTCTTCTCCATCTGCACCCTCAATTTGCCCCGCCCAACTTGGACTGCTCTCCAATCAGCATGCTCAATCACAGTGGTGTGGGCGCCTTCCGGCCTTTCACCTCCCCTGAGGAACGTGAAAGCTACCAGTCAGCCTTTACCCCAGCCAAACGACTCAAAAGCTGCCATGAAAATGACTCCCCTCACCTGCGC
The DNA here is from genome assembly GCA_933207985.1 of Pelobates cultripes. Taxonomy (NCBI): domain Eukaryota; kingdom Metazoa; phylum Chordata; class Amphibia; order Anura; family Pelobatidae; genus Pelobates; species Pelobates cultripes. The sequence continues at coordinate 10,654,912 of OW240919.1, forward strand.
TTCTCTGATGCGGATGGGAAAGAGTATGAATTTGGGGCTCAGATCACTACGGGGTCTCCTGGGGGACTCAAAGTGGACGACACAGGGAAAAAACTTTTTGCTGTGTCCGGCCTGATATCAGACAGAGAAACCTCGTCCAGCCCTGAAGATCGCAATGATAGATGTAAGTACTATTTAATATGTTTTATTACACTCACTGTATGCGTGTGTTTGCTCTGAATTGGTGAGGCTTCGATTGGAGACTACTCACTAAACACATATTATCTATCTGCATCAACAAAGGGATCACTAAATAGCATTTCTAATGGATTGTGAAAATACTAAAGTCATCTACTCTTTCAGGATTATTTAATTCATGTTTCTATTTAGAACTTAGAAACGTTGGTCTTGGAAATATTTTAATAAATGATATCACCAGCAAATTCGTTAGACTAGGCGCTGCAAATTGTGACCAATTCTGGAACTATTTCATTCCAGAGTGAAATATTAAATCCAGTATCTCTTTTTATTCCATAGGATTCTAATGCCCACCAGCTCCAACAATAAGCTGGGTGTAAGTTTTGGGTTTATAGTTAAAATTGTAACATAGTCTCTTATATACTTTTAGTGCATAGAGAGAGCCAGTTGATTATGGCAGTCAGAATAACAGCAGGAAATTGGGTCAATGATGGTCGTTTATCGTGGGTAGAGACCTCTCGGTAACTGGGATATACCTGCAGTTTAGTTGAGTCTGCATCAATCCTGAAGATCTGCAGTGAGTCGTTCTGAGGCCCAAAACGCTAACACAAAATGTAACGTGTAACTTGCAAATAACACTTGCTTTTATTTTAAGATTGCTTCTTTATGCATTTGTGGTATCTTTTCTGGACCATTAGAGGCTAGCCTAGGCTGAAGGTAGATATGAGAGGTTTAAAGTGGCTTGAAAACGTTACTCTGTACATCTCAAGCTAGACAAACAGACAGATATATATATACATACAGAGCTTGGTTGGCATCAGAACCAGTACTAATATATCCTTGTAGGAAAAGAAAATCTTGAAATACCCCAATTTGGAGATTTCATGAATATAAACTGCTTGTGGCCAAATTGTCACCAGTGTGATTTTTTAAAATCAGAATAGTTAATTAAAATTAACTGAAAACGTATCTAAAAATTTTATATTTTTCAAATATTCCTAGTTTTAATTTTTCTAATTGACATGCTCTGCCGGCACAGTATGTCAACCAGATTAACCCCTACTGCTCCGAAGCATGGCTAGTGGGCCGTATGGCGCTAATGAAGGAATGCACTCACATGGTGTTTTTCTAATAGATAACTGAGCATGCGTTAAGGTACCTGAGGCATCATGGGGCAGCGAAGTCACCCAGAACGCAAAAGTGCTTCTGCTTTGAATTTCATTTGTCACCTAACCACCACTTTATTGAATAGATTTACCGAATAGGAATACAAGATATGTAAAATTAAAAATACAAAACACCAAAACTACTAAATGAAAAAGTCAAGGAAGCAAAGACAAAGTTGTTATCTGCAATGTAGCTTTAATTAAAATAGATTCTGTAATGGGTAAGTAGATATCAGTCTGGCTAAGGGTCATGGGAGCTTCAGGTAGCCTTACTATGAAATCTTACACGTTGCACTAAAGAAATACTAAATGGAATGCTGTGACTTTAAATTATCTCTGCAATGGGTTCTAACAAACTCAGGGGGATAATTTACTAAACTGTGATATTGAAGAACTGACGAGCGAATTGCAATTTATTTATATAAAATAATTGAGTAGGAGAATTTTTCTAGCGCTGTTAGTTTGATATAATAGTTCTACACAGTTTAGTAAATAACCCGCCTTCTTGCCTGTTTATATAACTCAGAACGAATTCATGCTTAGTATTTTAGAATGTCTCCTTCTCTTTAAATGCCACAATGATTGTTTCTGCAGAGTGTGTCACGTTGCAGTTTATTTTTTTAGGATACGCTGGACTGTTAAGAAAATACATTAAAAATGAACCCCCCCCTCATAAAAAAAACTCCACTCAGTGTCATTTAACAAAGGTGCAGCCACAGTCGACAGCAGCAAAATATATCCTGACATTCGCAGCCAGCCTAGCATATAAAATGACACACACACAGCGCAGATGATAAAAACTCCCATAGGAGCTTACGGATAATTTTTAAACCAAAGAAATACTTTTGTTCATTTTTTTTCCTCTCTCCCTCTCCGGTGTGTAAATTTCTTTTCTCTCCGTAAAGTGAAGCTTTGGATTTTCTGTCTTCCGTAGCGAAGTGTCTTACCGTTACGACGCCGCAGAGGGTAATTGAGATGTCCTGCTTCTTCTCTCTAGACGGAGCTACTTTCCTGGGCTGTCTGCTTGAATTAGACACCACGTTAACTTTCCACTACTAAAAAAATGCTCGCGATTTAGCCTCATGTACCTGTACCAATCTCAGCAGCCATAAATACCACTATCCCTTGTAAATCCTGCTCCATCATGGAGAGACACCCTCTACAGGCCATAGAGCCATTTAAACCCTTGGAATGACAGGCCCTGTTACAATACCCTGAGGCTGCTGTGACCAGGATGGCAGAGACACCTCGGGTTCTATTCAGTGGTTGGGAGTCGGGGTAAAGTGTCTGCAAGACTGAAATGAAAACATCTGGGTAATCGAAAATCACCAAATCACCTTTGACCCATAGGTTGAACTTGAAAGAGCCTGACCCATTTTTTTTTACATTTCTTTTTAAGTTAGATGTAATAATTAGTATCCAGGTTTTTGATGATAATACATTTCAGAATGCTCAACGATACACAATCTTAACTGTATCATTACACGTTCATTAAACAAAAACTAAAACTATTGGGATGTTGGCCTTAGAGAACCAAGACTGGCTCTGCAACTCAGGATCTCGGTTTTGTTTGTTTTAATGTGTCATGTAGTGTAATTGTCCAGCATATAATAATATGAAGATTTTCACCCCGATATAAATCTATATTTCTAGTGTTTTTAGTCTCCATACTTCTAAGTGTTGATTGTGTTCTAACACCTCCAGCAGGGAGAATGGGACAGAATGCTAATAATCTCTTGTTAAGTGCGGATAGGGATTTTCCCAAGATCACTGGCAACTCCACATCCAAGCTGTGCTTGCATTGACCGCAAGTCCATTAGCATGAACCTCCTCGCTGCTGTTCTAGCCGTGGATAGGGTTATTTTTCCTGGCAACGCTCGGAGAAGGGCTGGAGAAAGACGTACGGTTGGACGCCCATCTGCCCAAGCTTGGCTGAGTATGGCTCTGTCGATGCCAAATTCGTGCCCTGAATGTCTAAAGACTGGGTTGGTTTTTTTGGGGTGTGGGCAATGGGAGACCCTCGACTCCCCATAAATTGATCTCTAAAACACTCTTCTTGTCCACCATGGTTTTGAGACTAATACTACGTACGTTTAAGACTTGGGATAATTAATATATTTTATTATACATGTTTGCATCTTGTTACAAAACATTTTTAAAGCCTAGATTTTCACTTAAAGAATATTTTTTTTTGCTTTTTCTCCAGCACTGGAACAGTTAAGGAAGTAGATTTGATAACAACCTGCAGTTGCATTAACTCACGTTTGTTCCCTGGCAGCTGATAGATTGATGCGTTTTAATGATAGATATACATATTTAAAAAAAATTACATTAGAATACACTATATCTAATGCAAAAAGAGGAAAGTCAGTTCTGGAAAGTGATGAATCTGACTATAGAGAAAGAGTAGTAGTTACAATGAATTGCCTGCTAGTGGAAGCGGTAAAGGCTAACACAGTAAAATAAATAAATGCAGTAATTATTTGGATGCCAAATAACCAGTGCAAGATATGATATTTGTAAGCCTCCTGTGCAGTTTGTATTTAAGAAGCAAAACAGACGTTTCAGTTTAATCAAAACTATCAAAAAATGGCAACAACAAAAATGGGCATCTTTTATAGCAGAGTGGGTTCACCAGAGCCCCTATTTACAGAGGCTGAGGGTGATGAGAGTTAGGTGATATTTTGGATAAGCAGGATTTTATGTTTGTTCCCTCTTGACATTACTTTTCAGTCTGATCCATAGATATGTGTGTGTTCCAAAGAATCACAATATTAGCCGTCTGTTCTCCAAATATCTTTATAAAGCCGGATATACAGTGTCTGAACGTCGCTGCTTGGAGTTCGTATGATATTTACAGCCAAGGTGGCAGAACGTGTGACACTGGAAGTGCTTCTGTCTTCAAGTATTATAATGCGTTCCAACAGTTATCTTAACCGGAATTCAGTCACTTTCTGTAACCCCCCACGTTCCTTATCAGTCTGTCACCTTTATAACCAGCTCTCAAACTATGATCGTGCTGGTTAACACTGCCAGTGAGTCTGTCTCTCCATCATATATATATACAAAGTGCATTGAATTCATCCTCAAAATGAACTGACGGAAACTTGTTTGGTATTTTGGGCACAGGGAGGGCTGAGTGAATATATTTCACTAAATAGTGAACTGCTGCTTCCTTTTGGGTTGGTTAAGGACATTTCTGGGGGCTACATTTTGACGACATCGTAGAAAGCAGGCGAATGTATTCGTTTTGGATTAATGCTGGCTCCATCCTCTCCAGCTCATATGTGTCCATGCTCACATCAGAATCTAGTCTTAATTTTTCTAAAGGATGAGGGAAGGTACCTGTAATTTGGGGGGTTCACATGCAATGTCAGCCCTACCCCTCTTAGTCTCATTATTTCCATGAGACCTCTCGGCTATGTACTAACAATTCCAATGCACGTGCTGAGCAGTGTTTGGTCACTGTGATGTCATTGTAGAGGAATGGATTCCAGGAGTGCGTGTTAGTGGTTGCAGGAGGGAGGAGGGATTTTAGTGAGATTATTCTGAGTAAGCGACATTCTTTCAGGATAATAATACAGAGAAGCTTCCTTCCTGACGTGTACAAGATCTTAAAGGTGTAAAGCGTTTGCAGTGTGTCAGAGCCTCCTCCCGTGTTTGTTTGTCCTCGAGACAAGAGGGGGTGTTCCATGGGCGACCGATGAGGTGGGGGATAGCGATTCTGGATCTGGAACAAAACCCCAAAATTATTTTGCATCTTTTGAGTATTTTTATGTTTACTCACATCCTATGATGTAAATGGAAGTTTTAATGGGGTATCTGGAGAAAGGAAGAATTTTAAATGTCGCAACCACAGCTATTGGGGATGGAGGAATGGGTATTTATTATATATGCTGGCGTGATATGTTGCAAATTAAAACTTAGCATGCGGGATAGTAAGCAGTACTTGGAAACGTTTCACTGTCAAAGTAAGGAGTTAAGCAACAGAGGACGCCGTGAAATCCAGAAACTTAATCTTCCCTTTCATCTTAAATGGATGGAGGGTAAGAAACATAGTCGGCATATCCCCCAAACTGCTCATTGCTGGGATCTTCGTATGCACGTAGCTTCTTGGAACAGCGGGCACTCAACTTAAATATCAGTTCTGGAGTGTAAAGAAATGCTACCTTAGAGAAAGGGTAGTAGATACCTTGAACGGTCTGCCAGTGGAAACGGTAAAGGCTAAAATTTCAGAACATGCAGATTAGATTTGCAAATCATTTCTTACTTGCTACCACTTTCTGTGTGCTTGGTGGGGTTTATTGACTAAACCGTTAATTTTAGAGAATTGGTAAGGGAAGTTTTAGGCCAAAAATAGATGGGTTGATAAAAAAATTGTTGAAATTAAGATTTTTTTCAGTTCAGCTTTTTACAATCAAAAATGTGCAGTTTCTTTGTCAATTTTTCCCAATATATGGTTTATTAAAAAAAACAAAAAAAACGCTAACAAGCGATACAAACATTTGTGTAAAAATGTTTTAAAAAGCAACAAAAATCCCAACAACAAACGATTCTAAGAAATCCTCTAAAACCGTAAAAACACTGACCATAAAAGTTCTTTGTTTGCAACGTGGGCATTGCACCGCGTGATGTCAAACACCTCTGGGCACTGCAAGGGTTAAAATAAAGAGCTGCATTTTTTGTTTTCTATATCACAAAGTGGAAAAACATGCACTTTTTTAATAACCCTGTTTTGCAACCTCAAGCTGCAGAACAAAAATGCTCTTTAAAAGACTTCATAGTCACCAGGGCACCATTTCCTCCTAGAATCATGCGGATCAATTGCTCCCCCCGTCTTGCACCCCCCCTCCACGCTGGCTAGCACACACACAGTGCTATCCTCCTGCTTGTAACGGCAGCCGCCTTGTACACTTCTATCCCTGCATCCGCCAGCTGCCACACAGCGCTTATGGTGCGATCGTGAGGCTCATTTCCCGGCACAAGTGTTGTGCTAATTAGGTAGCCTGGCAGTGGACTGAGCAGTACTTAACCAGATGTTGCAATGTTTTAAGACTACACTCTCCCCCCTCCTCTCTCCGTAAACATCTCCTCCGCTCTGCATCCAGTTGCCCCTTTCATGTCTGCGAAGCGTTCAGCAAGGGCAGAGGAAATCTCTCCTCTTCTGCTGCCTTCCTTGTTTTAGCCTTGCACGTCTTCTTCTGCTCAAAAGCCAGTTGCTCAAGAAGTTTTAAAAAAATCATTATTATTATTATTCCTCCTACCCTCTTGCTCCAGTCTTTCCTCCCGTACTTTCACTTTTTCTCATTGTCGCCGCCGGTTGGCAGAGGAAGCGTTAAAACGTCACACGCCGCTGCCAGCCTTCTAACGGCGTACAGATCAGCATCAGAGCTGCTGTAATTGCCTATATAATCATTATTATCTTCATTAAAGGTATTAAGCATGTTATGGTCGGACAGGGATGGGTGGCGGGCTTATAGCATGGTTCTCCAGCGTGAGATATCTTTCACTCTTTTATTTTACCCTTGCTTTGTTTGATTTTATTTCTTGTCGCTTTTACTGTGTGTATGTCATAAAATGCTCATTAATGACACCGCTGTCTGTTTCTGGAAGTGAAGCTATGATTTCACTGGGCTGAACGACTCATGTACCTCTCAGAACCAAAGCTCTAATGGCTATGATCGGCACACCAAAGTTTGTGAACTGCATTTACCATCATGCCCAGCCACCGTTTAGGTAATGGTCAGCTGGCCAACATTTTTGTGATTGTCTCACTTTTGTGACTCCTCTGCCCTTGTAGGGACAGTCTTAAAGGAGACAGGTCTAGAATGAGGCTATTTTTTTTATTTAAAAAGCTTAAAATAACCCAGGGACAAGCCTTATTTTTGTATTTTCATTTCTTAAAGGAATCCTCTGACTTTAAAATGGAATATATTGTTTTTAAAGTTCGGTATGTTTCTGTTTTGTAGATTCAGGACAGTGAATACAACTTTTTTTTTATAAAAACGCCTTTAATGATGTATAGTCCAGCTCTGAGACAGGATCCTCGTTGAAGCTGCTCCTCCTCTTCTTATATTATCAATAACGATGATCTCGGTCCAACGTAATACTTCTGATATGGAAGGATTGGGGACCTACAGCACATGCGCAACCTTTATTGCACTCTGCCTCCACTCTCTTAGATCTCGGTCCCATGCAATGCCTCTCATAGAGAAGTAAAGGAAAAAGTGAACTTTCTTTAGAACATTTAGTTTAGTTTTTTTCCAGTAAATTTTGACTGTAACGGCCACTTACCTGGAACAGCAGAATAAAGCAGATTAATGTCTGCAGGATTTTCATTTACTGATGGACGATTAGAAGCAATGATTATATCAGTGTCACATTTATTATTTGTCATGATGTGATTTAATATATAACTAAACACAAGATATCAGCACATCTGTCAGGTTTGTATAATATATTTATCAAACAATCTAAGGTCTGTCTCTTTACCTTGGGCTTTATATATTGTATTTAACTATTTGAAGATAATTTACAATGTATTTTGTGTCTCTGGCAGGTTTCGGTTTCATTGATCAACAACTAGGGCTAATGTAAGCACAATCTAGCAGCAACTCGGCATGATGGGAATTGTAGTTCAATTACATCCATCACTTTCTTATTTCCACCCTGCAACAAATACTGGGATAATTATACAGTAGAAATGTAAACAGTAAATCTTTTTACAAGCCTCATGTTAAAGCACTGGAATTGGATATAGGGAAAATTGAGGCCTCTCACCAAAATTGGTTAAATTAACACAGTAAAAACTAGGGACTGTTTTTGAAATTCCAAGAACATTGTCAGCTATGGAAGATACAGAATTGTACTTGAAATAGAGAATCTTGCAGGTAACCAGAAAATAGGGAGTGAGATTTAATGGGTTAGATTTACTAAGACTTGGAAAGTTGCTATAATGCCGTGAAACTTTTTACATTTGTTTTTATTCACGTCTGAAAGTCGCGTGGATTTTTTTGTTTTTGTTTGTATGTGACACTTTGCAGTCAGAAAGCTTCCCGTACATCAGCAAGAGAGCTAGAGAAATGTCACACACAGTTTGATTTATGTGCATTGCTGATTCTCCTGCACACAATTTTATAACAGGCTTCTAGGAATTTTGTTTTATTTCATTTTTGTTATTAATGGCTGCGATTTTATTTGCACTTTCCAATTTTGGATAGTTTTATTGGGACCATGTTATGACTTTTATCCGCTGCTTTATGTGCATTGGAACTAATAAAATTGTCAATAAAACAAAAAAAAATTGAAAGGTGAAGCACAAAAATAGCTGTGGGTGTTAGGGGCAACCTTGACAGGTAGTGACAAATCTGGATGCAGCCGTTCCACCAGTCACTGTCACTGTGGTTCTCTTTGAAACAGGTATATTTATAAGCATATTACAAGTTCTTTTAAAGAATTACATTGGCCACAGTCTCCATACAATGTCAGTAGAATGTAGAATGTTTTTTTCCAGAATTTCACTTTTGTCAAGTGTTTCTCTCTGGACCTTTGACTAAACACCAGTCGTTTAAGGTGATAAGTGACAAACCTGAGCTTTTCAAAAGGAAAACTGGCACAAATTATACTTTTTAATAAATAAAACATTTATTTTATGAGTCTAGTTCTAGAATATATGAAGTGACAGCTAGCCAGGCAGTGTTGCACCTATTTTGTTGATTTGTAATTATCTTAACTGGTTATCTGTCTGTGAAATGCCGGTAACACAGGTATTGTTGCTATTTAGGTTACACAATTATTCACTATATTTTTTTTGTAACAGAAAAGAAAAAACAACCAACCTGGTGTCGTATCTCATTACGCTGCTGGGACCATTCCTCTCTCCAGGCATTTGGTGGTTTTGCATTCCTAGTGTGTCTAAAATATTAATGAGCAAATTTAAGGTCACAAGTAGCGAGTTTCTCAAAGTGAACTGTTGTTGCAACCTGACTAACTCACACCACGGAATGCATTTATTTTTGTTTTATTTTTTTTAATCGGGATAAATTCTTGTAGAGTGTGGGATAGGCATCCCATCAGTTTCCCTGAAAGTATATTGGGTGCATATTTATTAAGACAGAAGGACAGTTTGCAGTGAGGGCACTTTAAAGGTTAAAACAGATGCCTGTGTAGTTGTATTATATTCATTTCTGCTGCCGATGTTTGATTGGGATTGGTATCAGACCACGTAGTGATTTTACTTTTTTACTCCAAGTTACGACAAGTGGGAATTGTGCCCCCAGCAAGAGATCATTGATTGAGTTTTTACGAACATATAAAACATAAACCAGAGGATTGCAAAAAATAATACAAAAGTAAAATACTTAATATGGGGTTTAGGAGATTACATGAACAAATCAATCTATAGAAAGATAAATTCAAGGAATGGATCATACCAGCCAACGTCACAGGCCAAGAGAGGCCTCTCACAGATCCAGGGGATCCTGGTAGTCTAGTAGGTGGAGCAGGAGATCTGTTTCCTCAGCTGTACAGAGCTGTCCCATACTCCCTATTACAGTAAAGTGGGAGCCGTAAATTATTTAAATTGTCAGCACATTGTGGATCTAGGATACAGAGCAAGGAAAGAGACATAACTTTGGGATTCCTGATCTCCACTAGATACCATCACCGAGCCGTAGCTCCAGAGCTCCTTGACTTGTTCCCTGGCCCTGAGCAGAGTACTAATCAGAGAGCTAATGTCCAGGAAATACATTGAGCAGAGAGCTAATCAGAAAGCTAATGTCCAGGAAATACATTGAGCAGAGAGCTAATCAGAGAGCTAATGTCCAGGAAATACACTGAGCAGAGCTAATGTCTAGGAAATACTTTGAGCAGAGTACTAATCAGAGAGCTAATGTCCAGGAAATACATTGATCAGAGAGCTAATCAGAGAGCTAATGTCCAGGAAATACATTGAGCAGAGAGCTAATCAGAAAGCTAATGTCCAGTAACTACTTTGAGCAGAGAACCAATCAGAGAGCTAATGTCCAGGAAATACATTGAGTAGATTGCTAATCAGAGAGATAATGTCCAGGAAATACTTTGAGCAGAGAACCAGAGAGCTAATGTCCATGAAATACATTGAGTATAGAGCTAATCAGAGAGCTAAAGTCCAGGAAATACACTGAGCAGAGCTAATGTCTAGGAAATACTTTGAGCAGAGTACTAATCAGAGAGCTAATGTCCAGGAAATACATTGATCAGAGAGCTAATCAGAGAGATAATGTCCAGGAAATACTTTGAGCAGAGAACCAGAGAGCTAATGTCCATGAAATACATTGAGTAGAAAGCTAATCAGAGAGCTAATGTCCAGGAAATACATTGAGCAGATTGCTAATCAGAGAGATAATGTCCAGGAAATACTTTGAGCAGAGAACCAGAGAGCTAATGTCCATGAAATACATTGAGTAGAAAGCTAATCAGAGAGCTAATGTCCAGGAAATACATTGAGCAGATTGCTAATCAGAGAGATAATGTCCAGGAAATACTTTGAGCAGAGAACCAGAGAGCTAATGTCCATGAAATACATTGAGTAGAAAGCTAATCAGAGAGCTAATGTCCAGGAAATACATTGAGCAGATTGCTAATCAGAGAGATAATGTCCAGGAAATACTTTGAGCAGAGAACCAGAGAGCTAATGTCCATGAAATACATTGAGTATAGAGCTAATCAGAGAGCTAATGTCCAGGAAATACACTGAGCAGAGCTAATGTCTAGGAAATACTTTGAGCAGAGTACTAATCAGAGAGCTAATGTCCAGGAAATACACTGAGCAGAGAGCTAATCAGAGAGCTAATGTCCAGGGAATACATTGAGCAGAGAGCTAATGTCCAGGAAATACATTGAGCAGAGTGGTAATCTTAGAGCTAATGTCCAGTAACTACTTTGAGCAGAGAACCAATCAGAGAGCTAATGTCCAGGAAATACATTGAGTAGAAAGCTAATCAGAGAGCTAATGTCCAGGAAATACATTGAGCAGAGAGCTAATCAGAGAGCTAATGTCCAGGAAATACATTGAGCAGAGAACCAATCAGAGAGCTAATGTCCAGGAAATACATTGAGTAGAAAGCTAATCAGAGAGCTAATGTCCAGGAAATACATTGAGCGGAGTGGTAATCTTAGAGCTAATTTCCATGAAATACTTTGAGCAGAGAACCAATCAGAGAGCTAATGTCCAGGAAATACATTGAGTAGAAAGCTAATCAGAGAGCTAATGTCTAGGAAATACTTTGAGCAGAGAACCAATCAGAGAGCTAATGTCCAGGAAATACATTGAGCAGAGAGCTAATCAGAGAGCTAATGTCCAGGAAATACATTGAGCAGAGAGCTAATCAGAGAGCTAATGTCCAGGAAATACATTGAGCAGAGAGCTAATCAGAGAGCTAATGTCCAGGAAATACTTTGAGCAGAGAGTTAATGTCCAGGAAATACATTGGGCAGAGAGCTAATGTCCATGAAATAAATTGAGCATAGAACCAATCAGAGAACTAATGTCCAGGAAATACATTGAGCAGAGAGCTAACGTCCAGGAAATACATTGAGCAGAGAACCAATCAGAGAGCTAATGTCCAGGAAATACATTGAGCAGAGAGCTAATGTCCAGGAAATACATTGAGCAGAGAACCAATCAGAGAGCTAATGTCCAGGAAATACATTGAGCAGAGAGCTAACGTCCAGGAAATACATTGAGCAGAGAACCAATCAGAGAGCTAATGTCCAGGAAATACATTGAGCAGAGAGCTAATGTCCAGGAAATATATTGAGCAGAGAACCAATCAGAGAGCTAATGTCCAGGAAATACATTGAGCAGAGAACCAATCAGAGAGCTAATGTCCAGGAAATACATTGAGCAGAGAGCTAGAGAGCTAATGTCCAGGAAATACATTGAGCAGAGAGTCAATCAGAGAGCTAATGTCCAGGAAATACATTGAGCAGAATGCTAATCAGAGATCTAGTGTCCAGGAATTACTTTGAGCAGAGAGCTAATCAGAGAGCTAATGTCCAGGAAATACATTGAGCAGAGAGCTAATGTCCAGGAAATACACTGAGCAGAGAGCTAATGTCCAGGAAATACACTGAGCAGAGAGCTAATGTCCAGGAAATACTTTGAGCATAGAGCTAATGTCCAGGAAATATAGAGTAGAGTAATAATTAAAGAGCTAATGTCCAGGAAATATAGAGTAGAGTAATAATTAAAGAGCTAATGTCCAGGAAATACATTGAGCTCCAAGAGAAGAGGGGCACAGGATGGGAAGAAGGGACTGAGGGTTCCGGACTCCAAAAGGGACTATCTACATTTCTAAAGAAAGTTCTTCATGTCTTCACTCCTTTATCTTGCTATTTTTGGTGTTTGATTGGATGGTACATCACAAAATAACAGAGAGGAACACTTAAAGATAAATAAGCTAATTGACATTACAGGTGAAGGTAACAGATAAAATCATTCACTGCACATATTTTTCTTCACCGATCATTTAAACCTAGGTTTCATCATTGTATTTTGAGCTAAAACTTAAAAAATAAGATTGGAATACAGAATGGCAGGTCACACTGACAATAACTACATCACATCACGTACCCAACTAAATCAGGAGCTAACAGTGTGGGTGAACTACAATCCCCATAATGCTCAGGCAATAAAAGCTGAGCTATTACTGCCTCATGAATACTGGAGTCTCCGTGTCTGCACATTTATTCTGTACTCAGACTTTGCATTAGCCCCCATCCTGCAGAGGACAATAATATTTTCCATCAATATCTTTGCCATGGAGATTAAGTCTGTGCAGGGCCTGTGTCCCCTCCAATCACTCATGGCCCAGGAGCACAGGAAGACAGAGATGTCAATATGTGCAAAAAATGCTAATAATGGCGTTTAGTGACATCTCATGACAGATTGGCCAGAGGGAGACACAGCAGGGGTTAAATGGAAGGATTGGCAGCCCGGAGCATATTGCATGATACAATTTCCTTCTTAAAATGAACTTAATTTAGTTACACAGTAAACTGTGACTTTTAAACTGTTGTGGACCTTGCCAGCTTCTGTCAGGCTCGATGAGATGTGTGAAATGCCAAATTGTTCAGCTCTCTCTAAAAAGGGCACTAAGATTGTGTCCTGTATCAGATTGGAGGGATGGGCGGAGAGGTGGGCGCAGTGCGTGCCACAGTTTCAGACTTGGGCAGCTATTTAATATTCTTGGATAATCTTGTAAAATAATTTGATATTTTTTTGTAAACTTTTAAATTTATTTAATACTTATGAAAATATTTAATATGTTTTTCATATAATGATATACACTTTATATATATATATTGATTCTTTTATTTGGAAAAAAAACAAAACCTTTTGAAAAGTTTATCCATAAATATTAAATCAGTTGGAATGCTTATCTGGAAAAAAAATCGAAGCCTAAATTAGCTGTGTTCTTCAGGACAAAAAAAATAATCAAATTCCAGATGTAAGTGGATGGCATTAATGTTGGCATGCTGTTTTGAGTGGGCATGTGTAGTGATGGGCTTCCACTTAGTGACTGAAAAGAAGATAACATTGGTTTAGAAATGCGGCGTGGCAAGGCGGCGTGTAAAGTCATTCTGAATGATCTGGGGTCACAAATCTCTTCTAAAAGCAAAGGGTGTCACATTTAATAAAATAGGTTTATTCTCAGCCTCATGCTATGATAATGCAGACAGAGTATTTACCTCCTGAGCGACAGCGAGTTAGTGCGCAGTACATTCATAAAGGGGTTAAACGAGAGCACGTACTCTAAGCACACAAGCACCCCTAGTTATGCACACACACACCTTTAGACACACTCACACATCAGGCTGTACTCCCAGGACTAAGCCTCAGAGAGAAGGTCTGGCAGGAGACGATCAATAGTACATGTTGTGATGGATGGGCCGAGTCTTCTCTTTGCTGACATGAAATATAGGAGGCGAAGGGAGGGGGGGGGGGGTCATAGATAGAGGGAAACATGACTGTTTTGCATATTTAAGTTCGTTCTTTCTTTCAGTGTGTATTTCTATCTATATATCTGTTTTTTCAGCCATCTAATTAGAAGCATACTGTTTGTCTGTATATCTGTCTGTCTGTCTATCTATCGATCTATCTATCATCTATCTATCGATCTATCTATCTATCTATCCATATGCCCATCCATCCATCTACACACCAACCCACCCACCGACCCATCCATTCATCCACTGAGCCAAAGATCCCTCCATCCATCCATCTACCCACCCATCCATTCGTCCACCAAGCCAGACATCCATCCATCTACCCACCCATCCATTCGTCCACCCAGCCAGACATCAATCCAGCTCATCCATCCATTTGTCCACACAGCCAAACATCCCATCTTCGATCCCTCTACCCACCCATCAATTCGTCCACCCAGCCAAACATCCTGTCATCCATCCCTCTACTCACCTATCCATTCGTCCACCCAGCCAAACATCCTGTCATCCATCCCTCTACCCACCTATCCATTCGTCCACCAAGCCAAACATCCTGTCGTCCATCCTTCTACCCACCCATCCATCCATTCGTCCACCCAGCCAAACATCCTGTCATCCATCCATCTACCCACTTATCCATTAGTTCACCCAGCCAGCCTTTCATCTATCCATCCCTCCATCCAGCCATCTGTGCATCCATATATCAATCCATCTATTCGGCCATTCAGCCAGACATTCCTCCAACAAGCCATGCATCCAAAACCCACCCAACCGTCCATTCGTCCAGCCAGCTATCGTCCATCCATATATCCATCTATCACCTCATCCACCTATCTGTCCACCCATCCAGAACCCACCCACCCACCTACGCATTTGTCCACCTAGCCATTCATCCATATATCCATCAGTTCCCCACCTTCCCCCATCCATTTATCTACCATGTTATTAGAGGGCTGTATATCTCAAAAAACATTTTGGTTCCCAAATGGCTTACTATAAAGATGCATGATATAAAAATGAACACAGTAAGCATAGCAATATGTGCACCCTAAATAAATCAGTTTCAATAATTAATTTAGTCTTCATGTTTAGAATACCTTCTTTTTGCCAAAGTAAAATTCTAAATTGCCCCTGTGTGTCCTTTCACATACATCCTCATGGCCCTTACCTGTGGCCCTCTCTGCTCCCACTCCTGCCTGTCCTGATCGCATGCGCACTCGAGTGATAAATGAATTGTACTGCTATTGGTCCCCAGTTAGGAGATCTGCTACCTTTTGCTGTTAATGTGAGCGACAGGTTTAAGGCTGTGTTTTATTTGAGATGCCGGGTAATTATAGGAAACTTTGCATATGCAGGCAGAGATATGATTCATTCCCCCAGCCACTGGCATGACACAGCTGTTTGTCGGATAAAATAGAGCAACCGTGTCATTCCAAAATGTTCCCCTTATTATACCTCATTAAAACAAGACTGCGATAAGTTAGAGCTGCCTGGGAATAAATGTATTACCCCTGTAAATGCTGATAGAGGGTCCACGTGTGCGCGTCCTTCCGACTGCCTGACTCTGCTTATATTTTTAGACATTATTTTTTTTCATTCATCTTTTTAACAGCCACAAACAATTTTTTTTTTAGATTGTTTTATTATTATCAATTATTATTATTATCCCTATCTCCCCACCCTGTTCTGTATGTGAAGCCCCTCATTCTGTGTGTGCTTTCTCCGGACAGCCCTTTTCTTGTTGGGAGATAGCAGATAACATGCACTGTGACCACAGTAATTAGCCAAGGCTTTCAACGACTACAAAGGGAGAGAATTCTTCTTCCTAAGCTGACAGCAACTTTATTTTACCTCCGTCGCCCCTCTGAGACCCTCCAAAGAAGCCATATATGTGCTTCAGACGTCATTAAATAAATGAGTTCTACATTTTTGGTAGCTTTTAAAAAAATTCTAATCAAAGGTATAATTTAGATCAAATAAAGCCATAATTATAATTTTAGGATATTCAGACTCTAAAATTTCAACCTCTCTGGAAATGATAACATTTTGTGAACGCTGCTGTTTGTTTATCTGTTCTTTCTTTGACCCACGAATTTGGAAAACAGTATAATTTATTTTGAGTTTATTTCTTAATAAAAGTTAAAGAACATTCAGTACTGTGGTGGTCCTGATATATTTCAGTGATGTTATATTTGCCTCAACGCATGGTCTAATCGTCCCCCATCCTCTGTTTTGATCTCTTTGTCAACTTGTGCACAGGTGTGTGTTCGTTTTTAAAGATAAATCCAAACTCTTTTTGTATACCTGGGTTGTTTCTAAATCAAAGGTATCTCAATTTTAGAAAAAAAAAAAAATTCTGTACATTTTAGATGTCTTTTATCCATGTGCACACTCTAACGCCAACTTCTGTTGACACTTATTTTTGGCGATCGCCCCCAGCAATGTATAAGGCCAGCACTTCTGGTTTTCTCATAACTGAGAGACAAGACATAAGGTTTGATAGTACCAGTGAAGCCTCTGTGTGTTTGTGAACGTTATTATCCATAACATACAACACACACGACCCTACTGGTGGAAGGAGATCTCTAACACCATACTGGGCACCTTTTTTGTAAAATAACAAATAATGCATGTCAACTGACTCCAAATGTCCAACGCACTCCTGGGAGGCCTGCTATAATATTTAAGATGAAAAGCAGAACTTCTGGAGATACAAAGCCCTGAATGACAAAGATGAGCATTTAACTGTGTCTTTTACAATTCACGCCAAAAATCTCTACTCTGTTTTGTAGAGTGTTCATTGGGGTATTAGGTTACTTTGTCCCCGTGTTCCACCACTTGCATCACTGGGTGATACGGGATGTGGTTCCACGCAGAGTGAGTACAAGTGAGTTCAGCCTAACCGTGCTAATCCTCTGATTTCCTTTTCGAGGCTCTTATTATCAAAGAGACTTTGCTTGTGAACTCCGAGTCCATCGGCGCTGGTCCCAGTTTTTGGCCTGTAATCTACAGGAAGAGAGAGCACTAGTGTATTGTCTGTGGGTGGTGTGCTGGAGGTCTCTTCTAGATGACCTATTATGGCATGGGGCACAGACCTCACAATAGGCTGAATAAGGCCAGCTTCCCCGAATAGAAAAAAAACACTCCTTCTACATAATCTGAATGACGAGGCATTGGGGGGGAATGCATTGTGCGGTCTCTTTTTTTTTACCCCTTTTTTCAGAGGGGGGTTGATGAGAGAGGATGAGAATAGATGAGGTAGCGCCAAGAGCAGTCTCGCAGAAAAAAAGCATTTTTGAATCACAATTGGGTTTTAAAGGCTTTTGTTGGAAAGGGAAGAGAATCTCAAGTCAGAGGGGAAAAAAGGTTAGAGAGAAGGGGGAGGCTTTAAATTTAACCCTCCACAGAATACAAAGAACTTAGTAACGTGAACATTGGGTGACTACACTAAGCACCAACACCTCCCTGGCCTACAGGAAGGGTGTCTGATGACTCCTTAATGAACTGCTTTCTGAACGCAAATCATGCAACATTAGAAACTAAGTCGCTGGGGGAAAAAAACGCAAAACAGGAATAAATGATCTATTTGGAGTTTAGCAACAGGAACTGCTGCCATCGAGGGCCTCCAGTATACAAAACTGCCTCTTCGCAGCAGGGATTCTATTGACATTTATTTACTAGTGAGCTTTTCTTGTGTTTAATCCAGTTTCCAAGAGTTGGCAGGCTCCCGGATCTTTGTCCCAAACTGCCTGAAACTTATGTCAGAGTCGGCTAAAATATTTGCACACAACTAATGTTCAACAATTCCGGTGACCGATCATAACACACGTTGCCCTCACGTTTTCCATAGCAACCCCATAGAGGGAGAACATTTTAATTTCACTGGTTGTGCGATAACAGCTACATATTGCTACATTACTTAACAGCGGAAATTCTCTTGAATATATTTTTTTTTTGTTACAATATTAGATCATTGATTTTCTTATTTAAGAAAAGATAAAAATGCACGGGATCTAGGAAGGGGAGCACATGGTGTGTACATTTAAGATGTACATGTAAAGAGTTGAGCCCTTCCTTGGTGTCCGCTATTGATAACATGTAAAAATTAGGTTTTCACTTTGCGACGGCCATTGACTGGCCGCTCCAACTGAGCTTGTAATCACTACTGAGTCATATAGTGATAATAGTGTGTATCTCCAGCTTGGTCATCAAAGAGGCGGCAGGCGGTCAGTCTAAAACTATCATTTATCTGCTGTTCTAAAGATAAATTCATTACAGTTTTTGGAACGTATGTGCAAACAAAATGTTTTACGTCTTACCAGTTAAGGCCCCACAAATACATGTTTATTAATATCTAAAATGTACATATTCTTTGTGAGAATGTTCCCATTTATATTTGATAGTTTCCTTCAGTTTAACCAGTTAAATGTCAGCAGGAATACAATCAGGACTGTCATGATAACAATCGATTTGCCAACCCATGCAGGTGTTACATATATTGGACATGCACGCAAAATTGCAGAGCAGTCTGGGAGATGCTTCTATGGTGCCATAGACTGGGTTCCTCTGTGTTAACATGACTGCTTTATTGGTCGACAGAGCAAAGCAATTAGCTACTTACAAAGTGATTCATGCTTCTGATTGTCAATCCAAATGCAGCCAATGGGAGATAAGATCTCTCTGCCTCGTGTTTCCCATGAAATACATACATCTTGTTGTCTGTGTTCCATCTGGTACTAAACTAGTCAAATAACTAAATATACCTTTGCAAAACAAAGCGCTGTGCATTTGGTGAATTGGACAAGCAAACTGACTTTGAGGATATATTCAATAAACAATGAATTGGGGTTTAGTAAAAACAAAATTTTTACGCTTTAGGGTGTTATATATAACTGCTTTGCTAAGCTTCAGTTTTCACATTGTCTGTTGTGGCTGAAACTTTGCAAGTTAGTTATCGGTTTACCACAATTCACTTTTTGGTGAATAAACCACAGGGCTTACATTTTACTAGAATTAGCATTTTTCACAAAGCCTTAAAGTGCCCACGTCATACGTAATTCGGTGTCAGCTGAAAGAGAATAACCTTTCACATGTATGTTATAATATCCGTGTGATATCTAACAAGCCGGCTAACGTAGAGAAGTAAAGTCATTCAAATATCTATTTTTTAAAGTTTTGCTCCGTATTTAGTGGAATGCAGCTGACTAACATAATAAACACTTTGTGACGCAGCATCTCATTGGTAATTTATTCATCGAGCTATTTGTAGTGAAATTAAAAAATCTTACTGCGAACTTTAGACAGAAATAGTTGATTTGGAACAATTCCCCAAGTCTGCTACAGATCCAGCTTGTTGCTGGTCATTTCACCACAGTTTGCAGTTTAGTCAGTAAACGCCACACTTTTCATAAAAGCAATCTTTGTTGAACTCCGACGAAACAATTAAAACAAAGAAAATCGTATAAAGCATCTTTAAACTCGGTGTTATTAGTGAATTGTCAGGTCTCCTGTGCCTTGTTTGCTATCGACTTCCCAGCCTTCGTTCCCCCTCTCCCAAGTAGGTTTGCTTTTCCATTATTTATTTAATATCTTGTACCGTATATAATGGTAACTTTATGGTTATTAGGGAGCAGGTTACGGTACAAGCAGTCAGTCCTCCTCTCTGTCCCCCTCCCAGCTTGCCTTCAAAAGGAGCAATCCTGGACAAAATGCTATGTTAATTGGTTTACTGCTCCACACTGAGTGTCCTTTTTACTTTGTATCTGATTTGTTCTTTAAGCCGCCGTAACATTCTCCTTGCTGCAGGAGAATGCGATCTGCAAATTAGTGGTTGAGCGTGGACAATGCAACACAGAAGTGCTGCTTATTCTATGGTGGTAGTTTTTTTTTTTTTTCAGCTGGTCCCCTCGCCTCCTCCCCACCCCACCCCACCCCAGCTTTCTCTTCCTCCCCTCTTCATAGCCTCTATCTGTAATATACGCCAGGCCGGACACACCACAAATAAAAACGGCTATCACATTTGCTGTGCCGATTGTCACGGCTATTTTTTCTACACAGTAAAACAGACAAATGACCAATTCTCAGTCACAGCTAAGTTGGCCTTCTGGGAAATGGCAGAAGAAAAAAAAAAAAAAAAAAGAGCAAAACGCCATGTTTACACCGAAAATATATAGATTGCATGCGCTCTGTGAACTTTAAAAGAAAGAGTTAGTGCTCCCACAAAAACTTTGCAATTTAAATGTATACTCCTGGCATACCTCCAGAGTGTCTCCGTTTAGGAGGGACAGTCCCTATTTCGGATCCAAATCTGTCTGCTCCTCTTTTCTATTCGAATGTTGATCTGTAAGAGGAGCTCAGTGCTTTATAACTCCCAGTAATGTGCGTTTAAACTACAATAAATATGTTTAGAAATCAGTCTGTGTAAATAAGATACACTGGGCTTGTTTTAAATTACATTTTCAGTTAAATACATATTGATCAGTAAGCCATGACATGAGATATAATATCCCAACACCCTCTAAAATGACTGAATTCCGCTTTGGCCATTTGATATGTAGGTAGGTTGGTATGTTCATAACTCCGTTAGACCAGGATTCTGTGAATGGATTGCTAGTTCCTTTGCTCAGGATTTGTGCTTCACAGTCTCTGCAACCTGTATCTTTATTAATTCCTACCAATGGTTTTTACCAACAGTGACCCTTAATCTTTGAATTGTCATCCTTCCAATAGACGCAGTCAGTTTGTTGGGTGCTGCATAATGGCCTCTTAAAGTAATTAATTGACCTGTCACTTTTAGACTAATGGTCACCATCATAGCTTGGTAACAATGAAATGTCATGTGAACATTCAATCAAGTATTGATACCACAGAGAAATTGTTTAGAGTGTAAGCTTGTGGTACAAAACTAAAACCAAGGCATGTGAAGAATCGCACATTTTACAGGAACATACTAAAAAATCAGTTCAATAAATTGGAGAAATACTGATAAGAAAAATGGAGGCAAATTATTCACTAATGTAAATATTTTAGCCAATGTTACCCAACGAATAATCTATAACCGTAAATCTGAATTTTAATATTGGATCTTAGGACTTTCAGGTCTTATATATGGTATTGCTTGGTTTCAAAAACACCTCAGGCTTGAACCCAAGGCAACTCCGAATATCCCCATGTCTGACAATTCAGTGGAGATTTGTCTGATGTTCTATGTCTTCTCCTCATTACCAATGAACAGCTATCTTTCTTTTTAAATCAGTTGGCTGATTTCAGTAAAATAAATTATAACAAATAGCAAATAAAAAAATGAATAAAAAAATGAAACAGTTATGCTCCTACTCCTAAACTACCTGTAGAGAGCCAGGGTTGAATAGTTCTACATGGGGTGGCTTCAGCCCCCAACGCCCTCCACCTAGCAAGGCCTATGGTGTCCACTCTGAACCGATATATGATATTGGGTTAAAACGCATGCCGTCCTTTGTTTGAAGTTATCCATTACTTGTACAGTTGTGTTGGCTGAGGGTAAATCCAAGGTATATAGTAGAGCCTCCTGCATCCCCCGCTAGGTCTGAAACAGCTGTCTAGGTAATTAATAAAAAAAAGCATAAACGGAATTGTGAATGGGCCGGATTCCCGGGGAGAGATAATAAAGGGAAGGACTTTGTGTGCTTGTTTCAATGGCTTTAATTAGATGTTTCTGCAGCCTCTGAAGATTGCTTGGTGTTTGTGCTAATCCAGTTATTGCAGTTGCCTTTCATCTCTTCCCCAGCCATTCCGGGCTGTGCCGGAGTTCAGACTGAAACAAGGTGTCACCATGTGGATATTTGATGGAAATTAGGAGGAAAAGGGGTCCAGCTAGCAGTATGGGGTGTACACCGTCCTACAGCCGCTATCAGGTTCCCTGGTTCTCTGAGGGGTTACAGAAATAACCTGGAGCAAAATCCTAAAACTTGAGAAATTCCACTGGTTTCCATGGTGATTGCTCCATGAGTAGTACGCTGCCCGGAATGTCTCTTTAAACGTAACCGCAAATGCTCTTGTCTTGTTCTCTTACACCAGGACATACAAAGCTTACCCGTCACAGAAATCCATCCCGACTGTCAGACATCTTGGATATAGTAAAGAAAAAAGTCTTTTCAACCCAAACAAACTAAAATGGATTAATTTAAATAATAGATAAATATAAAACGACAAACAGGGGTAAACCAAATTTTGTGAACTCTGTGTTTTCTAACGCTGTGCATTATGGGAAGCGTAGTTTCACAAACTGGGGTGGGAAGGGCATCCAGTGGCGATATGTGTTGGAACAAAGCGTAGCTATTTCACTCTTTTTTTTATTCTGCTATTAGTTTGTCGTCATCTATATAAAATAGTTCCCATATTATTTTAACATAATTCTAAACAAATATAGTGTTATTTTACACCAAATGCACAATGCTAGCTGCTATGGGCTTGTCACAGGCTGCTGCTAATAGCAGATGGTTGCTGGTACACAAATGTACAGAGAAATATTGTGTTTAATCGAGGAAATTGTAGATTCATATCTTACCAAAACAACATTTCTGTTTCATGACTTTATTGAGATTGATCTTTAAAAGAGAATTTACTGTAAGCCTTGATCCCTTTCAGCTGATAAGCCCCAAGCAGTTTCCTTGTATTTCCGTGAGCGATATCGATGTAATATTTACCGTCCGTGGTCCCTGCTCTGACAGATTGTGATTATTCGTGTCGGTGAAGTTTATTTACCATCAGTTGTTTTTATTTGACGTCATATTGTGTTTTTTTTTTTAACATTTTTTTTCTTTAATGTATTAACTTTGAACACTGGTATCCAACATTATCCGGGAACCCCCATAGAGCTATTCGCGTCTCACGCTGAGAAAATGAGGATTGTCAATAAAATGATTCGCTGTCAGTGAAACAGCCAAGCGAGAGTCCAGGCAAGATAAAACTATTCTGGCTTCGCGATAGATAATCATTGTGTTTTTCTTTAAAATAAAAAATACATTTTAGGTTAAAAAGGGAAAACCTGTATCTCATTAAACTAGATAAACAGGTTATTTTATTATTGGGTAGTTTTGTTATTCCTCCATTGTAAGAATTATCAGATGGAGGTATCACATGCTACAAAATATGTTTTTGTTGCGCTAGCTTAAGATGTGATTATGGTTGGAGAAAGTGGACCTTTCACTGTTTTGATCAATTTTGAGGATAAAGATTGTAAGGGAGGGCCAATCTTGATCCCCCAAATTGGTGCTGTAAACTTAGTTTAAGTAGTTTTCAACAACGGGTACATTTATAAACATTCTGTTGGTTTCCATAGCTATTGCTCTAAATTCCGCACTCTGCCGCTGTGTTGCTCCAGCCTTGATTATACGTAGAGTTTATTAGCCTTCCTCTTCTGTTTGCAGTAACTCCAATTACGTGCTAAGAAACGATAGCGCCAATTATTCCGGACATCGTTAATAAAAGCCAGGTGATTGCGTGCTCCCCTTGCGGTTTGTGAAAAGTTATCGGCTTAACTCTCATCTACTCCTCATCCTGTCAGCCGTGATTTACCAAGGTTGCAAATGTTTCTAAATCCGGTGTATACGGCCAGAAAAGGGAAGGGGAAAGGGGAAGAGGTCCCATAGTCCAAATTAGGAACTACCTCCCTGCAGTTTTCTTCCTTATAAACCGTCTTGTAAACTCTTTACCCCGCTGAGTGCAATGTGTAAGACGTGTTAAAATGACACACTGGATTCATGTCTTCATAGCATACAATACACTGTAACAAGCTGATTTTGGATTTGAGTCAAGAGAGATTAGGTCAGATTTCTATTTTCCATTTTATGAAAAGATGAAAGGATTATGCATTTGTTTATTTCAGTATTATGACACATGCAACCGCTCAGTACAAGACTAGAAATATAAGTCATCCAGAAAAAACGATTTATAAGTGCGAAAAATAAATGTAAAAAAGTTTACTTTTCATATAGAGCTGTTATCCTAGCACGAGTAACACTGTAAGTAATGTCAATGGGAATCCTTGTAATGGCTTGGAGGTTTGATACATATCATTGAATTCCGTTATTCTAACATCTCAAAAATGACACAAATACCTTTTTTTGTATTTGCCTTGACATTAATTGCAGCATGGCTGACACATCTAACTAAGGTAGGAATATTGAAATGGACAGAGGCGTAATACCCGTCTTTAGAGTTAGCTGGGCTTAAAATGGAGATTAATTAGAGTCTAGGAAGACCCACGGTTTAGGACAACAATGTAGGAAATATAAATAAGAAAGCCAGGGTTAAGGAGCACAGAATGGGGAATGGTCAAACACAAGCCAAAGTCTAATACCAAGCATGAAGGCACTCTCAGACCACCACAAGGGCAAACCATGATTGGGTAAAACAGGGAGTACAGAGAGGGCTTAATTAGGCCTAAGAATCTAGTGATTTTTCAACGTCATTTCTGTGACGCCAGATGATGCAAGAACGCTATCGCTGAAAGCCGCAGGTAAGTGTACATCGGAACTGTCACATGGATCTCCAATGTCATAACAGGACGCAGATTTTCAGTGACCAACATCCAAAGTAACGCCAGAATGACATGGGTCGCTGAAATGTGTGGTAAAATGACGAGGGGAGTCCTAACGTGGTAAAAATGACGTCTTTCAACATCCATTCCTTATTATTTTTAGGATAAGCCACATTTTGAACTTTAACCTCCACAATTACCTGATCTGTAGCAGTTCAGTACTATGT
The DNA here is from genome assembly GCA_933207985.1 of Pelobates cultripes. Taxonomy (NCBI): domain Eukaryota; kingdom Metazoa; phylum Chordata; class Amphibia; order Anura; family Pelobatidae; genus Pelobates; species Pelobates cultripes. The sequence goes on from OW240919.1 coordinate 10,679,991, forward strand.
TAGTATATTTTACTTTTAAAGCTGTCAGTCTAATATTAACAATTAGCAGTTTATGGGTTAGAATCCTATAAATCCTAATAGTTATCAAGAAAACAAAACTATTTCAATGTATCTTCCAAACCGCAGTGACGATGGGTTGTTTTAAGGAAATGGTATGGAGATTTCATTTAGGGATGTATGTGCTCAGCTGATATATTAGGAGCCAAGCCAATTGTTTTTTGAAAGCCAGGAGAGAGGCATTGAATTCTAAGCAAAACGCTTACGGACGTTAAGCAAGAGCCGTCAGTCAAGCTGTGACATATGGTACCATGCCTTGTTCATTGGATGTTCACTAGCCCGAAGCTCTGATTAGGACATTCCCAATCTGAAAGAATTAGGAGCAGTGAAACAGAAGGAAGGATGAAAGTTGACGGCCTTGTGTTGTGTAAAGTAGATTAAGGGAATTTGGAAGGGATTTGCAGTAGAGTACAACTTCTGAAAAAGAAGGTATGCGGGGAAAAACTGTGAGACTAGAAATTCTAACAGGGGATGAACAATACAAGAAGATGTCCTTATCCTTTATCCTCAGGAGGAATCCTCTCCAATTTATTATATCTGGTGAGAATTCCATACACGAGTGTGGGAAGAGTAGGTCATCTTAGTACGTAGACTAAGGGAGTAACAGGGAGTAACAGAGAAATGGGAGATGGTTTTCTTTGGAAAATTAAACTCCTTGACCTCTCCTACCTTAGATTATGTCTATCGCTGGGTTTATAAAATCATAATAAAATTAGTGACTCGGTGGCCAAGTTAAATGTAATCCGCCGATTAGCAGCTGTCCAAGCCAATGCGTTTTTTTTAATATTACAAGGAAGGAACTTTTTAGAATGTTTAGCAGCATCAACATTCAAATCTATTTCAAGTTCAACTTACTAGTTACTTGTCCTATGAGCTCAACTAATTTGAAAACCTCCACTCAAGTAGGAGATGATCCATTTAGTTGTAACCCACATTTGGTCTAGAGTTTCCATGATTTACCCCTCATCTCATTTTAATTAATATGTATGTCTATAGCAAAGACACTTATTCAGATCTAATGAATAACCCTACAAGGTTTCAAAAACCTCTACTTTTTAATGTTACACAAAGACTCAACAGAAAAAGACTTTGCATGTTTTGTGTAATGTCACATTTGTTTTTTAAACAAAACCATTTTTTTTAACCTATGGCGAGTCAACTGTTACATGATCCTAAGAAGGTTGAGAGGGCCACAGAATGAATTGAACAATTTGTTCTTCTGAATCCTCCATTTTCCCTGTAGCTTGTTGCTAAATATCCTTCCTACACCCTGAGCCAAGCACTGGCCTGTCTTCTGACCCCGAAAACTTGTCTGTGCGAATGGGTAAAATTGGAAGTAACTCTCCCTCCCTCGTTCCCCCTCCTTTCTTGTCACCCATCTGGGAGTCCTTGAAAAGAAGACACTGAATGCTCTTTTGTGTGAATTTGCCTTTTTTTGTTTTCCTCTTAAGCTCACGCTTGCTTTGAGAGTGTGTATTTTGCTTTGCGGGAGGGGACCAGGAGGAGGGATGAGCTATAGGTAGAGACCCAATGTTATTAAACCATCTGTGGCCAAAGAATGCCAATCGAGGCTGAAAAAAAAATTAAACAGCATTCTCAATTAACTCCACTCCCCCCCGACACCCCTTCCCACCCTCCTGACTGTGCCCCATTATATTGCTGAGACAAGGAAACAAACAAAAAACAGATTGGCTTTACCTCTTTCCTCCTTTTGTGTTGGACAGGACTAGGGGATGAAATTTATGTGACTTTTAACATCCCGTGTAAGTATGTAAAATGTCAGAGAATATTTTTGTGATAAAACAAAATCTAAGTTAAAGTAATACATTCGACAAACAATAAATGTATATGATCAAAAAAATATATAAAAAATGACTCAAACTTAGCAGTTTAAAAACCTTGTGAGGATGCTGGAGAAATTTTCGGACAAAAATAAATGAAGGAGCCAAACTTGCTTTTTAGCAGAGTATATTGTATATATTGTATCGCTGTTAATGTGTATAATATACGGTCCGTAGTTAAACAGTGATTTCAAGTGTCTTTATGACTCTCGGTGCTTCATATAAGATCTGCTAAAAAAGCGACATGATTACTTCTTGATGTCTGCGACAAAGCACCTGCAAAACGTTGATGACAAAAGACACGACTTAACTAAGCACCACTCTTTCAAACATAATTTCCTGTTAATGATGGGACAGGGGAGCAAATAAGGGATACTGACCTCCAAGTGGGTTTGTGATTGACTAATATTGATCCCCAGTTAATTCTGTTGGAAGTTCTTTTTCCATACATTGCATAGCCCGAGGTGATGCTGGAGTTGGGCTAGTGAGGAAGAACCACCCAACCCGGAGACAGACATTGATTTTGTGTCTCAGCCTAATTTAAATTTTGAGATTAAGTGTATAAGGTCAGTATTGGTAGGCAAATAGATAGACAGACAGACATCCCTCTGGTAATTGGATGGACAGATGGATAAAGGAAATTATTAGACAGATTTCTCTCCTCCTATATAGAGTGAGAGATAGAAATATAGAGAGACAGATAGACATTGATACATAGGTTCATAGACAGACAGGTAAACGAATAGATCAGATTGACAGAAATACAGATAGACATCCCTCTGGTAATTGGGTGGGCAGATGAATAGAGGATGGATAGATACGTTAGATAACTAGACAGATATTATTGCTGTCTCTCTCTCCTTCTCTCGCTCTCTCTTTCTATCTCTCTCAATATACATATATATATATAGAGAGAGAGAGATAAAGACAGGGAGAAAGATAAATGGAAATATAGATAGACAGACATATAGTTATACAGAGAGATAGATAGATAGATAGTTATAGGCAGACATAGAGATAGATAACTTGCTGTCTCCCCCCCCTTTCTAGAGAGACAAACAGATAGATAGTGATAGATAGATAGACAGACAGACAGAGAGATAAACAGAGAGAGAGAGAGATAGATAGACAGACAGCGAGATAGACTGATAGATAGATAGAGATAGATAGACAGACAGCGAGATAGACTGATAGAGAGAGATAGATAGATAGATAGATATAGATAGACAGACAGACAGCGAGATAGACTGATAGATAGATAGATGGATAGACAGACAGACAGATTAGGTATAATTATGCAGCTCATCTTCCACCGTTTTGGCGTTCTGTGAGTGCATTGTTCTTCTCTCTGACAGTAAATAGTTACTTATATTTTCCTCTTTTCTGGCCCATCAGGAAATGCTAAAAATCCGATAGAACGTCTTGGAGTTATTAGTGACAGCATTAAATTCATTGTACGTTCGCTATGGATACTTCGGCTGGATAAGATTTAGTCATCCATAGAAAGGTATTCATCATGACAAACCAAGAGGGGGCAATTAGTCAATTTAAGCTGCTCCTTAACCCTGTGTGATGAGTGTGAGTGCAATACCTACACTGCAGCTGTACAGCACTTCAAGTAGTGATGGCAAACCTTGGTATTCTGATATACTGGATCTACGGAAACCATAATGCACGGCCAGGCGTCTTCCTTCAGGCAGTGTTGGTGTGCATGTGCAAGAAAATGTTTACGCATGTAGAAAGGAGAAGCTGCGTGTTTGTTGGTAGTAGGGGTGTGAATGCATGTAGAAAGGAGAACCCGACTGTCTGTTGGTAGTAGGGTGTGTACGCATGTAGAAAGGAGAACCCGACTGTCTGTTGGTAGTAGGCTGTGTACGCATGTAGAAAGGAGAAGCTGACCATTTGTTGGTAGTAGGGGTGTGTACGCATGTAGAAAGGAGAAGCTGAGTGTTTGTTGGTAGTAGGGGTGTGTACGCATGTAGAAAGGCGAAGCTGAGTGTTTGTTGGTAGTAGGGGTGTGTACGCATGTAGAAAGGAGAACCCGACTGTCTGTTGGAAGTAGGGGTGTGTACGCATGTAGAAAGGAGAAGCTGAGCGTTTGTTGGTAGTAGGGGTGTGTACGCATGAAGAAAGGAGAACCCGACTGTCTGTTGGTAGTAGGGGTGTGTACGCATGTAGAAAGGAGAAGTTGAGTGTTTGTTGGTTGTAGGGGTGTGTACGCATGTAGAAAGGAGAAGCTGAGCGTTTGTTGGTAGTAGGGGTGTGAATGCTTGTAGAAAGTAGAAGCTGTGTGTTTGTTGGTAGTAGGGGTGTGTACGCATGTAGAAAAGACAAGCTGTGTGTTTGTTGGTAGTAGGGGTGTAAACGCATGTAGAAAGCTGAGTGTTTGTTGGTAGTAGGGGTGTGTACGCATGTAGAAAGTAGAAGCTGTGTGTTTGTTGGTAGTAGGGGTGTGTACGCATGTAGAAAAGACAAGCTGTGTGTTTGTTGGTAGTAGGGGTGTAAACGCATGTAGAAAGCTGAGTGTTTGTTGGTAGTAGGGGTGTGTACGCATGTAGAAAGTAGAAGCTGTGTGTTTGTTGGTAGTAGGGGTGTGTACGCATGTAAAAAGGAGAAGCTGAGTGTTTGTTGGTAGTAGGGGTGTGTACGCATGTAGAAAGGACAAGCTGTGTGTTTGTTGGTAGTAGGGGTGTGAACGCTTGTAGAAAGGAGAAGCTGAGTGTTTGTTGGTAGTAGGGGTGTAAACGCATGTAGAAAGCTGAGTGTTTGTTGGTAGTAGGGGTGTAAACGCATGTAGAAAGGAGAAGCTGAGTGTTTGTTGGTAGTAGGGGTGTGTACGCATGTAGAAAGGACAAGCTGCATGTTTGTTGGTAGTAGGGGTGTGAACGCTTGTAGAAAGGAGAAGCTGAGTGTTTGTTGGTAGTAGGGGTGTAAACGCATGTAGAAAGGAGAAGCTGAGTGTTTGTTGGTAGTAGGGGTGTGTACGCATGTAGGAAGGACAAGCTGAGTGTTTGTTGGTAGTAGGGGTGTGAACGCTTGTAGAAAGGAGAAGCTGAGTGTTTGTTGGTAGTAGGGGTGTGAACGCTTGTAGAAAGGAGAAGCTGCGTGTTTGTTGGTAGTAAGTGTGTGTACGCATGTAGAAAGGAGAATTTGGGTCTTAGTCGGTAGTAGTGGTATGTACGCATGTAGAAGTGTGTGTGTAGGTAAATATGTTTGTAAATTTCACCTTCCATGTGTTTTACAATTAATCCTATCTCACTTGCCGTGCCATTTTAACCAAACCCATCTTTTACATCTTACCCTTCTCACTCCCCATGCCACTTCCACCAATCCTGTCTCTTCCCCATATCATTTCCACCAATCCTGTCTCTCCCCCATGCCATTCCCACATATCCTGTCTCTCCCATGCCATATCCACCAATCACGTCTCACTCCCCATGCCATTTCCACCAATCCTGTCTCTCCCCCATGTCACTTCCACCAATCCTGTCTCTCCCCCATGTCACTTCCACCAATCCTGTCTCTCCCCCATGCCATTCCCACAAATCCTGTCTCTCCCCCATGTCACTTCCACCAATCCTGTCTCTCCCCCATGCCATTCCCACCAATCCTGTCTCTCCCCCATGCCATTTCCACCAATCCTGTCTCTCCCCCATGCCATTTCCACTAATCCTGTCTCCCCCATGCCATTCCCACAAATCCTGTCTCTCCCCCATATCATTTCCACCAATCCTGTCTCTCCCCCATGCCATTCCCACAAATCCTGTCTCCCATATCATTTCCCACCAATCCCCTCCCCATATCATTTCCACCCGCTAATCCTGTCTCCCCATGCCATCCTCCCACAACCTGTCTCTCCCCCATGCCACTTCCACCAATCCTGTCTCCCCATGCTATTCCCACCAATCCTGTCTCTCCCCAGTATGCCATTCCTACAAATCCTGCCCTCCCCAAGTGCCACTTCCACCAATCCTGCTCCTCCCCACGCCACTTCCACCAATCCCCCTGTCTCTCCCCATGCCACCACACTCACCCAACTCCTGTCTCCCCACATGCCATTCCCACCAATCCTGTTCCTCCCCATGCTATTCCCACAAATCCCCCATGCCACTTCCACCAAACCTGTCTCTCCCCCATGCCACTTCCACCAATCCTGTCTCTCCCCCATGCCATTCCCACCAATCCTGTCTCTCCCCCATGCCATTCCCACAAATCCTGTCTCTCCACCACATGCCACTTCCACCAATACTCTCTCCCCCATGCCATTTCAACCAATCCTGTCTCTCCACCCATGCCACTTCCACCAATCCTGTGTCTCCCCCCATGCCACTTCCACCAATCCTGTCTCTCACCCATGCCACTTCCATCAATCCTGTCCCTTCCCCCATGCCACTTCCACCAATCCTGTCTCTCTCCCATGCCACTTCCACCAATCTTGTCTCTCCCATGCCATATCCACCAATCACGTCTCACTCCCCATGCTATTTCCACCAATCCTGTCTCTCCCATGCCATATCCACCAATCACGTCTCACTCCCCATGCTATTTCCACCAATGCTGTCTGTCTCCTCATGCCATTTCTACCCATCCTGTCTCTCCCCATGCCATTTCCACCAATCTTGTCTGCCCCCATGCCATTTTCCCCATATTATCTCATCTGTATAAATAGATCCCTAGTATGGCCTTGTAAGGTCTCCAGATCACCCCGTGTTTTGAAAGTGCTGCCAGCCATAATAGAAATCAAATGCTCCTGGTGTGAATTAACTTCATATTTCACAGCTGTGATACTAAAGGATCCATTGTAATTAATTTAAATATTTTAAATTGGTAACACCAGTGACGTTTGTGACCTGATCTCCGGGTTAACCATAATGTATCAGTGTACATATCAACACATGCTGTGCCACACGCTGTTAGTGTCGCTGATATGCAGTGTGTACATTTGTGTTTGTATATGCGTGCATCATGTACACACACAGTGACTGAGATTGCTAGGCTCTGTATTGTCGCCCCGAGGCACATGTTACCAGGAAGGGATCAGAGTGGGGGACTTGTAATAGCAGTAATTGATGGTGCCTTTGACAGCGCCAATATCACATCTCACAGAGAGTGTTTTAAGTAAAACAAAATTTACACACAAAATTATATGCTTTAAGGGTAAAACGGCACTTGCTTTTTCATGTTATATCTGTGCTTGTTATCTGTCATCCCATCTCGTTTCCTTTTAACTGTCTGTCTCTGTCAGTGTTTGCTGTACGTATTTACCATCATCCAAACATTCTGTGTTCTAAGATTAGGATAGACAAGACACAAAGCACCGTGACTACTCGGGGGGTAGAAATGGAATGATAAATATATCCCAATCCAGTCTGTAGATCTGACTGTTAAAGGGACAGTATATCCCAATCCAGTCCGTAGATCTGACTGTTAAAGGGACAGTATATCCCAATCCAGTCCGTAGATCTGACTGTTAAAGGGACAGTATATCCCAATCCAGTCCTTATTGTAATGATCTGACTGTTTAAGGGACAGTATATCCCAATCCAGTCCGTAAATCTGACTGTTTAAGGGACAGTATACCACAATCCAATCCTTATTGTAATGATCTGACTGTTAAAGGGACAGTATATCCCAATCCAGGCCGTAGATCTGACTGTTAAAGGGACAGTATACAAATACCTGTCTTGGGTAGGCAGGATTGCGGCCATCAAGATGATGGTAATGCCCAAACTGCAATACTTGTTTCGCACTCTACAGATACCACTGCCTAACAAGTTTCTACAAAAACTCCAACAAACACTAAACAGATTTATATGGGCAAACCGCAGAATACGAGTATCGACCAAAATACTACGAAAACCAGTGACAGCAGGGGGTTTAGGACTACCGGATGTGAGTGCATACTACAAAGCGTCCCTAATAACCACGGTGCTGATGATACACAAAGTAGAAGATAGACCGCAATGGGTAGATATAGAATCACAGTGGACATGCCCAAAAGGGTTACACCACTTAATCTGGTTGCCCCACCACCTACGCCCCAAAATCACGGACTTACCCGATACCACAACACTCCTACTAAAGACGTGGGATACCACGAGAACCCAACTGGGATACACGAAACACTGGTCTTTAGCAACCCCGATACAGAGCATACACATAGCTAACCCATCATTTAATTACAAACCATGGGAAAGAGGCGGGTGCACGTTAGTCAAACATCTTTTCCATAATACCACCCTAATGCAATTCCCAGACCTCCAGACCAGATACGACCTACCGCCACAATCCGTGTTCTCATACCTCCAACTCAAGTCACTCCTGGAACATGACACAGAGGTTACCACACCTAAAAGGGCAAAGAACATTGAGGGAATTTGCACAACCAGGAAGGTACCACCCAAACTGCTCTCCACCTTATACAAACTAATGTCCGACCCCCCAAGCGAGGGTAGAGAGAAATTCCAAATAATGTGGCAATCAGACATAGGCAAAACATTGACAGACGAACTCTGGCAAAACGCGTTTATAGCACACAGAGGAAGGTCTAGATGCGCTTCCCACTTAGAATTAATCCGTAAAATACAATACAGATGGTACATGGTCCCTTCCAGACTAGCGTCTATCTACCCCAACACGTCTAAGAATTGTTGGAGATGCGGGAGGGAGGAAGGAACGATGTACCACATATGGTGGATGTGCCCTCTTATCACAGATTATTGGGAGGAAATAAGCAACATAATTGCAATCGCTCTACAACAAGCGGGGAAAATAGAGCCGGAATGTGGACTCCTTTTCATGACCTTAGACAATCTCCCAAAACTCCAAGCTTTCTTAATGTTCCACATCCTAATCGCAGCAAACTTACACATAGCAAAAGCGTGGAAACAGACAGAAACCCCGAGCATAGACGCAGTGATCCAACAAATCACAACGAACATAGACTACGAGACAAGGATACACACAGGACTCACAATACAGGAATATAGGACGGGAGCCAAACAGAAGTGGGAAAATTTCCTAGCGAGACACGACAAGGAAAGCAGGGGTAGGAACCAGTTAGCAACACAATAGCAGACAGCAGAGATTCAGCAGCAAGGGAGGCGGCCACAGCTATATAAGGAAGGGCACACACAACCCTTAAAGGACAGGACAGGACTAAGGGAGAGGACACCCACACTGTACATAGTTGAGTTAGTTGAAACCCAATATTAACAAAAGGAGACAGATAGAACATCCGCTAGCCGCCAGATAGCATGTTGCAGTACTGGTACCACACAACAGGCGCACAAAAGAACCAAGAAGCCTCAGGGCTCACGAGACTTGACAGAGAACTCTTCTGGGGCTAGCCAGGGAAAATAACAAATCCTCCCCCATTCCCCCCCTATCTAACCACCTCCCCCCCCTAGCAGCAACCTCACTGCACTCACCAGGTGCGCTCCTAGGAGCACCGAGACCAAAGAAGTCCCAGAACAAGGGGCAGCATAGACAACCGAGGCAGAAAGACGGACCAAATCACGCAAACAACATTAGATAGATGGCAGGATCTGACACAAATCTCGCCGGAAGGCGATTAACGATGATGGTTACTATTGTTGTTTCTAGATAAACCAGGTTGTTCATTGTTTATTGTTAGGCAAGCATGTACAACAATGTAATATACTGATGGGAACTGTACGATGGTGATGATGCTACAACCCTATCCCTTCTTTCTTCTGTACCCCACGCAAACCAAAAAAAAAAAAAAAACCCAATAAAAATTGTCAAATTGAAAAAAAAAAAAAAAAGGGACAGTATATCCCAATCCAACTCTTATTGTAATGATATGACTGTTAAAGGGACAGTATATCCCAAACCAGTCCGTATTGTAACGATCTGGCTGTTAAAGGGACAGTATATCCCAATCCAGTCCGTATTGTAACGATCTGACTGTTAAAGGGACAGTATATCCTAATCCAGTCCGTATTGTAATGATCTGACTGTTAAAGGGACGATATATCCCAATCCAATCCTTATTGTAATGATCTGACAGTTAAAGGGACAGTATATCCTAATCCAATTATCATTGTAATGATCTGACTATTAAAGGGACAGTATACCCCAATCCAATCCTTATTGTAACAATCTGACTGTTAAAGGGACAGTATACATCGATTCAGTCCGTATTGTTATGATCTGACTGTTAAAAGTACAGTGTATCCCAATCCAGTCTGTATTGTAACGATCTGACTGTTAAAGGGACAGTATATACCAATTCAGTCCGTATTGTAATGATCTGACTGTTAAAGGGACAGTATATCCCAATCCAGTCCATATTGTAATGATCTCACAGTTAAAGGGACACTTTATACCAATCCAGTACTTATTGTAACGATCTGACTGTTAAAGGGACAGTATATACCAATCCTGTCCTTATTGTAATGATCTGACTGCTAAAGGGACAGAATATACCAATCCAGTCTGTATTGTAAAGATCTTACCATTAAAGGGACAGTATATTACAATCTTTGCCGTATTGTAACGATCTGACTGTTAAAGACACAGTGTTTTCCAACCTATTAAAGGGCAGGAAAATACATGTGATACAAATGATATAATTGGGTATATTTCATAACTAGCACTTTTTGCTAATTTGCTCAAAGCTAAGTTCCTCTGTAGGTCAGGTGAAACCTGTAGCCCTTAACGTTGAACTTAGCACAGCCGAACCAGCAATGGTTGCAGTCAGCATTTTTGGCGGCTGCAGAGCCTGAGTTGAACTGTCCGTCTGGTTTGGATTTTATTCGACATGCTAGCCAGAACGAAGCCAGGCCATGTGCCATTTTCAGTACACATTGAGTATGTGTAGAGTTGATGACACTGTTTGCGAATTGAGCGGAATGAGGTGTGACGCAGAACGTGGTGTCCAGAGTGCACATAACAAACAGAAAATAACCTATAAATGTATTGAGAATCCTAGGGTTACCATGCTGTTATTTGAAGTGTGTTGTAGTGCATTGCATCCTGCAATGTGGCTGAATTATTAAAAATTAAGTATTATTCATGACGTCTGTTCCATTTATTTTGGATGCTCAAGGAGTTCAAGGTTGCAGACAAGAACAAGCAGACCCCTGGGTTCTTCAAACACGGGTTAGTTGAATGTCAGACACAAAGTTTGGCTTCGTGGCTCTATGTTCTTTTCCAGCTTGATAGTCCTCGGCAGCTTCAACCTGGCCAAACACAGCAACACAGACAGAATTTAAAGACAGGAAAGACGTGAGCTCCTCCCATCATTTCCACCCTCTTCTACCCATGTTCCAGTTATGCTGTAAAGCAATTAGTGGGTTATTTACTAACATGAGAACTGTTGAGAATTCAAGGTGAATTTAAAGCTTAAGTTTAAAATAGTTGAACTGTAAATTGACTGCTGGCCAACTATACTTCAAGTTCGGCTGTTTTTCCTTTAATTTAAAATTCATTGGAAATTCCCGACAATTCTCACTTTAGTAAATAGCTGTGCAAGACATTTGGAGGAAAAACTTAGAGAAATTGGGTATCAAAGATAAAGTAGCATATTGTGTGAGAAGTGCTAACTCAGAAAGAAGAGGACATGCAATGTTCCATAGCCAGTTTTTCGATAAAAGTAGAATGTAACTGATTTTATGGCTCACGGTACAATCGAGTTGGGGTGCAGCGTAACTAATACCAGTGAGGAAGAAGATGCACCTTCGTCAGTTGAGGCTCATGAGATGTAGTAGCCCTAACACGGTGGTGCCAGGGGTGAGGCAATCATTAAAGCCAGAGAGTTCTATATCAGACGTGTAGTGAATGGTGATTCGAGAACTATCGCTGCGTAACAAAAACCAGTAAACTAATGTAAACCAGAAGATAACAGATACCACACGTACAACAAGTCCCTGAGCCAGAATCCTCTCCTCCAATCGAGGAACCAGTCCAAGAAGACCCCACTAATGTGAGGAGGTTTAGTAATGCCTAAAACCATGAGGAAAGCAGGGGTTTCTGTAGGAGATATAATTTTAGACAGTGGCCGCGGAGCCGGTCATTGATAATCCATGCTGGATTTATGTAATTGTCCTCCGTAAAGTAGACCTAGGCAGGTTGTGATAGAGGGTGAGAAGATAAGAATGTCGAAAATGTTTATTTTATTTTTTATTATTTATTTTTTAGAAGCTAAAAGACGTTGAAGTATGATGAAGATATTTATCAGATTTTGTCGGGAATTACAGGAGTTGAACTGTTTGTCGTCTGTTCGGTCTTTAGGCTAGGTTCCTCCCCTTTTTTCTCTTTTTTGCCTATTTTATATGAAAATATTATGAGCTATTGATCTCTTTGTAGCATTCTACATATAGGACTGCAACTCCTATTATCCAATTACTGGTGGAACTTTAAGTTCAAGAATTGCCTGAAAGTTATGATGGTTTTGCCCCGACAGACATAATTTCCACATTTATGGAAAAGTTTAACTTGTTAGTTCTATATAAGGAAACATGAATCATAGTAATTAAAAAAGATATAATACATTTTGGATAGTGCTCTTTTTTAATTCACCCTATTGATTATGATAGTTAATAAAGCAGGGTTGATCTGCATCACATTTTACTAAGGGTTACAATTAAGATTTTTTAGTCAGTACCTGATCTGTCAGTTGGTGCTCTCAACCAAAAGTCATTTAAAGGAACCACCGCAAGGTGTGTCACAAACACACTGACTTCAGGGCTGTAATGGTTGAATGTAGGGTATGTTTCAAGTGTCAGCATTAAAACTGGGATTTAAACCTAATAAGTCAGTTTGCCTAGAATTATATATGTATTTCTCTTCCCGTAAATGTATCATTGATAAACTGCTCATGAAAGTAATAACAAAAAATAACCTAGGTGAGCTGGGAAAATTTCTCTCGTTGAAGTCTCGGTCCAAAAATTTTTGAAAATTGGTTCTCTAGAATCCTGTGTATTCGTTTCTAGAACATGCGTGTGATAACGATAACGATGCTGAGATAGGTAGAGCTGGTAGACCTTTGAACCTGACAAACTCTAAAGGAAAGAAACAAAACCTGCTAAAGGTTATGTGAAACATGCCTGGACCTTTCATGCCGTAAACAGCAGCTCTGAGAGAGGAGCCATCTGCAGATGAATAAGCACAGCCTTGTGTTAAATGACCTAGAAAGCATTTTGTAAGGAAGAGGGTCCCAGCCAGATTGGACCAGGTCCCTGGCTGATTTGGGAATGTTTGTGTCTGGAGGAGCCGTAGTTGTAGGGGTGGAGGTATCCCCCCCCTTCGTCATCTACCACCACTTACACACATCCTGAGAACCCAACATCTGGGGAAGTACTTTGGGTTTGAGGGGTTCCCGTGTGTGCTTGGCTCTAATGAGTCGTAATACCGCGGCTGTAATGCTGATTCCATGTTAGCTTTGGGATCACTCTACCTGCCCGGCTGCAAAACTGACCCCCCTCCCCCCCGCAACACTCGCTCCAGATATCCATCTGGAAGTGGCTCCATTTTGGGGGCTAAGCGTCTGACTCACACTGGGATTCTCTGGCTGCACTAATACTAATATTAGTAACTACCAGCTTATTGGTATAACGTGATGACACATTTATTGACCAGGCGTAAGGACAAATTGATTCTTATTAGGCTGCCGTGTGGAATATATAACTCTTTGGTGGCCGCGTGACTCCCGACTAGGAGATTTGGAGGAGGAGGTGTAGAATGCATCAAACTGCTTGATGTTATAAGAGCTGCGCTGCGCTATATAATGATGATCAAACAAACCCACATTAACAGTTAGAGATTGGAAAAACGACTACAACGATTCCGTGTCTGGAGAGCCCAATGACCACATAGGAAATAGTTTAGGCGTGAGTTAGATTAGAGTCTGGAAAACAATCACTTCATCGCAGAAATCCGAACAAATCTCACAAATTAGATTGTGGTCTTTTCCCTTTGAATATAACAGAATGATTTTCAGCGACACATTCGCTTCCTGTCAGCCTCCATTGCATCGCCAACCATGTACACGACGCAAATGGCATCATGCACCCAGATAGATTGTACTGTGCTAACGACATCATCACGGGCACCAGAGTAAATTAGGAGGTTAATTACAGCACCGATAAAATCTTCCTGCTCAATGGCCAATCAGATGATGTGCCCCCCACTTACTGTACCCAAACCTGTTACCAGTCACGTACGTATTTAATTAGAAGTAATTTATGCAGTTTATTATACTTTGAGGGTGTTTTGGCAACAAACTGGCACGTCAGAAAAGCACCTTGTATCTGTATCATCTACTTGTGTTTATTTATTAAAAGTTTTATCTGGAAGCAAAAAACATGTTAACATGTGTTCGGAATATAAAGCGCCCTATATAAATGCTACACTATGATATGCGACCAGTACCTTGAATCCTTTCTCTTTACAGCTCTGCCTCTAATAATTGGCATCATATTATTTTCCTTTTGAGTTTAGTTACAAGTGAATAGATCCCCAGCCATTGTCATAATTATAGAAAGGAGATTATTCTGCTAATAACTACCTGTCATGATTACGTTCATGCAAATTATTGTCAAAGAGTATTTACAAACACATGTTCAGGTGATTTCAATGCAACACACAATCAAAGGACAATGGGCACCATAACAACCACAGGGTACTGCATTATTACAGCTTAGTGTGTTACTGCAGTTTATCAGATCATTTTTTTTCAGTATTACAGATTTTTGTATTGTTATAACTAATTTTGTTATTATTCCTGTTTTTGTTGTAGCTATTTTACAATGTATTGTATCATTACAGCTCATTGTATCATTACAGCTCATTGTATCTTTGCAGCTCATTGTATCATTACAGCTCATTGATCATGACAACAAATTGTTGTGGCCATAATACTAGGAGTCTATGGGTACAGCCATGAATTTATTTCTTTGACTAAAAACAAATTCATGGCTGTGTCGGGGCCCAAAGCCCGAGGACCTCTACTTCAGCTAGATAATGCATTATCCGTACATATCTGAAGTGGTTATAGTATCTTTTTCTTTCCTCAAGTTGGGAACAAGTCGCTGCAGATTAAAAGCGATTCAAATCGGATATACCTTTCACTGATAAAAGTAGTTCCTTTGGAAATTACACCTTCATTAATGTATTTTCCGCTTTTTAGTCATTATAAATGGCAGCACTCTTCCTGCACTGCCAATAGCAGGAAGTAAGAACTGTATGCTGGGAAATGGCCGCTCTTTCAGTATTAACCCTTGCCTGTTTCAGAGATGTACTGCAGAAGAAGTTGAACTTCTTTTCCCATGATGCCCTAAAAGCCTATATCTATTCCTGCAGAGCGTTGGGCTGTTTGGTCACCATGAAGGTTCTCAGATATCTTCATTGCCAAGGTTAGTCTTCCTTGCCCTGGTTTCCATGCCACGTCTAATTAGGGTAAAACCAATGAAACCAAGTGCTCCTCCGTGCCAGGAACAATCTTAAAAGGAGTCCCACTCCGGAGCTGGCTGCATGAGCGCCTCTGAAGTATAAATACAAGCTAATATCATTATGGTTTATTGTCCACAGCTGGTTTGGGCTCTAAGCCTCGAGTCCTCAGCTCACACAAGGCTTCACGATCCCAGGGATTGGGGGAAGTTGTCCTTTTTTGCAAACGGACGGCCCATAAAACTGCAGGTGTGAGATACTGGTGTTTAGTCTGTAGACCATGGAACAAGCGGTGTTTTTTTTCTCACAGTGGTTCCAAATAATTAGCACATTACGATTCCCACACCTCTGCTGACAAGATGGGGGTCTGAGCCCACCCTTACAGTGCTAGTAATCTAACTTCCTGTGTTTTATGGACCTAAGCTGCATGGGGGAGGAGGGAGGTGGATAAAATGAATGGACTTTCACCCCCCCCCCCCTCCTGCTTTTTCTTGGGTTGCTATGGTGACCAGATGCTATTTTGCGCTTCGCATGTCTGCTATTTCGTCAAAAAGAAAAAAATATGAGGGGGATATAAAATTATAATTGTGAGTGACTTGGGTTTTAAACTTGTTACCAGTTTGTTCTCTTTAAAGACCAACCATTGATCAAAAGTTCTGTTTGATTAGTAACAAGAACATTTGTGATAAACCGCCCTCCCCCCCTTTTTTTTCGTATTGGAGGGTTTATTTTCATTATTTATAGTATTCTATATGGTGTTTCTAAGACAGTGTCCCGCCAAAAACACTTTGATATCTCTTTAAAGTAGGGCCCAATCAGAGATGTTCTGTGCGTATGTGTTGGAGTAGAATTGTCTGCTGGAGTCCCTCCCTCATCGTTTACATTTTTATGTCTGTCCTTATTCTTCTTACCCCTTGTATTCCTCTCCAGGCCTTCCCATCCCCATGACTGTCACTCCTTATCCCTTATGTATCCCTGCACCCCAATAACCCTCTGTGTGCCCTTCCAGCCCCCTCCATCCCTTCCTATTGTACCCCTTGTGTCCCTCCAGCCCACCTCCCTATAATTTGTGTGGCCCATTCTTTCTACATCCTGTGGTAGCATGACTGAAGCAGGATCACACTCCTCTGTCCAGTATGGAACCACGTACAGCGTTCAGTGATTGGCTAGAGAGATGAAGATAAGATGGAACATGACATTGTGGTGAACTGGTGCTGTAAATACGACATTGTGGTGAACGGTGCTGTAAATACGCCACTGTACCAAACATGGCTGCCAGATCAACCATGTTTTCCTGGACACGTACATATTGATGGACAACGTGTTAAAAGATTGCCTTGTACTATGCAGAATCCCACTGTGATAACGCATGTACAATTACTTTTCTCATACTGCATATCATAAGCATTATAAGCACGTGTGTTCAAGAAAATTGGTTGTTTCTGGGGAGCCTAGCATAGCAAGGACTTTTTTTTTGCTTCTTTCGACTTTCACTTCCTTATTATCCATCCAACTCTGGATGGCAGTGATAGGCTGCGAGCCGACTTTTACCATAACCACTGTAGTTAGCCTTGGACTTTACATTTAAACTTTTAGTTAAAGAAAATCAACCTTTTAGTTAAAAATAAAAAAATTAGCTGTTCGGGGGAAAACAACACAAAATGGCAACAAACAAAAGCTTCGCTCACAGCACCAATAAAAAAAAAAATTGCCGCAAAATTCAAGTGTAAATCCATTTATTTTGTACAGAAGTAATAGTGGGGGCAGCGAAAGGCCAGTTAACCGTTGGGGCTATGGCAGTAGACGTGTCCGTCAAGAGCAGGTGGGTTTACCTAAGTAATGGAAATGAACATAAGGCCTAATCATTTCAGACGCCAATTACAAGTCCTTTCACTCTTTTCCCCTTCTACCATATGCAGCCCAGTTATTCTTCCTGTATTTTTATTGCACGCTTTCTCCCTTTCCCCTCCCTGTTTGCTTTTTTTTTTTTTCTTCCCAGAAATTGATTTTCTTTCTTTCCCTACAATTCTCTGAGCCTAAACACTGAATGTTCGATAATTCATTTGAGAATGCTAATCGCATTACAGGCCTCGACGTTTTACAGATATCATATTATGGGCGCAAATTTGGCAAATTATTAGCACTGTAATGTATAGCTTGTCAAAGGTATTTAAGACGCTAAGAGCTCAGAGCTTATCTGAGTTAACAGAGAGCTTTAGCTGAGCTTTTGAAATGCAGGCAGACCGTCACCAAATACGCTATCCTGGTTTATTCCCAGCCTGTTTGAAGAATATAATACTGATTGAAAGCTACATTTTTATTTACCAGCGGTCCTGATAAACGTTGGTTTCTTTATTCTTCGGTTCCTTTTAGTAAACGATCAGCCTGACAATGTATGTTTATTTCTTTTTCATTTTAAAGTATTCAATCATTCCTTTAGCAAAATCTGTAACAATGACAACCGTGGAAACATTTGATGAAAATATCGTATTAATTCTTAGGCATACATTTAAAGGAAGAGTACAGTTAAAAATGACAAACAGTGCATGTGCGCTGCAGAATATAGTTGGTGCTTCATAAATAAAAATGAGAACATTTTTATTTTCAATTTCATTCAGTGGTGTCAATTATTCTAAAGATCACAATCTGGAACTCTGTTAAAAGCAGAAATATCAGTCGAGAATCTAGTTTCCTCCCAGAACTGGAGTTTTCAGTCTGAATGATCACCGAAAGCAGAGTTTTCAGTCCAGAAAGTGGACGCATAGGTACCAGTCTGGAACATAAAATCCAGGGTGGGTGGGGGGGAGCAACCTAGAATCTGGCCATGCAGCAAGCGTAAACGCATCGATATAGAATACGCAGTTCACTATTCTGGAACGCAGTCCTATGTACGAAAGACAGACATATTGTATTTTTGGGGGGGGTCTAAATGTAACTCGAGTAATATGTATTTCCTTTAACAATGATGCCCTAGGTGAGGTTGCGGCTGTATCTGCAATATTTCATTCCATACTTCAGCAGTCATTTCCTCCCCAAAATCTATCCATCTCTGGATAATGCTGGGAGGATTGCGATCCATCACATTCAGATGACATCATTGTTTTAATAAGCTCTGCAGGGCCGATATAAATCTAGCAGGTACGCCGGCCACCCCATGAACTTTGAACAGGACAATCTGCTCCTCACGTAGCGCCTTACCAGATCCACCATGCTTTCCTGGGCACATATCACTTCTTCGTGATGATGTCCAGCACAGGAAAACTCTGCCTAAGAGTATGTAGTAATCATATGCTGCAAGAGGGAGATCCATTGACTAATCAGAATTGAATGTTTGGATCCTTTCTCTATTAATGAATTGATTTACAGATATACCTGGGGAACTTGCTGAACCTGCTCGTTGTGTGTAGCTCGCATTTCTGTTTGTTGCCAAAGGGTTATTCTCTTGTTTACTTTTTAATGGCCCACGATGAGGAAATTGACCCTAATGCGTTAAGAGACAATGCATGTTCACTTACTGACACATCAGGCCAGAACTTTACTATATTACTATTCAAAAAACTAATCATTACAATTATTCTAATCCATTATCTCCTTAAATGCTTCCTCTAAGTTTTAAGTTTCATTGATTCGGGATCGCATTGTAAAAGTGCAGAAAAAAAATCCCAAAGTTGGGTTAATCACCAGTTATACTGTGACCGGTCCTGTTTTCTTTATTTCCCCAGCCCTCTCCTCTTCTGTGCTTCGCATTCCCGGAACTTGCAAAGGAACAAGATGCATAACTTAAAGTACTACTCACGCCAACACATGTTCGTCCCCTGCAATAGGAAATCCCCCCAAACCTCCCCTCGTTCTCCCCCGAAATACACCTTCCTCATTCAGCCCGCTCCTCACCGAGGGGAATTTTCTACCGCCACGGTGATAAATCCGCCTGCAGATAATTGGCAAGAAAACAACACTTCTGCAGTATATAATGTTTTATGGCGGTTTCATGCACTTTATTATAATACTAATGAGACGTTGTATATCAGAGAGTAACGGAACGCCGGATTAGCTTGTTAGCATGATATGAGGAGCCATTTCTGTGAAGTCCCTAGTGTTTTTTAACACCCGCAACATATTGTACAACATTCCCCCCACCCTTGCTCTCATCCTCATTTCGCTCCACACCTCCCATCAACAGTTCTCATTCCTATTTGCACTCAGTAATTAGTATGCAAATGAGGCCCCGAGACCACACAAGTTCTAGTATATTACAAGTGTTTTATTATGCACTTGTGAGTCAAGGATAAAAATCTGCCATGGAAGCATTTATCTTTGTGTTTTTTTTTATTTTTTTGTAAAAAATTTTTTTAATCATCTCCTTTTTATTTTTGTATTAATTTTTTTGTTTTGTTTTTTTAACAGACAACTACCAAGAATTAAATATCTGTCTGTAAAAACTGTAGAAACGTGGTTAGCCACTTATTGCTAAGGGAACAATTTAGGAGAGACAGCAGGAGTTCCAGACCTGTGACAGACCTAAGTGTTCGGACAATCCCAAATGGAACCATTTACAAACTAAACTTGTGTGACATGAGTCCAACAACTTATTTAGGTATTTTTAAGTCGCTTTTTGGCGTATTCCTTTATAATTCTTTTTTTACGGCTCTGTGGAGTGATAATTGTTTATTTCCGCGCATGTTTTATATTTCTGTATTTAAAACATGGATTTTGACGACACATGAAAGGCTTTTGGCCCGTTCAGTCTGCATGTTCTACCCAGACTAAAGAACAAGATAACATTTGTTTTTTTTCTTGCTCAGAATAATACTGTGTCTCTTCCAAGCCTTCTTAAACACTCCTTCTGGCCCCTCTGCAACAAGGTTACGCTAATCAACTCTTACAGGGTCATACACTCAACTGACAATTTTTGTGAGTTCAGAGTGAATTTTAAACTGTAGGCCCAAATGACATAAACTGGAAACATCATTCAGTTTAGTTTTCAGTGCACCTAAATGAGCCTAAAATATAAAATTCTCTGACGCATGCACAGTTTAGTGAATTCTATCAGTGTATATATAATTGGATTGAGATTCTAACACTTTATTTCAATTTAAAGATTTAACAAAACTGATTTTACAGAACAAGACTCTGGTCATCAGTAAATGGGCCTTAAAACGGGGGTGTAAAACAGCTTGCTCTCAGCTTTTGTGGAGCTACGTCCTTCTGGATGGCAAAGAATGATGAGAATTGTAGTCCTGCATCAGCAGGTTTGCTGGCAGTTGGCTACCTGTAGTTTAAAATGGAGAATTTCGATCATGCGTTGGCTTTGGGCAAATGCAATGATAATTGTTATTGCTAGTCCCAGCAGATAGTACACGTCCCCATTTTGCGGGAAGTCATATTACTGTAATGTTTGCGGCTCATATTAATAACATTAAAAGACGTTTGAGGCAGGGAGCAGTGTCTGCTGAAATAATTAAACTCCACACGTAGGGAATAAAATCACAGTGCAAACTGCTCGTTACGAGCCCACTGCAAAGAAAGGGCAAGGGATAAAATATAGAGTGTGTCACAGAACATGGACAAAAAGAAAAAGGTTCTGCTATTGCCAGTATGTGAATACGGTATGAAGACCACCTGGATGCTTATTCTGCCTCCCAGCCAGAATTTAGGACCTATGCCTGGACTCATTGTACACCTCAAGCTCCTAACCGGGAGATAAACTGAAACACTCTGGAACTGTTTGCTGGATCGGGACTGTGCCACGCTCTGGTGAATCTTTGATTTTGCTCGATCCCCTGACCACCAATTAGTGGGCTATTTGGTCAGCTTTGTCTACTGGATCGGATGTGTTGCAGAGTCCCCTGCTAGCAGCGAGGAATCTGACCTAACGGAAGAACTCAGTTTAGAAGCTCCGTTACAGATTGCGAAGCACTTTCTGTTTCCGTCACTCAAAACCTGGTCTTAGCCAACCACCTCACGTCTCTGCCTTTAGTACACCCTGAGCGATGTGTAAGCCAACTCCATGTGTGGGTATCTAACAGTTCATTACATTGTATCACTATGTGTATATTATCATGAGCTACACCCCCAGAACTATTAAAGACTCACTGATAGTAACTGAACTGACTCTATGGCTCTATCCCAAAGAACCTCATAATCACCACTTTGTACCGTGATGTGGCAATGCTACGTAATGTGGGTGAAACCACGGCATCCCAACCATTAGCTCATCTCAGTGGGTTTCCTCCTATTCCAGCTCACAAAAAGGCATGTATAAGGAGCACAAAAACAGTTAAATATTAAAAAACATACAAAATGTGTATTTATTTAGTAGAATTGTGTGGGCCTAGTGTATTAATAATTATAATAACCAGCGTGCCAGGCTACATACGACTTGTGGCAATCGATGCTGGATTCTGACAGTAGATTACTTTTGCCCAAATACAAGTTTACAATTTGTGATGATTTTGGCTACTCTGTCTAGAAATGGGCCAGTGTGGTGATTATTGGCTTCTGAGAACCATGGGAAATGTAGTTTGCAGACGTATGAGATGCTAAAGAGAGACGACATGGCACTCGATCAGAAAATGTAGAAAATTAGCTTTTCATTCTTCATTGAAATAGATGTTGCAATTATATAAAAAACAAACAAATAAAAATAAAGTGAAAGCAATGATGTTTCCGTTCATTAAGTCGGCGTAGTTTCAGCAATGCCCAAAGCCAATCAGCGTCCGATGAGTCTCCGATGCTAGGAAAGGGTTAGCACTTAGCATGGGGATGGGGTGGGAGAAAATTGTGTATAGCAGGCAATTTTGAGAAGGGTGGGTAAAAGCAACATATCAGCCTTCGACAGTCCCTGATGCTAACTCCTGCAATGGATCGCTGGGGACTCATTAGAGAAAACAAATATTATCGCTCACTGAAATGATTTATGGACAAAAATAAAATAAAAAAAAACAGAAGAAATTCTGTTGCTCGGTCTCCTTCTCTCCTTATACAAGGGTTATTTACGACTGCAAGATGGTTAAATGAAAGCAGCCGGGTCCCAGCCTATTTCACTGCAAACTGTCTACATTTTGAGTTTTATTAGCAACTTAAAAAACATCTTTTTTTCCCCCGCTCTCTCTCCCTCCCTTTTTTTCTCTCTCTCTCTCTTTTATGACAGTGAGCGGGGAGCTGACTTGGTTTGAATTGCAGGAGGCTGCTGCCTTATCTATTGGGCATATTAAGGCGATATAAGTGCGTTATAGGACTGTCCACCTTTTTTAAGCACATAGTGCTTACTCTTCCACTTCGGGCTTTTTAACTAAACAGTTCCGAGCTGAGAAACTGAAGTTTTAGAAAAGTAGCCGAGTTTGGAACATTTTTGGCTATTTCTGTCTAATTTTAGGAAGTTTGGCTCGACATTTGCCCCCAGCTGGGGGAGTCTTTTAAAGCCCATATTCGAGAATCTAGATATTTGCTGTTAACCCCTTCATGCCCAATGATTAGAGCTCTCTGCAGAAGTTGGCAATGAAGGCGATGTGAGATGCTGTTTATCGGTTTGACTGCCTGTGGTGATAACTCTTATAGGTTCAAAGGAGGATATATTTATGTATCTAACATTTCTTATGTACCATATTTAACTTGAGTGCTGAACTTAGAACATTGATTAGGGACCATTTATAATCAAAAGGTTAAACAAAACATATATCATTAGTTATACAAACAGGGAAGGAATAGAGAGACCAGCATTGGGTTTTAATGTGACATAATGCTAAGCAAGATGGAACTTAAATTATAAAACAAAGAAATAGACTTAAGGACCAGTGATCATCCATCTGGCAATGGAAGGTACATTGTCAGCACCATAACCACTACAGCTTATTGGAGCCATTGTAGTGAGGAGAGTCTTCAGGCGCTGTGTCTCTGGTTAGTGTCAAACCCCATTTGGGTGAACTTCTACTCAAATCACCCACATTTAGAAGCCAGCAATAGGCTAAGAGCACTGGGCACACCCTGACCCATCATGCTGAGCCTAGCACACCCTTACCCATCACACTCAGCCTGACCTTGCTTTTTGCATTGGGCAGACTGTAGCATAGGGGCCGCAAAATCTGCTATTTGGTTGTTGTTCTGTCTCTTCTGAAGACTACACTATGCCGTACAGTACTGCAGAATGAACGCCTAGACTTAGACACTAAAAAGCAAATAATGGTTGAAATAATAAAGAAATGTTCCATTTCTGGTAATCACACTGTTGAATAAAACATTGAAAATCGATGGAGGGACCCAGTACTAGGAGAGATTCCTGGATTTCTATATTTATACTTTTCAGAGTTCACAAAACGTATGTGCTATACAGAGGGGACAAATAAGTAAACGTGTTAAAAATCTTGAAAAGTGTCAGTTCTGTTTTAATGGTGTTGTACCCCTCCCGCTTGACACTGACGAAGTTAAACTGTGTCACAAACATGGTAATAACGCAAGCAGAGGATCTTGGGAGTTGGAGGTTACTTTCCCAGCCCGGATCTTGTAGACTCGCAGTGCACCGTTTAATGAGTAAACCCCCACAGTATGTTTTATATCATATATCTCTGTACAGATTCCATTTGTACGGGCCCAAATAAATGGCTGATTTAGGAACGAGTGTAATAAATATATTCCAATGTAGTTGTAGTTATTATAACTCATTTAACGCGTGCAACACATTAGTGGAACAGGGGTAAGAAAAAAAAAGAATGATTAACTTTTTGAGTAGAAGAGATAGAGAAGAGGGTTAAACCACTCAAACACCCCGACTAGTGTGTTGTATATTTAAAAAAATATAATAAAATAAAATATTTAACTGATTTCAAGAATACAATTTATTATAATAAATAAAATAAATAATAAAATATAGAAAAATATTTTCTGTAGCTATTTTTTCAGATTTATTAAGTGGAAGCGACTCTAAAGTACAGAACATGATTGGGGTAGCAGTGTTATCATTCAAGGCTTTTTTGTTTAGTTTTTTTTCATCGTGCCCCTCCCTATTCTTTTTTTCACCCAGGACCTCCAAGTGAACTAAAATTCCCTCCTTCCCACCCTCTTTTCTCCCCCCCCTGCCCTCCACAAACTTGCTGTTGGGTCTGATTTGCGTTTCTATGGCAGGGCGAAGTATGTATGGGTTAATTCATGGGACACCTGCAGAGTTGGCTGTCCTGCTTGATAAAGGGGGGCAGAATGGGGTTGATAGCCAGGAAGGGGGCTGAGATGAATGAGAGGTTGTGACAGCGTAATGGCTGGTGCTTCTATTATGGTAAGCCCAGCAGGACCCATGGCAGTCTATTGTGGCACTGGCAAATACATAAATAAGAAAAGTATGTTCTTCTACAGCAGACCACAGGAGGTTAACAGCTGTACATGACATGACAAAGTGCGGCCTTTTCTTTAAGCCATTGATATGAGCTGCAGCAAGAAAGTCTAAGCTGCAGGGGGCAACAAGGCACAGCTAGTGGGGGTCTTTATTTATCCTCAGCCACTGCCAGAAACTCTGCTAAAAAAAATCCAGTAGTAATTAGCTACATGGTCTCAATTTGCAGAATAAGTGAAAGTGTTAAGATGTGTCACTTCCAGAGATCTTCCTAATTAAACCACTTTGCAGCCACAATAGCCAGGAAGATGTTTTAGAAGAAGGGGGAGGAGAGGGGTGTTGAATATTCCATTGGAAGTGAAAGGGTGAAAAGTTGAAGGTACAATTAAAATATTGTGAGTGACCAACATGGAGCTTCGACAGTCATTGCCGTTTACAAAAAAAAAAAAAAACTTCCAAAATGAGGTGTATAGTTTGGTAGATATTCTCACAGATAAATAAAATAAACAAAGACAAACAAAGAAATAAAAAAAAATAATAATAATCAAAACAGCACATGTCAGATAAAAATAAAAAATTCACAAGATAGAACAAAATTATCTTTTATGTTTTTAACTTATCCTTAAGGACCAAGGCTACCGACACAAGGGATTGAATTACATAAGTCGATGAAAGGGTTAAAGTTAGAGGTAAATGCTTTGGCTTTTTAGAGACCTGAGATGGCCCTAGGGACCGCATTACAGGCAGACGAGAAGCGGTGGCTGGGAGACCCTCTTTCAAGTTGTGGCCTCGATCCTTTCACATTTTTACCTGGAAGAGATTTTCTCTCTTGTTTTCCAAGTTCTACGCTATAAATATTATTAGCTAACTTTATAGTACTTAGGCCTCGATTTAATATTTTTGGATACATTTTTCTAATAATTTTATATTTTTGGATACACTTTTCAAATGATTTAACATTTTTGGATAAGCTTTTCAAATGGTTTAATATTTTGAAAAATATTTTTATATTATAATAATTTGATACATTGATACAAATATATATATATATTTATTTATATATATATCTGTGATATATTTTTTTATATTGTGATATATAGAATAAAACCATTTAAAAAGTTTATCCAAACATATCAAATCGAGACCTTAGTAATTTATTAATCCCAGAACTATAAAAGGTTATGTGGAATATGCTGCTAGTACATTTGGGGGCACTGACCAACTGAGCTATTTTTTAATTCTCCCTCTTTCAGAGAAAGGATGCAACACTAGAGATCTCTATAAAGTATTCCAAAAAGGCGGATTTTTAGGAGCAATTCTAGGCACCTTCAAAAGTATTCAAAATATATTAATTTAATACTATCTAAAAATATCTAAACATAATGTGCGATATATAATAATAATATATAGTGTATAATTGTATATAATAACAGTAATAGGACAAGTGCTCTCACAGGTCTTAATACAAACTGAACAATCTACTCCGTTCCAAAAATAGGGGTGAAACGATTGAAGCGTGAGTTATTAACTGTGGGTAGGCTATATTTTGTTATTTGGCCCAAAGGGACGTTATTCTATCCTTGCTTCTAATGCAAAGTTAGAGTCACTGTTTTAGGATTCTGCCTGTGTTAACTGGATGGCCCCTCATAATCTGTCTTTAAATATGTATTGACCGAGCATGGGTTATACTTAGACCTGATATAGCCTTCTCTTCCCATTTCCTCTGTTACAACGTATCTATGTGATGTTCCTTGCGCCCGGTTGTACAACGCGGTGCAGTTCTGACAGAGTACATTCTGACTTTCTATGGCTTTTCCTCATTGGGTGGGAATCGAATGCCTATCTAGCGCTATTCACACAAACAACGTCTCTAATTGTGACACGGTGACAGGAGGTGGTTAGGGTATATCTTTCCCTTACCCATGGTGACAGCCGGTCCATCTATACAGTGACAAAGAATATAAGAGAGCTGTCACGTCCGTCCTTCCTATGACTCTGTAACTGCATGGAAGAACAAGGTAGCTATGTAAGCGGCTGGATTAGCGGAATAATGCCTCTTATGTTCTGGGGAGTTAAAAGAAAACCGTTCACGGCGTCTGTTTAAGTATTCAAAGTAGTAAGAATTGTTTTAAATTCAGCCTAGCATACAATGTTTTGTTTTCAATTAAAATTAAAAAATATGTACTGTCCATTAGTACTGTCCATTAGTTTCTATCGTACACTTTAATAATAATATGTGATATTGATTGCACAGACAACTTGCTTCAGATAGTCTGTTTTCCAGCTTTTCATTGGGTGGCTTCAATTGTTAGAACGCTATGAAACCATGAAGGTGTGAAGGAATAAATCGTAATAATTTATCACGTTGATTAGATGGCATTGACAAACCTATCTAGGTCCTCCACTTCCTGAATTCAACTGTATTACTAGATCCAAATAAAGTTATGTTGTATTCTAAAATATAGGAAGAAAGGCACTGTCTTGGAACTTTTCTAAATTGCAGGCATAAAAATTAGACCGCTCTCAAATTCTAGTTTAAAAGGTGGATTAGAGCTGTATGGTAACCTGGTAGACCAGCGCCATACCCCTTTTACCACAACAACCCTGAACAATTCTACAGGAGCCTGTCCCAACACACAAACATAGGTTAACGAAGATAAACAGAAAATGTAAAAGGTATGAGGCAAAAAGAATGAACATCCAAAGAAAGCCTAGGGATTACAGAATAGCAACAGGACGGTGAGACAATTCAAGGTGAGATAGGGTAAATCAGGAAAGTCAGAGAACAAGCCAAAGTCGAAAACGAGAATATTCAATACACAATATAACACACTCTCACACTATTAGAGATCACGGGAGTGCACGGGTCTCAGGGCGAACTGAGACTATATAGGCAAGAGATGACTTTTTCACTAGAGTGTCACCAATATGTGAGCTAACACTGTTGCCGGGATGATGCCAAGCTTGCGTCTTTTTTTGTGATAAAAATGAAGTGGTCCGTATCACTTGTGACGCTGGAATGACACATGCCGTCACTTTGGTCACGGTAAAGGCGCTGCTGATCTGGAGTTGACTTACAGATGGAAATGACTACGGATGGACGTATAGCATTGCATCAAGTAAGTTAGAATCTCATTATTAATATTTAAGATAACCAACCTGGAGCAACTTCATACTTGTAGACTAATCCTTGGTAGAAAATGTACTGATGAATCCTGTTTGACTCTACTTGGCTTTTTAGTGGCCAACAGAAACCTCATCGTAGAAGATCATAAGTCTCAGAGGCTGTTATATTTTCTAAAATGTATCTTTTTTTAGAATTTTTCCCCCCTGCATTTACCATAAACCCTGCCTTTCTGATAATTTCTTAAATTCTCCTACCCGAATAACTAGATATCTTTTCTGCTAATATTCCGGCATTCAGGTCGTAAATGCGGTCCTGAGTCCACAGCGTGATTCAATTTGGAGACCTCTGTTTACAGACGTCTGGCTATACAGGATCATTTATTGAATTTTCCATGAAATGTTGCTCCTTTAATTCTGTAAAGCATGGTTTACTCACATCTCTGGGGCTCTGTGCTTGGGGATCGGGTTGCTAAAAGATTCATCTTTATTTTTTTCCTCTCCCCCCTCCGTCCTGCGTGCATCTCTACCGTACCATTCCATCCTGCAGACACTTTGTCCTGCTACTCTGATAACGGCAAGTTCTTTGTCAAAAACAAAGCAAAGCTCAAGTGTTGAAGGAACCAAAGCATTCCAAATGGACTAGTGCGCATTCCGCCATGTTTTGTAAGAATAAATTCTGCCCAATCAAACTCTTGTTGTCTCATGACTGGAGATATCAACTAAATCGATACATTTATTTTGCCCTTATGACTCTCCTGTTATAATTACAATTTTGGACATCATAAATTTAATACATATTATTCCTTCCGTTAGAAGAGATCTTTACATTTTTTAATTCTTTTTTTTCTATGATGTCCTATCTTTAAGTTGCTGTTGTATACACGTAGAGGTTGCGTTATTTTATGGACCGTCTTTCTGGAGGTTGACCTACACATTTGGTATGTTAATAAACTCCCATTACTTAAGAAAGTTCCTTATGCACCAGATAATGCTCACCTCAGAATTGCCGCCCGTGCTTAGTAAATATTGTGTTATTCTACAACAGTTCAGTAATACAATGAGCTGTAATGATACAACACAATAAAAAAAGTGGAAGTTTTTTAGTATCAGTCCAATGGCCACTCACCTGCCACGAGTTCTGCATTAACAATTCACTTTGCTTCAGTAGGGGTATTTTTCTAAAACCCTACACATTTATTAACTCCTAATAGTGAACACAATGGGTGGGCGGCAGTACTGTAACATGGCTGTGTGATACAAATATAAAAAATGAAGCCCTGCGCTGAAACTCTCACTACTCCTGGGCGGCAGCAGCAATAACCATAGCACACGTCAGCCCCAATACGTACAATTAAAATCAAAGAAAAGAGATACTTTCGCACTATCCCTAATCCCTGTGCACATTTGAATTACTAATGTTTTTTAGTATTACATGAGGTTTGCCTTGACTTGGCAGGTGAGCTTACACTTTAATGGCAGTTGGAGTAACAGTGCTGCCAGTTATCTGGGAACACCATTTACCATGACGCTCAGCCAGCCATTTACAAGCAGCTGCGCAGCCCTTTACACTCCCAACAGACTTTTTTATTTAGCTTCAGTGTGGTCTTGTGGTCATTAGGCTTCTCCAAACCTTAAATGTTTCAAAAGCGGGTTAAAAGAAAAGGAAGAAAATAAATATTGCGGAAAGGAGAAAAAGCAAAAATCCACAGGAGGCCGTGATGTAAAATAAATGCCGTCTTGTTGGGATGACATATGTTTCACATGTTGGAAAAACAAGCAGCATGATCTTCCCCCTCCCCCGTGGACCTACGCGAATTCTCATGCCACCCAAATGGCACTCCATACATTTTTGGACAATTTAGACTACCCCGGAACTTAAGAGGGGGTGCAGTATTATAATGTGATGTTAATCCAGGGGTATCACCTGGTTACAGAACGGCTGAGGCAGTGTGGCTATTGGGCACTGTGTGATGACAGTAAGACAGGACTTGGCATTGACCTCTCATGTGGTTAACAACTCAGTGCGCCCCTAGTAAACATTTCTCCGTCATCCTTTGTTAAAGGCACTTTTAGCTCACAAATGATTGGCTGTTTTGTACTTAAGAACTATGATGATACAGCTGTTGTAACCATTTCCGATAACTTCAAAGCTGACAAAACCATTTGGTACTAAATCTTCCTATCTGTGGGTCTGGAACGCAGAGTGTGCATCACCTGTGTCCGATCCTCTGTATGTGTGTGGCCTGCACTGCTGTGTACAGGAAAACAGCACAGCCAGAGAGGGATCTGTCTCAGTGTTATCATACAGTTACTGCAAACCCTCACAATGAAAATGTGTTTATTTCTCTTTAAAAAACACAACATCGTTAAACGTGGCTTTAGCCAAAGCAGGACCTGATCTCCAACACAGCTTTTGTTCCGCTCGGATACTTTTTACTAAAATGTGCAAATTCCCAGATTAGTAAATATCTCTTTGGACCCGGTGGGGTAGCAGGGGCCCAATACCTCTTTATTTCTACAGAATAAAACCATAATCAGTGGCAAGACTTTGACAGACATTGGTAACTGTAAACTTTAATTTGTTTCAAACTGGTTCTTCCACTTTTGGGGGTTAATTTTGGACTTAAAGGGACACTACATACACCCCGAACACTTCAACTCATTGAAGTGGTCTGGATGCAGTGCCCCTGTCTTCTTAGCCCTGTAATCTAAAACATTCACAGAAAGAGGCTGGATGTCCTCACACTCTGCAGGACAACATCCAACATAAAGCAAAATGCCATAGGAAAGCATTCAGTCAGTGCTTTCAAATGGGAGCCATAACTTTTGAGTGGCAAATGCTGCGCATGCACATTATACCTCCCCCCCCACTCACACACATCGGCAGACGTCATTGTCGTTGGAAATAGAACCAGCACAAAGGGACCTTTGGCACTGGAGTCAGGTAAGTGTTTATCCCTTTAAAGACCAAACTTCTGGACTAAAAGGGAATCATGACATGTCACACATGTCACATGTCCTTAGGGGTTAAAGGGTTATGTAACCCTTTCAAGGACGTTGAGGGGCGCAGTGGGGGGGACATTATAGTGTTAGAAATACAGTTTTGTGTTCCTAACACTATAGCGTTCCTTTAATGTTGTGTCTGCTGATTAATGAGCCATCACTACACAATGTGTTAGCGCTTTATAATTAGTAATTATATATGTAATATTGTGCAATGTTAGCTTTCTATAAATAACGATATAGTAACTGTTTCTGCGTTCCCCATCACACTAGGTATAATTAGCCGTTAACCATTGATAAGTGCTGCACTAGTTGCAGTGGGATTGCAGTGGTTAAGTCTAGCTGTTTTGGGATACTTTGTGAGCGTTTGTACTTGGCACAGTTAGAGAGACAACCGAATGGCGTTTGTTTGAAGTCCACCCGAGGAGAATAAATAAACGCATCCATCCTGAAACAACCCGCCTGGCCGCTGCCCAGGTGCACTGAGCAGACATTAGGAGAGGACGGGTCTGTCTGTCCATTGTGGGAACTCTGGAGATGACATAATCTGGAGTTCTTTCTTCCTTAACACAAACAGCTGAGGTCGGTCTTGTGGAACTCACAGAGAAAAATCATTTCTCGTTTCTGTTCAGACACTCTGTTACTGCAAACACAATTCAACATGTGGGTTATTTTACAAAATTCCAATTAGAGGGGCCTTCGTAAATCAGGGGCCTGCATTACACTGACCCAAAACACTACACTGGACTTTTCCAGAGCAACGAAAGCACCCATAATCCTCGGACAAAAGGTGTCTGACTGCCTTGATAACTGTAGGTCAGGAGCAATGTTCTCTTATCAATTCCTGCTCAGAGTGGGAGATAAGGGAAGACAGACAACAGCCAACCGTGTCTCCCTGCTCTGAGGACGTACAAAGCAATACGATAAATATTATATCTAGTAAAGGAATATAAAGCATTAGAAAGCTGTTAAAAATGTTAAAACTTGTGAAATTTACCTTTCCTGGCTAAATGGATTGATATTATTATTATTAATATTATTAATAACATTATTATATTCGTTTTCAGTGCAGCTAAATTTTGCAAGTCGTCTGTCAGCTCCCCACAATCCTTTGTTTAGAGAATAAACCACTTACAGTGACATCACAATGAAGTTGTTATGGTGCCTGCTGTTTTCCTTTAACATTGAAGCTGATGATTTCCGAGCCCAATACTGGGCGGTTTGGCATCGTTACCGGACATGTGTGAAAATGTCCCTCAAAAATATAGCAAACAGGCAAGCAGGAATAAAATATGAACACCCAGAAATAAAAAACATGATTTTTAATAAAATTGTATTTTGTAAAATAAATTGCTTAGTTTTGCACATTATTTATTACCAGGTACCACAAGAGTATTTCCTTCATGACATCTTCAGGGTAACCCAAATTACTACAAGCACCCACCCATCCCCTCTCCCCCCCCTTTTCAATCTCCATCCATGCTGTTGCCTCCTTGGGACATGAAAATGTCAAATGTCTATAAATGTAGATACCTGACCTTTCTTGGAGATGGATGGATTGCTGCTGGTTGGACATGTGGACAGCACAATGATAGAGAAGAGGGGCAGACAGTGAATAAAAGAGTGTTTTATTACATACAGTATGCTGGGTCAGCCAGCGTGTTGGGGCAGCATTACCTCATTGAGCAGTAAGATGATATTATTAATAAAAAAGTAAAAGAATAAAAAAACCTTTCACGGCTTTCTCTTGCCCACCTCTCCCTGAGCGAGCTTGTTTAACCTCCCTGACATTCACCCAAGCAATCAGACGCTCTGTTTTGACTCGTTGACAAGTCTCACAATTTGCTCTGTTCTGTGAAGGGCTGAGAAGTCACCAGTCGCTCCCCCTTTAAATTATTGAGCTGTAGGCTAGTGTTACAGCCCGGGCTGATGTTTGGAGATGGCTCTGGTTCTGGCTTTTAGGAGTCTCAGGATCCTGCTGTGTGAAATGCATTGATCCGAACATTTAGCATGCTGACACAATTACATTCATGGAGCTTAAATTTCACCTTTATTATCTGGCTCCCGTCACGTGGACTGAACTGGACGCTGAACGAAGGTGGTGCGCTTGGCGTCCTGCTGTAAGGGAACACGGAGGAGGGCATGATGTGGAGGGTGGGGGTTCCGAGATTTTCATTTTTAGATTTTTTTTATTCTTGTATTTTTAAAAAAATTATATTGACTGGGTAAACTCTTCTGTACCAAATCTCTTTGTTGTGGTGTTTTTTGTTTTCTTTTAAGAGAACAGGTGTAGTCAGAAAGATAAAACATCAAGGGGAATGGGCTCCATCATAGTCTCCACGGTGCCTCCCTACTAATGTTTGACGACGAGTGGGCTAAGGTTTCAGCCATAGAGATGGGAAAGTGATCTCCTAGTTGTGGGTCCAGTACCCTGCATTGACCACCAAACAACCTCACCTTTTGAACACGTGCTCAAGGAGTAATCGCACCCTCTTCTTCCCTCTTCCACAAACCTGCCCTCTGCTCCACTCTCAACCGTGCCATCTGCTCCCCTGACAACTGTGCCCTCTGCTCCCCTGAAAACTGTACCCATGATCACCCTACCCCAACCGTGCCATCTGCTCCCCTGACAACTGTGCCCATGCTCACCCTACCCAAACTGTGCCCTCTGCTCCACTGACAACTGTGCCCATGCTCACCCTACTCCAACCGTGCCCTCTGCTCCCCGGACAACTGTGCCCTTGCTCACCCTACCCCAACCGTGCCTTCTGCTCCCCTGACAACTGTGCCCATGCTCACCCTACTTCAACTGTGCCCTCTGCTCCCCTGACAACTGTGCCTATGCTCACCCTACCCATACTGTGCCATCTGCTCCCCTGACAACTGTGCCCATGCTCATCTTACCCCAACTGTGCCCTCTGCTCCCCTGAAAACTGTACCCATGCTCACCCTACCCCAACTGTGCCATCTGCTCCCCTGACAACTGTGCCTATGATCACCCTACCCAAATTGTGCCCTCTGCTCCACTGACAACTGTGCCCATGCTCACCCTACCCCAACCGTGCCATCTGCTCCCCGGACAACTGTGCCCTTGCTCACCCTACCCCAACAATGCCTTCTGCTCCCCTGACAACTGTGCCCATGCTAACTCTACTCCAACTGTGCCCTCTGCTCCCCTGACAACTGTGCCCATGCTAACCCTACTCCAACCGTGCCCTCTGCTCCCCTGACAACTGTGCCCATGCTAACCCTACTCCAACCGTGCCCTCTGCTCCACTAACAACTGTGCCAATGTTCACCATGCACCAAACGTGCCATTTGCTCCCCCTTTCTAGCCATGCCCTCTGCTACCCACATCAACCATGTCCTTTGCTATTTCTGTCCCAACCGTGCCCTTCAAACATTTGAAATTCCCAGGATTAGGACTAGGAGGTCTCTTCAGTGTAATTACTACTTAAGCTAAAACTAAAGAAATTAAACATAACTTAATTCCAGTGTAGGTATTCACAAAACAATGGCTATATTAGCACTTTTGAAACATTTAAGCATATTCTTCTGTAGCATTAAATGACAATAGTTACCAAAGGCAGCATATATAACACATTTTCACAGAGTTTAAAACCAATATCTACCTATGTGTTTTTAAATATTTATAGTGAACAGGCCCTTCAAAGCATGCTATCCAGTTCATGTTCATGTGCATGTTCAGGTGCAGCCACACTCCCTTGTTTCAAATATATATATATATATTTATAGTGGTATCAGACTTCAAACATCTCAACTGGATCATCACTGTAGAAATTGAGTTTATTGAACAAAGTAAATCTAGCAGGTTTGACTTTCTGACAATCCATTATTCTTCTATGACTGCCGTAGGTCCTTCTAGCTTAATCGGACCCAGCAGCACACCAGCCACAATCCCATTCCTTGTTTTAGCTGTGGCACTGGTAAGGTTCTTTTCTGTGTTTCTGTGTTTTAACATAAAAAATATTAAACATTTACTTTTATTAATTGTTTAATTGCATTTTCTGCATATCGGTTACGTCAAGAGCATTGTGCTGCACCGTCTGACTCTCAAAAGGAGTCTCTGTTGTAGAACACATTTTTAGATACAGGCCACACATATTTAAAAAAAAAAATATATTTTCAAACTCTGATGTCGGAAAATGTTGACCCTCTTTGTTTATGCATTTAAAAAAAACAACTTTTTATTTCTCTGAAGTGTGAAGGTAACTGGCCACTCAGAGGGATTGATTGCTGGCCCTGACCTGGGAATAAGAAATAGGCAGGATCTGGTATCGGTGCATCCATTAGGACCAGATCAATACGCAAAATGAGAATGGGGAATTAAGGAGTGGGAGGCGAGTAGGGAGATGACCAAACAAAGCCAAATAGCTACAGATACTAGAGTAAATCTAATTATTGTCATAAAAGCCAAACACATTATTAACTGTTTTACTTTAATGTGAGTTAGTGTAACGAGACGCAGAGAGAGGAGCCACTCCGAACAGCTGTCTCAAAGCTTTTTTTTTTTTTTTTTTACACTGGTATGATCTCTCGGAACAAATAGGTTAATACTTAATATTCATGAAACCACATTTTGGGATAATGCCACGTGCACAGGGTGCGTGAGACTATGAACCCTGCTAGTGGACCGACAAATTGGCAGCAGGTGGCTGACAAATTGAGGCATTAGGATAAGCGTATGGCTGGGCATCGCATCCATCCACCAACACTAACCCAACTTGTTATCCATTAATACTAAAATCCCAATGAACCACAAACACAGACAATTATGGCATGAAGTCCAAGTCCTTAACAGCCATAATCAGGGTGTTAGTGTTGTTTGCATTTAGGGCTGCTCGAAAGCTGAGTTTGTGACCCAGCGTGAACCCCCAAAGTTTTTAGGTGACAGTGCGATGATTAATCATACAAAGAGTTAAAGGACCACTAAAGGAACCAAAATAACTTAATCTCAATTTAGTGTTTGCAGAGGCCCTTTAGTTTTAACCTTTCAATTTTAAATATTGCCGTGTTAAGCACACCTCTGGTGGCTGCCTTCCCAATTTGCTGGGCATGCATGCACACTAGCCTTGTCATAGGGAAGCCTTTTAATGATCTTAGAGCGAGGGAGGCAGAGCAGCTCAGAGAGGACTGAAAGGTAAGTAAATCTCTCCTTTTAAACCTTCATGGTAGGGGGAGAAGAGTGGACACCAAAGTAATACATGTTATAATTTCCTTTAAAAAGCACCTGTCGTCGTATCTTTTTCATTGACTTGGAGTTGTTTTAAAAGTACATATGCAAAGTTTTAAAGGTAATACAGCATGTTAGCCTTGCCACACTCAATCCATTTATCTTCATATGACATTTTTTATAAAAATAAATTTGTCTTTTCTTACAACATACGTTTCTGCATTTCTCCTGCCGAGTTCCATCGCAGGGCAGTTGGATGTGCACTTGGAAGTCAAGAAGTTAATTTGAATAAAAATAACTTTTGATCTTTAAGGATAACTGACCTTTCGGACTGGAAAGCTTAAAAAAACAAAAAACGGTGTAAATTTTGATCTGAGCACAGTGTGTGCGTTCCGTTTCATTATCTACAAGATGACGTAAAAATCTGGAGTTGGACGTTAACTAGTCAAACTGAATCAGCCTATTGTGATGGAAATGTATGGATTAAATTCTTACCCGTAATTCATTGCTTTCTCACTCCATGTTGGCGTTAAATTATAAAAATTAAAAATCTTAAAATAAAAGGTTATTTAGTCATTTTTTGTACAATACATGGTTTAAATTTCATTATCGTCTAATAATTTTCCAGTTTGGATGACGGGGCGCAATGAAATGGTCTGCTACTTTTTAATGGGTGATATTCGGAAGGTTTATATCCTCCGTGAACTTGTTTAAATCCCAATTACGTCAATCTTATTCCTTCTTTCGATGTCTCACTTCTAATCCTAATTTCTAGGAGGATGGAGTGATGGTAAGGGGAGCGAGATTGTACTGGGTCATGACTCTGTGAGACAGCTAACACCAGTTACAGTGCTGATACCATCATGGCTTTGCTTAAATACATTTACTGCAGTAATAGCAGCTTGGGTTAATAGTGTATGTAGACTGGCTAGGGTCATTATCACTCTCTTGACCTGTAGTTGATTAATAGATGTTACATGATTCATCTCATATTTAGTTAGTGTGCCTGGGTTTTAATGATTTTTATGTTTCATATCAGCAGTTTGCAAATAACAAGTACAAGAGTCGTTCAGTGGGAGGTTGGGGACAGATAACTGGCTGCATGCAGAACTCGCAGGAAAAATGAAAGAAAATAGCTCATGCCGAGGAGTCACTAATGCAGTCTAAACACACAGAGGAAGCTATTTACTAAACTGAGAATTACGGAGAAATGAGAAGGGAATTGGCAAACGCTAGGACGGAGTGTCTGAGCTGGAAAAATAGCATCGTTTGGGTCGTTTTCTACTTCAGCTACTTTGTCCTAAATCTTGTCTGTTCTTTACAATTCCCAGCTTAGTATGTATCACTAAAATTTTCAATAAACCTTAATTTAGCAATTCTCAGTTTATTTTATCATCTGACATGTTTCGATCGTGAGGTTTTTGTTGTATATGCATAACATACCGTATGTGTGATGTATGGGGATTGTCAGTGTGAAAGAATGTAGGGGTGTATGTGTAGGATTGTCAGTGTGAAAGAATGTAGGGGTGTATGTGTAGGATTGTCAGTGTGAAAGAATGTAGGGGTGTATGTGTAGGATTGTCAGTGTGAAAGAATGTAGGGGTGTATGTGTAGGATTGTCAGTGTGAAAGAATGTAGGGGTGCATGTGTGGGATTGTCAGTGTGAAAGAATGTAGGGGTGTATGTGTAGGGTTGTCTTTGTGGATGAATGTAGGGATGCATGTGTAAGGGTTGTTGGTGTGGTGAATGTAGAAGGTAATGTGTAAGGTTTGTCGGAGTAGGTGAATGTAGGGGTGTATGTGTAGGATTGTCAGTGTGAAAGAATGTAGGGTTGTATGTGTAGGATTGTCTTTGTGGATGAATGTAGGGATGCATGTGTAAGGGTTGTTGGTGTGGTGAATGTAGGAGGTAATATGTAAGGTTTGTCGGAGTGGGTGAATGTAGGGGTGCATGTGTGGTAAGAAACAGTGTATGATTAAAGAGGTTTGGGAATAATGAGTATGGAGGTTCAGTGTGTGAGTGAATGCAGGGGTGTTTTTGTGTAGAGGTGTGGGTATTTTTTGTAGCCTGATCACCTGTAGCCTAGCCTATCCTTCTACCCATTGCTAGTAGCCCATTCCTACCCAAAGTCAGTAGCGTATTTCACCCAACTTGTCAATGGCCCATGACTGCTCCCATAGTCAAAAGCCCAGCCCCCCATAATTTACAGTCCGTTAAATAACTTCCACAGCCAGTAGCCCATTATTTCGCCTCCATAGTCAATTCTTCTCCATCTTATTCAGTAGCCCATTCCTCTGCCCTATAGCCAGTAGCTTCCTCTTTTGCTTGGGCAACATGCAGTGTGTGCGGCTTGTAGCCGTGATCAGTACAGCACCGTGTAGTTTGCTCAGTACGAAATGGCAACACGAGTCACACAATACCCTTCGATTCGCACAGAACTACATATTACCATAGGCAGCACTCACGCCATGCTGCGCCCCTTACTCCTGTGTTTTTCCAGTGCTGATTACTAGACATTTAACAGCTTGTTTTCCTTCAGTTAGTAAATCAGCCAGACAACACATTGATGACCTCTGTCCTTATCCTGTGACCTTGACTGGTCAGATGACTCCTGTCTGCTCTGATTTTTATGACACCTGTTCATGCAGATGTGAGGAAGTCATGTGACGCTCTGCCTTGGATATGGCTCGGGCAACATTGTAAACTCATTTAATAGCATTTGACATCACTCATAGGATTATCCACAAAATTGGGAACTGTCAGGAATTGACCTTGAAATGTTATATTGTAGCCCAAATATCCAAGCTGGATAAAGTGGCATTTTTCTGCAGTTCTTTCAGTCTTTTATTTATTTAATTCCTAATTTAGCGAACGTGATGGAGCTCCTGTACTCCGACTGAGTACCTCTTTCTGAGGACTTAACTACATTATACTCACAGGTACAGCACTCAAGATGTCCACCAGAACCCCCTTTCCCTTTACTGTACCCCCACACAATACACATTCCTGGAAAACCCTGATCAGAGAATCTGCACCCAAGTTACAGCGTGTTAAAGATTTATCGGGCAAAGAGTTCTGGCTTGGTCCTGGTATCACAAAAGGGATTCCCAGACTCCTGGGGAAGGGAGCCAAATCATGTCCCATGTTACCCCCGATGCATCCTTGCCTGTCCGATGTCCCCTCCAAGTAGCAGTCCTGATCGTGGAACAGTTCCAGAGTGTTTCAGGCTATCTCCCGGTCAGGTGCTCAAGGTTTAAAAAGAGTTCAGGCCACACGAGATGTCCTCAAGTCCAGCTGGGAAGCACAATAAGTGTTTGAGGCCCTCAGACACCCCCCAAAGTGACAATAGTCCCTTATAGAGGTTCTTAGAATCAGGCTCATAGTACGTGGGCAGGAGGCTGGCCTTCGGGCCTTTTCAATAGTCCATGGCACGGGAGTTTCCATCACAGTGCATATTTATAGATACATAGAAACATAAAATCATAAAAACATAGCATGATATAAAGACTAATAAGGAGATACTAAGAATATCCTAATAGCACAGTATTCTGTAAAATAGTAGCATTGAGTTTAACTTTATATTTCTTAGCCTTTTAAAAGCGGTTTAATACAGAGTGTCAGTTTCCTGGAAGGATAACCCAAGAGTACTTTGCTGGAGTTGGCCTTTTGCAAAAGCAATACATACACCACGAAAGCAAAAAAATAATGACAAGCGGGCACCGACACAACTTTATCATGCAAAACATTACGTTAATTTGCATTGACGTTGCATTTTCAGGGCAATGTTGTGGTTTTGATCCTAAAGTGTAAATTTTTTTTTTTTTAAATGAATAATAAGAGAAATCATTAATTTTATCTGCTGGATTTCAAAGTACTTTTATTTTATACACAAATATTCCTCTTTAAAACAAATGGTGTACTTTCTTTAAATTGTTTATCTTATCTTATGAAAATAGTTTTTTAAAAACTCGAAAAATCAGAAGATACAGAAATATTGATCATTTAGTAGTTTCAGCATTGAGCGAATATAGCTTCTCCGAAACTTTCTTTAGGAAGTAATGGACCCGTTTAGGGTTGAAAACAATTTAACTGTGTGGAAGAATCTTGTTAATTAAAATGTGTAGGACATGGGAGATTGGAGTGCTAAACAGACTGAAACAACGTCAAGCAACATTGAGGTTTAGTCTAATGTTTAGGGGAATAGTTCTCCTGGTTTTCTTGACTAGAGCAGACCTGGGTTAAATAGACTGACCAACTTGGAAGTGATTAGTAATAAAATTTTAACAGGCGTCTCAATGTGCGTCTTTCTGTCAGTTTTATGGGGCCATTTACTGCCAAAGATATGGGAATGTCTTAAATCTCATTTGACCGAGGGGTCTGCGTATAGCAAAGTCCACTGTGACAGTCAATGGCAGGTTTAGCCCCTAGAGGAAGGAAAGATATTGTGAGGAGGGAGGGGGGTGGGAGGGAGTGAAAAGGAATAAAAGGATTAGAGGAAGAGGGAGAGTCGAAAGTAGAAATGGAGAGGTATGGACAAATACACCTTTGCTGAAAAATTATTTAATAGGAAGTGGAAAAAATAGGAATGAATTTAGTAATAGAATGTCACCTTTAAATCTAAAAAGGGAAAATAAAATTATTATTTTTTTAATTCCAAATGCGTTTTATAGATATAAATAAGAATAAAAAAATTCAATAAAAAACAGAGATAATCAAAACAATATATACAAATTGATAAAGTGTAATAAGGGAATAGAAGTTAAAAAATATATCTGTTAGCTGTTTCTCGATTTGTAATCAGGATCTTGGGAGAGATGGGGTGATGTAACCGTATGGGGTTAATGCCAAGTCGTTTTATGGCAAGACAGCCACAAAAGAGGGCTAGCCTTTACATGCTGTCCGCTGTGTATTTGCATCAGCACCAAGTCAGCATTTCAGCAGAGGAGAAGGCAGCCGAGCTAAAATATTCATCACCTAAAGAGTCGTAATGGGAAGGCCTGCTAAAGCCGGGGGCATTGCACAGTTAAGGGGTCTGCAGAGCACAGAACGGTCGTAGTATCTCACACGGCTTGTCTTACTTCCTTTTGTCCTTCAAAGTTCTGCTGCAGAACGACATCTTTTGATTTTTATGGAAAGTTCACATGTTCTGCCGCACTTCCTGGCAGCTCAGGGGTTAAAACTACTTTTGCATAGTTCAGCATCACTTACAATTAAAAATGCTGTAATAACTCATGGTTTTACTTTTTTTTTCTTAACAGTTAAATGACATTGAAGTTATAATGCAAATTTCAAGGGATTTTTTGGTGACGTCAGCATTAATGCATGTTTTTGGCGATGGCGAGCATTATATGTATGTACATTTGTGGGAGATCGAGTATAAATACTAGTAATAAATGAATAAATAAATAAATAATAACAAATGCAAAAATGGGAAAACACCCCTCTTTCAGCAGGTAAAGGATGGAAGTCAGCATTGCCCAACACCTGCCTTGCGATCCCCCCATATTTCAGATGTGCTTAAACCCAGCTCTCTAGCAAACCTGGTAGATTCATAGGGGACAGTTCAATAAATCAAATTAAAAAAACAAACTAAATTTATGGTATTCCGTGATATTCTTGACTCTGGCGCTTATATCATCACCATCCAGGTATGCCCTAACATGTGTTTGTTTATGTGCGTCTCTGCATTCTCTCGCAGATTTCTTTGTTTATAGTTCCGTTTTGTAATTTCTAGCTGTTCCGGACTGATAGCTGACAGCATGCTCGTTTGTGGCTTCCACCGTAATGGTTCTAGTGCAGCTAAAACAAACATACAGTAATTCGACCAGGAACTTAGGAGGTGAAAAAGGCACCCGGATTCACGGAGTGGCATGAAAAGGGCCGCAGTCATTGTGAATGGGGTAACGCGGTTACTGCGCAGGAAGTCAGGGTGAGTGCAACACAAATCTGATTAAAGCAGTCTAATCTCGCCTTCTCGGCACCAGAAAGCGCTTAATAATGTGTGAGCCCT
Organism: Pelobates cultripes; assembly: GCA_933207985.1. Classification (NCBI taxonomy): domain Eukaryota; kingdom Metazoa; phylum Chordata; class Amphibia; order Anura; family Pelobatidae; genus Pelobates; species Pelobates cultripes. The sequence continues at coordinate 10,721,954 of OW240919.1, forward strand.
CAAGCACTTCTGTGTCGGACTATTCTTCAAGGGTCTAATGCCATCGCCCTAACGAAATTAACCACTTCTGCAGTGAGGTGAGCGTAAGGTGACAGCCTGTTTAGCACATCTTCCAGCTTTCTGATGCAGTAACCCTTTCCGTTCCGGCGGGATGAGAGAAGCATCGGTGAGGTCAGGAGCACACAAGGGGCCAAACACTGCAGTTACATAAGAGTATGCTCGGGACGGCACTCAGACAGAGCTGTTTGTTTAACGTGAGGAGATCTCCCTTTTACCTCCCTGATGTCTGCGTTATAGAAAGAATAAACTAAATTAATGTATTTTTGTATTTTCGGTTTAAAAAAATTAAGCATTAGGAAAATTCCAATGATTTCCATAGTGAATGCATTCACATTTAGTAACTGCCCCAGAATTGCTAATAAAACGTACACCTCAGTGATTTGTGGCAATCGGGAGTTCCCAAAACTGGCCATAACTGTTCTCTGCGCCTCTTCACTTTCCCTGCTTCCCCCTCTCACTATTTAGAAGAAAATTAATTAATAAAAAAAATCCTATTGTCTTTCATCCATCTCCCTCTCAGCGTTATGACCGCAGGGGATGGACACTAATTCCGCTTTTTAGTTTAACCATAAATTAAAGGTAATATGACATTGATTGAAGAAAAACAGAGCTGATGACCCAAAGGGTCGCCCCTACTGACCTCCTTTGTAGAGGTCACTCTGAAGCCTACCAATTGGCCATTGTGGTTCTAACAAACTCATATAGATCAATGCATGAGCACCAAGAAAGAGTTTTTTTTTTTGATGAATAAGGTATAGAATATTAAAAATTACCTTCTATAAAATTTGTCGCCATCTTACTTTTCATAATGGCTGCATATCGGTATTCCACCTGCTGTGCACTATACCAGGTTAGCATTATGGGAAATGTAGTCAGTCCACAGCCGCCTGATCACTATAGGTTTGCCATCACCGCCGCACTGGTTTTCACGTTGCCGGCTCCATCTGTAACGCATTTGCTGCTTAAATTTTAAGCTGTATTCTAACACTTCCTGGCATCTAGTTAAAAGGAGCTTGCGTGATCAATAAGAGTTGTAATAGTTGTAATAGTTCTCAGTGTAAGGACCTCTGAATGTGTGGAATAAAACAGGACATGTGGGAACAAAAGAATGCAATTACTTATACAGCAATCCGTGATATGGGAATGAAGCATGGGAGGAAAGTGTATTTAAATATATAGAATTATCCAAATATTATTATTATATTTATATAGGAAGTGAAAGTATATTTTATTTAAAAGCACTGAGGGAGCTACAACGATACTTGTTTCTTTTTAATGTGTCACTAAAAAAACAATAAACTCTGATTCTTATATACAAAAAAATGGCATTATTTTTTAAGTGTCCTTAGAATTTGGGGGGTGGGGGAGAGAGTGAGGGAGAGGAAAGCGCCCATGGGCATTCCTATTTTAATCTACTTTTTAAGGTTAAAGAAATAAAAATAACTTGTGTTGCTCAATAATAGCCAAGTGCAGGAATAAAAACTAAAGCTGAAATATATCCAGTGGATCTGTGAAGAGCTGATTGGATGTTAGTAAGTAATGCTCCTTGTTCGTTGTCAAAGAGCGGCCAATCAGTATCAGAGGGCAACCTAGGTAAAAATGTATTGCACAATACCTGGTCTATCATCTGGGTGTGGAATGTTTTGTGAAGTTTGGAACCCACCAGGATGGTGTTTGCAAAATGGTTTGATAATCTTAAAGATGGGGATTAGAGCCCCCTGGCTCATTTTTTTCAAAGGGACACTGTAGGCATTGTAACTGCTTTATTTCATTGAAGTGGTTATAGTATGTGGAGGTCATCAGCGCTCTTCTAGTGAGTGTTAAACCATGTTTAATGTTCTACTCCTAAATGAGAGTCCCCAGCAGCTTGAACTAATGAGGAACAATTAGCCTAAACAGCAATGGGTAGCTGTGATTGGCTGAGATTGTCAGCTGAACGCTTTTAACCTATCACAGTGCCCATTGCTGGGATGAATCGGTATGGACTAGAAGGAAGTGTATAATCTATGCCGTAGTTATACCTCCAGTAGGGCAAGAGCTGTGGGTGGCCAGGGAGCCTTATTTAGTGTTAAACTGCTAAAAAAGCTGGTTTAATATTGAAGGAAGGTACAGTGCCCATGGACTCCATGCATAGTACCAAATCAGTGAGATGAAGTGGTTATAGTGCCTACAGTGTCCCTTTAATTCCTCATACAAAAACATATTGGCAAAGCATATTATTAAAGCACCCGCGTGTAGAAATGGGGGAACTATTGCAAAGGCCTCCCTAGTTAGCAATTCCAGGGGACCATGTACATTTGTTTTGGTCATTTTATATTCAATCCTTTTTCACATTTACCAGCCATATTGAGCAATGCCAGGCTGTAATCTGGTCCAATTACACCAAACTCTCAGCGTTATTTATTAAATTGTGAATTGTTTAAATTTGAATGTGAAATAACATTTTTAAAATTCTTTCAGTTTAGTTATTTTGATTTGAAAGCAGAATTTAGACTTCTCTGCGTTCTGCATTTACTGTTGTTGTTTTTTGTTTGTTTTTTGATCGATGTGTTTAAATTATTATTATAACTTGATTACATTTTTCACATTTGTTTTTCTTTTATTAGTAATGTTGACTACAAACAGATTCAGTGTAAAGTTTGCTATGAGATAGAACAATTAATATCTTTAACCCTTTATAGGTAAAGCTGACCTCTATCTCCCCATCCCCCTGCCCCGCTTTGCTCCTTTGACCCCCAAAAGCTTCCCTTTTATAAAAAGAAAGAGAGCGATTATAAAGACTTATTAAAATTATGATGAGTCTCCTTCTGAAAGGAGAAAATCTCTCCATTCATAATTTATACCCTCAATTACTATTAATAAAGAAATATTTCAGCGGAAAGCCGCCTGGGAACCGTACACGTAGCATTGCATTAACATTCCGTTTGAACATTTTCATCACATTTGTTATGGAGTTAATAAGAGGGAACGGCTCCTTTGACTCGTTTGGTGAAATTATGGGCTCACTATGATGGTTTAATCTCTTAGACTTTATATAATATATTCACTTTACTAATTGAGCTGTTGCGGTGTGCAGGTGCTGATGAGTAAAAGACAATGTTAAGGATTTGTGCCTCGATTCTAAGACAAAGTCTGATCTGAGCAAACAGTCAACATGGTACAGTTTGGGGAGGGAGGCTTTCATATCGGCCTGTCAGCTTTTTACAAAGTCTTTTACTTGAAAGTATATTGGAGCACTGTGGGATACATGCACTCAGGCTCATTGCATTGTGGGATTATTACACCAGGGCTTGGTGCATTGTGGGATTATTACACCAGAGTTTGGTGCACTGTGGGATAATTTCACTGGGCTCTGTGCACTGTAGGATAAGTTCACTGGACTCGGAGCACTGTGGGATAATTTCACTGGGCATGGTGCACTATGGGATAATTTCACTGGGCTCGGTGCACTGTGGGATAATTTCACTGGGCTCTGTGCACTATGGGATAATTTCACTGCGCTCAGTGCACTGTAGGATAAGTTCACTGGGCTCGGAGCACTGTGGGATAATTTCACTGGGCATGGTGCACTATGGGATAATTTCACTGGGCTTGGTGCGCTGTGGGATAATTTCACTGGGCTCTGTGCACTGTGGGATAATTTCACTGGGCTCAGTACACTATGGGATAATTTCACTGGGCTTGGTGCACTGTGCGATGATTTCACTGGGCTTGGTGCACTGTGGGATCATTTCACTGGGATTGATGCACTATGGGATAATTTCACTGGGTTCTGTGCACTATGGGATAATTTCACTGGGCTCTGTGCACTATGGGATAATTTCACTGGGCTCGGTGCACTGTGGGATAATTGCACTGGGCTCGGTGCACTGTGGGATAATTTCACTGGGTTCTGTGCACTATGGGATAATTTCACTGGGCTTGGTGCACTGTGAGATCATTTCACTGGGCTCGATGTACGGTGGGATAATTACACCAGGGACTTGGTTCACTGTGGGATCATTTCACTGGGCTCGATGCACGGTGGGATAATTTCACCAGGGACTTGGTTCACTGTGGGATAATTTCACTGGGCTCTGTGCACTATGGGATAATTTCACTGGGCTCGGTGCACTGTGGGATAATTTCACCAGGGGCTTGGTGCACTGTGGGATAATTTCACTGGGCTCTGTGCACTATGGGATAATTTCACTGGGCTCGGTGCACTGTGGGATAATTGCACTGGGCTCGGTGCACTGTGGGATAATTTCACTGGGTTCTGTGCACTATGGGATAATTTCACTGGACTTGGTGCACTGTGGGATCATTTCACTGGGCTCGATGTACGGTGGGATAATTACACCAGGGACTTGGTTCACTGTGGGATCATTTCACTGGGCTCGATGCACGGTGGGATAATTTCACCAGGGACTTGGTTCACTGTGGGATAATTTCACTGGGCTCTGTGCACTATGGGTTAATTTCACTGGGCTCGGTGCACTGTGGGATAATTTCACCAGGGGCTTGGTGCACTGTGGGATAATTTCACTGGGCTCTCTGCACTGTGAAAATTTCACCAGGGGCTCGGTGCACTGTGGGATAATTTCACTAGAGGTTGGTACACTGTGACATTATGTAAGAGATTAGTGTGTACAAAATAAATAATCCTGATCTAATCACATGTGCTTAATGTAAGGTATAGAGATGTATGTAAGTTAGCGGCCATGTAAAGAGGTTTTTACCGGAAACATTATTACATTCAGAATACGCAAGAATGGTGCCAGTTTGTTAATTTAAGTGAACCTGGCCAAGTTCACATTAGAGACAAGTTGGAAATTCACAGAACCATAGATCTGTGGCTAGTAGCTAAGGCTATAGTATAGCATAAAACAGGCCTGGACTCAGCACAGGTGGGCCATTAAAAGAAACTGATCACCTGTGTGTAAGCAGGCATATTCTGAAATGTCCCTCTAGACATGGAATGTGACTCTCCCTTTTTAAATGGCTGCTGTATAAAAGAGACGAGTCCATTTTGTCCAGGGGACTTTTCATATACAGTAGTGGCATGGGGTAAAGTGCATACCGTGTTGTCCATTCTAACTTTCCCCATCTTGTCCTTTTTAGACACCTCTGTTCATTCACTGATAGGTTCACTGAAAGGGTTAATGCCAGCGAAGCCTCAGGAATAGAGAATCTCAGACACATTATTTGGCCGCTGTGGGAAGACAAGGCTAATTCCTGCGTCTTAATTATTATTTTTCCCCACACCGCGGCCACGCACACACATAACTCTATTGGAAAAACGATTTTTATACCCATGGCATATTGTCCGGGTGTGATATAAAATCCAATGACATGTGACATTTGGTAAAGGTCATTTTTCCCATCAGGATTCATTAGTCTGCTTCTGAGGAGCAGATCAGGAGGTGCTGGGGGTTTCACCTACCCCACCCCTTCCATCCCTCCCAACTTCCTTATCTCCTTTCTATGCACGAAGTGCAAAGCATTGCCTCATCACCGGCTGACTGATGTGTTAAAACGCCCAGATGCTATTGTAAGGGGTCCAATCGCTAGACTAGGACTCACAGGAGCTTACGAATTTTAGCCCAAAATAGCAGAGTTGGAAAAATAGATAAATTGAAGAAAAAGTTCAGTTCAACCATTTTTTGTCTAAGATTTTTCGTGTGAAATTGACACCATTTTCAGTTTACTGAATAAAAAGCTTAGTGTTGCAGTTGGCAGTAGAGTTCCCTAATTATAATAGCTACATTTATCACTATAAAGATAACCTTGCCGCTGTTGTACACAAGTACACACATTCTAAGTACTTTGCTACGTTTATGGCTTCAATAAGATCACCTTTACCTTAGAAATTACTTACTTACCTGGGAACATTGTTCTCAAGCTATTGATCCCAGACATCATGCCCAATCTGTGTTTTCAGGCAGAAGATTAAAAACAAATATATATGTAAAATTTTTAATTTTATTTATGTAGCGCTAATAAGGGCAATTATTTACCTGCCATTTCTACCATTAGTTGTACAGTCATCAGTAAATAAATGTTATATGATAATGAAATAATACAATCATTAAAGATCTGACAAGCCTTAGCATCGATGTTTAATCAGATGTGTAGAAGTTGGGGCGACAGATCTGTTGGTGGAAACGGAGAGCAGGTAAGGGCTGGCGTCATTTTGCCTGGTGATCAAATACAACAAATAGCTTGATTCTAGGCCAAAGCAGCACAATATTAACATAACAGCACAACATTAAAAATAAATATATATATATATCTGGGATGTTCCTTTTAAAATTTTAGAATCAGAGCCCACAATTAATAGAAAAAAAAAAGTGGTGTTGGTGTACAGATCATGCCTCTTTCGTTTCACTCTCCATTCTCTGCCATTTAGGAGTTAAATCACTTTGTATATGCAGCCATAGCCACACCTCCCTGTATGTGCGAGGACGTTTTAGCTGTGAGGCATTTGCCTTGGGCGGCATTTTCCAGGGGGCGGCAAAAAAAAGCCGCCCCCAAATGCCCAGGGCAAATGTCTTGTTAACCTTGCGGCTAACTGACATGCCAGATGGGCTGCTGGGTGGTCAGTGGGCGCTGGCGGGCGGCTGGCGAGGGAGCACTTCCTCTGAGCTCTCTGCTCAGCTCCCTCGTGCGCTGCCCGTAGAGTGAGGCTGGGAGCCGGAATATGACGTTATATTCCGGTTCCCGGCATCACTCTGCGGCGCGCGAGGGAGCTGAGCAGACAGCTCAGAGGAAATGCTCCCTCGCCAGCCGCCCGCCAGCGCCCCCCGCTGCCCAGCAGCCACTGGACCAGCAGCCACTGGACATAAAAAAAAAAGTGTTAATGTGTGTGTCTGTTATTGTGTGTCTGTTAGTGTGTGTGTGTCTGTTAGTGTGTGCCTGTTAGTGTGTGTGTGTGTGTTAGTGTGTGTCTGTTAGTGTGTGTGTGTTAGTGTGTGTCTGTTAGTGTGTGTGTGTGTTAGTGTGTTTCTGTTAGTGTGTTTGTTAGTGTGTGTGTGTTAGTGTGTGTCTGTTAGTATGTGTGTGTTAGTGTATGTGTGTTAGTGTGTGTGTGTTAGTGTGTGTGTTGTGTGTGTGTCTGTTAGTGTGTGTGGTGTGTGTGTGTTGGTGTGTGTCTGTTAGGTGTGTGTGTGTTAGTGTGTGTGTTAATGTGTGTCTGTTAGTATGTGTGTGTTAGTGTGTGTGCTAGTGTGTGTCTGTTAGTGTGTGTGTGTGTTAGTGTGTGTCTGTTAGTGTGTGTGTGTCTGTTAGTGTGTGTCTGTTAGTGTGTGTGTCTGTTAGTGTCTGTGTGTCTGTTAGTGAGTGTGTCTGTTAGTGAGTGTGTGTGTCTGACTGTGTATGTGTGTGTCTGTTAGTGTGAGTGTGTTTGGCTGTGTCTGCTAGTGAGTGAGTGTGTGTCTGTTAGTGAGTGTATGCGTATCTGTCAGTGAATGTGTATGTGTGTGTATTTAGAAGGCGGGAAAGGGGGGAAGGGATGGGTGGGAGTGGCGGCGGCAGGGGTGTTGGGGAGGCGCGCCTGAGTTTTGTCCTGCCTAGGGCAGCACAAAACCAGGATACACCACTGTGTATGTGACTTGCACAGTCTTCCTAAACACGTCCTGAAAAGAGAAATCTAAAGTTTAAACATCCTTTATTGCACGGTCTATTTGATATAGAATTTCTTATTTCCTTCTCTGTTAATAGCCTGCAAGACCCTACAAGAGCCTCCTGTGTGTGTTTAAAATTAATTTACAGAGTAGGAGATAAAAACTTCTAAAGCAATTTAATATCTGATTGAAAATTAAGCTTTTTTTCATGCAGGCTATGTAAGTCACAGCCAGGAGAGGTGTGGCTAGGGCTGCATAAACAGAAACAAAAGAGGAAATGGACTGCAGAGGGCATAATCTATAAACCAAAACTGCTCCATTAAGCCAATTATTATTAATTATTTTGATGCCTATTGTGTCCCTTTAATGGCGCCAACCTGGTTTCCAATGAGCCAAGAAAGATGTGCATCCTTGAACTTCAGTGGGAACGTGTTTAGCAGCCCTGGTGGTGTTTTGGTTAGTGAAATAGTTAAATCTCCAGCAGACTCTGGTCAGGTGACCACAACAACATCGTGACATAGTTATTAACTAACCCGAGAATTGTTGAGAGTCGAAATGTTTACGTTGAATAGCTGATCCGATGTGTAGGGGAGTAGAAGCATGGTGCAAAAATTCCCAAATTTCACCTGACTAGTTTTTACTTCTCTGCTACTACCATAGCGGTAAATCCCGCAAATATAGAGTTTGAAAGCTGCGTGCCTGCGTCATTACCCTGGCACATTTGTTGCGTCAAGTAGTTAATTAGTTACTTGCGTAGCTTGGCGCACCCATTTGTGATGTTTGTGGTTACATTCTTATGGCTAACGAGCAATGGATCTAGGTTCATGAAGAACTCCCACCTCCACCCCGTTGGGTATGTAGTGCGTTGCGTTCCATACATCAAAACGTCAGGATGGTATATCATCAGCCTGTGGTATCACTGCTCAGGATCCTAATTCTGGTAACAAAATCACACACAATGCACAGTTAATTTGCTATTTAGTCCGTCACAAATAAATTGTTTAATATAAGTACTGTGGTACTGTGATATAAATGATATGCATCAATCTCATTGTTGTGTTAAAAAAAAAAAAAATAATGATAATATGCAATAAATATATTTATGCAATGTTTACATGCCTGCTTGAGTTAAACAATGTGCGGCACGGTCTCTGGTACTGCAGTGGTTAACGCAGTGTAGCGCTGAGATAAAGACCATGTTGCTAAATGCAGAGCAATGACTTATGGGCATCACAGCCTATAATTTGTAATTGCTTGTTCAAGCAGCCACAAAACAGGCTGTGGACAAAGATGCTGATAGACTCATACATCAAAAGCCGTAATGTATTATCATCACACATCAGCGTAGAGTGACCTCATATTTATATGGTGCAGCCCAGCTGGAAAATCACCGTCCTCTCCCTGCGCGGTCTGCGAGCCCTGAAATAGCTGGAATTAGCCCTGAGTGCACTTTACTGAAAAATGGTGCAACCGTCCAGGTCACATCACATCCTTAAATACGCTCTTAATCGCTGAGGAAAAGGGAAAAATACACAAAAACTCACAATTCATTTCTAAATTCCAGCAAAATATTTATTCAATGTAAATGTAATGCTTTTGTTCTGATTCTGTGCCAAGTACTGGGAGTCCAAATTCTGTTTCAAAGCTTAGGCCAAATTTTTTTTCAAATACCAAGTCAGCTTTGTTGTCAGTTTCGCTGTTTTTGCCTCAAATGTGAAATTCATTTTGAGTTCCCAGCAATGTGCGCAACAGGTAACCCTGCCAGAATGACTTGTTACATGTACATATCTCCCATTATGCCTCTTTTGGGGGTGCAGAGGGAACCTGGGTTGGGTGATCGCCAAAATAAAGTTACTTGCTCGTGCCGCTTGCGTTCCAGATGTTTCCGGACGTAGGGTTAGGGCCTGCCATCAGTAGGTTTTTTTTGACATATCTGTAGGATTTACATGTTTACATGCAGCTCTTCCTGTGCATGCTGGCATGTCTCTCGGAGGTGGGCAGCTTGTGGCTTTTTCAGGGCTTTCAACGGCTGCGCTATACAGGAAGGGTGTTATACGGGTCTTGCACAGCCTACACACTTTATTTATGGCTGTGGTCTGTGTTTACTTTGCTATTATATCAGTATTATGTCTCATGTTGTCAAAAAATCCCCTTCTGTAGGGGGTAACAGGGCAACAGGAGCAAAGTTATTCACTAAACTCAGAGTTTTAACAAGTTAAATCCACATGGGACCATTATTATTATGTTATTGTTTATATAGCGCCAACAAATTCCGCAGCGGTTTACAGTGGGTGGACGAACATTTACTGTGTCTAGTGCGGTGAATTTTGGTGTTGTTTTTTCAACCAGCTCTAATAGCCGAGATAATGTCGTTAAGATTTTAATTCGATACAATTTGGAAGTTTAGTGATTGAACCCTGAAGTCTGTGATTGGTGGAATGTTTATTAACCATGTAGAGATGGCTTATATAAAGATACGTCAATAAATATCAT
>OW240919.1:10738660-10875671 GCA_933207985.1 Pelobates cultripes
GTAATATTCTACCTGACTGCACTATGTAACTATACCATTCTATATGACTGTACCGTGTACATCCCTGGACATTAACCTATAGGAAACTTAGTGCAGAACATGTAATATGTGTAAATTGTCATGATTATTTAAACTTTTATATTATAGATGTGGGGGGGGGGAAATCACACTGTCTTAAACAAGAACAAACAGACAGGACAGGTAGGCCTAACTCTAAATCTAAAAGAAGGCATAAAATATAAGTAATGTTGGAGTATGTGTATGGGGGAAGTAATGGCTTTCAGTACTCCTCACTGGCGTGCACACACACACGTATATCCACATAGATATATAATATGTGTGTGTCCCATATGTGTTTGCGAAGCACGCCCTATTCTTGGCAAACCGCTCTGTCAGACCAACACTAATAACTTTCCTCAAAGCAACAGTGTATGATGTAAAGTTAAGATTTCGTGCCCGCCACCCCAGGTACCCCTTTTAATATTGTACTTGTCCCTTCAGCTTCACGTTGAGATGAAATTTCCGACTGGGCTGCTTTAGCGACGCTAGATTTATAGCAGCAGCTGTGCGTCTTACCACTTAATTTTTATAAGCTCAGTATAAAGCTCCACGGGGGGCCCGAGGACTCAGATTTTCTCTGCTTAAAATATTACAGTGTTAGCACTTACACCGGATACAAGAATAGCCTGTTGTTTTTGAGAGGGGGGTGGTCACCCCCCTTCACCCCCCCTCTCCCCCCCCCCGCAAACTCCCACCCTCTACTTAATAGAGGGGATTTCTTTAATCTTGAGCCAATTTGCCGCGCTCAAGCTTGGAAGCAGTATGATGAGGACTGACTTCAGTACCTTCATAATATTTCTTCACTCTTTAGACTCATTTACTGTGTGCAAGGGAGACGAAGCCCACTTAACCCTATAACGAGGAAAGCCTAGCCCAGTGCCAATTTGCATGGAGAAGGGATTGTGGACTTGAGGCCCCTCAATGGAAACAACATTTAATGGTGCCTAAGTCTTGTTGGATTTCATTTGCCTTTTCCAAAACTTGTGATTTAGTTTTTTTTGTCCTTCATTAGAATTACTTTAACGATGTTTTAATAAAGTCTCAATGATGAACGTTAAATTAAGGGTAAATAGTGGACCTGGTTTATTAAGAAAAAATATTCTAGCATTAAACCAATATTGTTGCAAATGATTGATATTGATGCATTCACTATAATAAAACAGATGCGAGTTTCAAATGAATGTAATTTATATAAAGTTTTATTTACTAAACACCAGATTTAACACTGAAAATCTCATAGCTAAATCCACTCTGAACTAGCCGAGCTGGGAGTAGGGCCTAATTAGCAAACTTTTCCAAAAAAAAGCACTTTCTGCCTAAATATTGAAGTTTAGATTTCAGTCAATTTGTTGTTTAATAAATGAACCCTATTGTGATTTCATAAATCAACATTAACACACGCAATTAATAAAAGAAAGATTTCTGCCTGTGAAAGACTGCTGGATTTATTGTCTTCATGTATAGAAATACGAATAGATAAGACATTCTTGAAAACTGGCAAAGACTATCAGTGCTATTTACTAATGTGAGAATTCAAAGTGAATTTAAAATTTAAGGCCAGAATTGCATTACTAATAGCAAAGTTAACTTAGAGAATTCCTCCAATATGGCTATTTTGACACTATAGTCACCAGAACAACTACAAATGAATGTATAGTATTCAGTTTAATGTAGTGGTTCTGGTGTCTATTGGCCTGTCCCTGCAGGCGTTTCAGTGTTTACATTGCTGCATGCTGAACATTCCCCATGGATACATTTAACGCACCTCTATGAGGAGATGCTGATTGGCACAGTGTTGCGTTTTGCCACAGATAGCCTCTCAAAACCTTCCAATGGGGAAGCATTAGATTGAGATCCTTAACATTGATGATCTCAGCCACAGTGGCGGGACTAGGCGGGGCCAGCCATATCGAGACTGGTGAGGCATGAGAATAAAGTTAAGTAAAATCAACATTTTTAACGCGATCTAAACGAGGCCGGAAACCTAAACCGCCATGCCAGGACTACAGTGTTCCTTTAAATTTGAAATTCATTTTGTAAAGTACATTGACCATAATTCTCAGACTATGTTAACGGAAATTGTGGAAAACTACAACATTAAAACCAAAATAGCCAAGTTGGGGATTTTTTACAAATCATCAAGTTTAACCTAAAATATTAAACTCCCTAATTACCCAATGCTCCGCAATAAGTCAATAAAGATGTATTCATTTTTTATTTGTTACAGTAAATTCTTTTGCACACTTTTATATGTATAAGCATCTTAAAAAAAACAACATACACATTATAGTGCAATAAGCAATAACTGGGTACGTTCCTGGAGCAAGTCTCTATAAAATAATAGATCCCTGGCTTGTATGTGATTTACATCGTAATAAGAGAGCAATATGTTTTAACGTGTGTGGCATCTTGTAGGACACAGCATTTAAATCTGTGTTTAAACAGGGCTCACGGACCCAGTGTAGCAGAGAAATTATACTATAATCACCATTACTTCGAAAAAAGCACTTTTGATATCCTACACTGTCTCTTATCCTGCTACATGTATCCAGTTCCATTTATTGTGACAAATGATGACATACATATATGTAATGCATTGCGATTTATCGTGCATTAAAATGCAGGGAGAGGCTGGGATGGCGGGAAGAGAGGGGGCGAGGGAGCCGAAGGCAGGATAAAGCAGACAAGTATATTACATGGATAATGTATTTGACGTATTAATAACACCTGCAGTATTGTTCCGTCCTGGGCAATGGGAAATGCCAATAAACAATGACAGATTACATATTGATGAAATCCAGAAGTTTTGAATCATGTTCGGAGGTCATTTTCTCCCGTTGACTGATGGAAAATAATGTCATCTGTCAACACTCGAGGGTTCTGGTCAAGAGGCCAATTTGTTCAGACGTGAGCTTTAAAACAAAGCCTTCTCGCCCACCGAGGTGACGAGTCTTGTACAAGTTAGTTCAGCTTGTGTCTGCTTTGCTGCCTCTCTGTCAACCTTAACTTGTCCTTCGTTATTGAAAATTTCTCGGCTTTCTCAGCTTTCCCCAAGGTTGGACAGGTTTGTTAGTCCTTCCACTGTCCTTGGAACTCTCAGTTATGCTCAGAATAAGACACTGGGGTTTATTTACTAAACAGTGAATTGTAGTTTAAATCGGCACTGCCAGCGCTTGAGGAAATTTCGCAAACACCCCCGACGGTGACATCATTGATGGAGGTCGGGTGAACCTGTCCTTCGCAGGCGCCACCATCCTCTTACAGGAGGTCCCCTTCTGACAGGAGCCACTATTGTACTCACCCGCATGAGAGTACAGCAATGAGGTCTATCCCCAATAGATCGTGCCAATTTGCCTGCAGCCGTCACTGGTTTCAGTAGTTGGAAAATACTGAGTAGTTCCTGAAATTTTAGCCAGTTTGAGTATTTCATAAAAAATTAGGAGCGAGACTGTCTCCCATTTATTAGGCATTTTCATAATGCCTATTAATAGCGTGATTTCCCATTTGAAAAGAGCAGGGTTTGCCTTAAAAGAAAAAGTGATATTTAATTTAAAATAAAACATGTTATTGTATTTAACATACCCAGGTGCCATGGTGATACAACATAAATTATTGAATCTTTGGTTATCGAGCCTGTTTTTTTACAGGTAGTTATTATTAGAAAGCGTGTTTCATGTGGGGAAGGGCCAACCAGCAGATGTGGTATAGAGCTAAAATAGTAAGGAGCTCCACAGCAATAATACTCCCAGTAATGTGCCTGGGTGTATAACAGAGCTCCACAGCAATAATACTCCTAGTAATGTGTCTGAGTGTATAACAGAGCTCCACAGTAATAATACTCCCAGTAATGTGTCTGAGTGTATAACAGAGCTCCACAGCAATAATACTCCCAGTAATGTGTCTGAGTGTATAACAGAGCTCCACAGCAATAATACTCCCAGTAATGTGTCTGAGTGTATAACAGAGCTCCACAGCAATAATACTCCCAGTAATGTGTCTGAGTGTATAACAGAGCTCCACAGCAATAATACTCCCAGTAATGTCTGAGTGTATAACAGAGCTCCACAGCAATAATACTCCCAGTAATGTGTCTGAGTGTATAACAGAGCTCCACAGCAATAATACTCCCAGTAATGTGTCTGAGTGTATAACAGAGCTCCACAGCAATAATACTCCCAGTAATGTGTCTGAGTGTATAACAGAGCTCCACAGCAATGATACTCCCAATAAAGTGTCTGAGTGTATAACAGAGCTCCACAGTAATAATACTCCCAGTGATGTTTCTGAGTGTATAACAGAGCTACACAGCAATAATACTCCCAGTAATGTGTCTTTAAACTACAATAAATATTTTTAGAAAACATTCTGTGTAAATAAGATACGTACATTGTTCTTCTTCTAAATTAAATTTAAGTTGCATAAATGGTTATTAATAAGTCACCTGGCCACACCCCCACTCACACACCTAAAAAGAATGAGTCCCTCTTTGTCCATGTGAAATGTTTGGAGTTACGCTATCCTTGGGATAATGTTAAAGGAGCACTATAGTTTTGGTTTTCTGGCACTATAGGGTCTTTAGACCCTCAGGGTCCCCCTCCCGCTGGGCAGAAGGGGTTAAACCCCTTTTGTTACTCAATGCTTTCCTATGGACGTCCAGCGTCTTAGCGCGGAAGCACCTCTAGCGGCTGTCAGTGAGAAGGACATTTGGGGGTTTATTCAATAAATCAGTAATTGGGGAGATGTGAGAAAAGAATTTCACAATTTAGCCAGAAGTTGCTGAATTGTAACAAATAAATAAATATACATTTTCTACGTTTTAGCTATTTTTCAGTTTGGTTAGTTTTGCCAATTTGCCTGTTACCCCACCATTCCCAGTTCTGTAAATAGACCCTGATCAGTGTACTCTTTAAATATTGTTTAGGCAGCAGCTCGGTCATTATTTCTGCGCAGGTTACGCCTGCGTTAAATTCACTCCCATGTGTGGGTGATGCAGGGGCTCAGACGGAGGAGAGCCATGAAACAGGCTGTTCTCTTAACGTTAAACAAATATGGGCTTCTTAGACACAGAGGGAGGGAGAGCTCGGAAAGAACTGATCTCTTCAGCTCATTAAGCAGAGCTATAAAATATTAATAGTTATTGTCCCACTATTTATTGGTAATTATCCACCGAATAAAATCTGCTAGTCCTCAGAAATGTCTTTTAAGCAGCAAGTTTTTTTTTTATTATTAATCCTATATTAATAAGTGCACATTAAAAAAAAATAAAAGGGGGGTGTCTTAGTAACAGAGCACCCCCCAATCCTGCGGCTGTCGCCCCCTGTGGCTCACGGAATGTAGCACCTGTAATAAAAGAATGGCTTTTGATGTTTGCGAGAGGGGCTTAATTATGTCACCTGCTTGCAGTTTTGTTGCGGTAATTTGGGCAGCTCCACCTGCACCGCTGGAAGGCATAGAACACGAGGCCACATGGCAGTAAGGGTTAGGGGTGAATTCACTAAGCAGCAAACTGAATTGGAAAAAAAACAAATTGCAAAAAAATAGCTAATTAGGAAAAATTGTCAAACTCCGCAATAGTCTCAGTTTGGCTCTTTTCACCTGAATTTTGCAATTTGATTTTTATTTCACCACCGTTCGCTGTGAATAAAACCCAGAGCAATCAGTGCAGCAACACCTGTTTAACCATTTGCTGCCAGGAGCTCCATGAAACACCTGAACCGCGTCCGTCGGGAACGGTGCGGATATTGGTGCCTTATTAAAACTGTCAAGACCGTCACTTGGCAAACAAAATATAATCAGGAGCAGGAAACATGTGAATCTTTGAAAATAAAGAAAAAAACTGTTCTCGTTTGTGTACAATTCTGTTACTTAGAGTCAAAATAAAGATATTAGCAGTAGATGTCACAGTTGTCTGAGAGGCATTCAGAGTTATTCGTTAAAGCGAGAATTCAAACGGAATTTCAAATATGAGGCCAAAGTAGTTGAACTGAAAGTAAATTCTGTAATATAATTTACCCATTTCAGTTATTTTGGCCTTAAAGGACCAGTTTGGGCACCATAACAACTTCAAGAAAATTAAGTTGTCATAATGGCAGGAGGACTGTGGCACTGGCTCACATTTAGGGTTAAACTGATCTCAGACAGTTTAACGCTAAAGTCTTTGTTCCAGTGCCAGATCTCTCTTTCTCCTTCTTTCCGTTTGCCGAAAAGCTTTAGAATGGAAGATTATGGCTGCCGCGGGAAGGAAAGCCCTTGATTGGCTGAGAACAGTCAGCTGATGCTCTCAGCCAGTCAGTGTCTCCCCATTCACAAAAACGGCTAGAGAAAAATATGTACGTATATTTAAAATTGCAAATCTCATAGCTAGCTTTAGCTCACGTGACAATCCAGCCTTAAAGTTATTTGTTTATGTGTGAAAGGTTCTGTAGATTAATTCTCCCAGATCTGGTCATGAAAAACTATGACAGATAAACATGGGCAAAAAGATATACTTTAAATCACCGTCGTTAGCGGCTCATTACAGTGGGCTCCATTTGCTGAGCTTGTGTTGTAATTACTGCGCTTTGACACTTAGCGCAGACAATTACATGATGGCGAAGGATTAGTAGATTACGCATGACAAACACAGGCCATTCTTCCGACCTCTTCCCGTAGCTTTTTCGCCTTGATAAATAGATCTGTAAACATTTTCCATTATCCTGGGAGAAGTCGCACATCTTGTTTGGCCCTGGTTTCCGGCACCAAGCCGAGAAGGTGTCACTGCCTCCACTCCCCTCTTGAGTAAACATGCTAATAAATGTTAAGAAATGAAATGATCCATCTCCAGGCCCCCTCCCCGGCATACCTCTACCACTTTTATTTTCGCTACCTCCCTATTTAATCAAGCTCTTGTCACAGCCGGCAGCGGGGTGGCATTTTTGTGAAGAATCTCTTAGCTAAAAAATGTTGTCATTCCTATTTCCTAGTTATCAGTCTCCCTTTTCTCCCCGTCCCCCACCTACCTCTCCTCTCCCCTCGCCACCCCATATGCTGAGATTAACGCAGAATCATAACAGTTTGTATGTGTCCGCGATAAGCCTTATCCATTACTGGAGATGCTACAGGCCTGTCCCTGCTCACCTCCCTCATTTATCATCTTTAACGTTGGCAGACGCACGCCGGGGGCCATCAAATTTATCTTGTGGCGCATTTACCGGGTTTTATCCATCAAAAGCAGATGAGATGGGGACACAGGAGTGGAAAGCGAAGGTGGGGGGATGTTGGTACTGGTCAGGTGGGGAGACGGGGGTGATTTGAAAACTACCATCCTAAATACATATTGTGAAGGGGGTTGAAAGTTGAGTTCAGAACATAGGGTAAGAAAGGTACCTTTTACCCACCACCTGGCAGCTGGAGAAATTAGGCTATCAGTCTCAGATGACATGAGTTGATTTACTACCAGGGTGTAAACATGAAGTGGGCTGAAACGTGTCTATAAGAAAAACATTAGAACTTCATTTGACATCCCATCGGATGAGGCTGATTGACAGGCGAGTGCGGTGATTGGCAGGCGATGGCAGTGATTGGCAGGCCTATGTATCACTTGGCCATGATTAAATTCATAGCTCTACCAATAACCTATCTAATGTGTCCCGATCGGCGTCAGGAGTAATGGATGTCCAGCGATCGCAGTCAAAAACAAATTATTATTTCATTATTGCATGATCCATGTATATGAAAACATTTATTTCATTTTATTTTGTCAACTAATTGTTGACACGAAAATCTGAAAAATAGTGGACTTTGCAATTTAATGGCGTTGCTGAAAATTAAAGCAGTCTGATCACTCATATAAGGAAAATGTGTGAAACACTAACACACAGAGTTTTGCACCTACTTTCTAAATTTGGTGAATTACTTCAATTTCCTAGCAAACGTGATTTGTGTATCTAGTAGATGCAAACGCAATCGTATCATATTTATTAAAAACCTTATTAAGATGGGTTAAGTAACTAGCTGTGTAGTCGAGCTAAAGAAGTAAAGATTGCTAACTTGATTTAGAGATTCGCTAGCGGATCAGTAAGTAAAACAATCAATTTTGTGATTAGTTCTTTATTTTGATAAATATAGTAAACAGAAAAGCCTTTTTATTCATTTAAATAGACAAAGGTTGTGATATTTGCGAATTATTGATTTGTGGATGCAGTTACAAAACATAGCACAATATAGATTATTTAGCTCAATGCTTCTTAAACTAGAATATCACTATTATATTATATAGACGGCAAATTCATTTGAGCTGGCCATGTGTAACCTTTATATCTTGTAAGCCTAATTTAACTTGTCATCAATCACTTGCATGTGTTGTACAGCGCTGCAGACTATGTCAGCATATTTTAATAATTTGCCTGAATACCCTGGAATTAACTAAAAGCTGCAGACAATAGCATTTGTAAATCTTGTCGCTGGAGTAAATAAGTGAAATCTCAAATTGCTCTGGATTTAATGAGCCAGGACTACCTAATCGACAACTCCTGCACACTACAACTCCCAGCACCCCAGACAGCCAACAGCTGCATGAAAATAATTAGGTTGTAAACCATAATGTCTGGAAGGGATTATATAAGACACAGGCCTATATACTTTTTATACCACGTACAGTCTGGTGCTTTTTTTATGGATAGTAATTCTATATTAATATATATATGTTTGGATATAGCCACATGACGGAAAACTAAAGGACTGGGAGAGGGAGGGGGAGATTTAATTCTGGAGATTTAATTTTTTTAAATGTTAAGAAATAGTGATAAGTAATCTCTTTCATCACAGACTGAAACTCCTATTTTTCTCAGCCAACAAGAGAGTGTAAATTGCTTTACCCGAGGAGACGATTACATGTAGGACACTTTCCAGAAAAATTGCTATTTTCTGAAAATGTAATTGAGTCACGCAGAAGAAATGTGAAGGTTCCCAGGTCTGAATGTGATTCAAACGATATAGATTTGTAGATTAAAATCCAGAGCGAGTCTCTCTGGGGCGTATTTACTAAACTGTGAATTGTAGTGATCTGAAAACCTAATTTAAAGAAATAAGATGTAAACAGCTGTACTGGAAATATTCTAAATTTTGCTGGTATTTTTGGGGGTATTTATTGGTTAAGCCGTTAAAATATCACCGATTTACACCTGAGTATCAGGATATATTTTTTTGAATTGATATGTTTACCTATTATATAGTGCCAACATGTGCAGAAGCGCTGCATTGCCTTTGGAATGGGAAATAATGAAAGCAGAGCATTGTAGACTATTGTCTCCAGAACACAAAGGGTCAAACACCAATCTATACGTTTTAATTTCAGCCTCTTATCAGTTCCGCGTGGAGCAGAGGAGCACAGAAAGGGTTAAACTGTAAGTGAAGTTCAGGGCCTGGCTAGATTTTATTTGCTTACGGTAATTAGGATGTTATAGCGGCTGAACATTCTGCGGCCTTAGAGCAGTGATCTGTCCTCCCCTGAATATCAATAGATTCACCCAAACAGAATATGTCTATATATAACCTGTCGCTGTATTTCTAACAGGGAACCTTTACTTGGGAAGGTTTTAATAACTCTATCAAGGGGGACATTTATTTTTTATCTAATAAAAGAAGCATTGAAGTAATACAAAAG
Source organism: Pelobates cultripes (assembly GCA_933207985.1). NCBI lineage: Eukaryota > Metazoa > Chordata > Amphibia > Anura > Pelobatidae > Pelobates > Pelobates cultripes. The sequence goes on from OW240919.1 coordinate 10,748,364, forward strand.
ATGTTAATTTTTTCCCCCATAATGTATATTTTTGGTAACTTTTTGTGTGTAATGTGCTCATGTGAGGGAAATGTATGAGTTACCAATGTGCATATTGTTAATGTGTCTGAGTGTATAACAGAGCTCCACAGCAATAATACTCCCAGTAATGTGTCTGAGTGTATAACAGAGCTCCACGGCAATAATACTCCCAGTAATGTGTCTGAGTGTATAACAGAACTCCACAGCAATAATACTCCCAGTAATGTGTCTGAATGTATAACAGACCTCCACAGCAATAATACTCCCAGTAATGTGTCTGAGTGTATAACAGAGCCCCACAGCTATAATACTCCCAGTAATGTGTCTGCGTGTATAACAGAGCCCCACAGCTATAATACTCCCAGTAATGTGTCTGAGTGTATAACAGAGCCCCACAGCAATAATACTCCCAGTAATGTGTCTGAGTGTATAACAGAGCTCCACAGCAATAATACTCCCAGTAATGTGTCTGAGTGTATAACAGAGCTCCACAGCAATAATACTCCCAGTAATGTGTCTGAGTGTATAACAGAGCTCCACAGCAATAATACTCCCAGTAATGTGTCTGAGTGTATAACAGAGCCCCACAACAATAATACTCCCAGTAATGTTTCTTTAAACTACAAAAAATGTTTTTAGAAATCAGTCTGTGTAAATAGGATACATTTCTCTTCTAAATTACATTTTAGTTCTATAAATTGTTATAAGTAAGTCACCTAAAATGTCTCAAAACAGCCTCTGCCCTGGTTACACCCACTCACATCCCTAAAATTAAAGTGTCCCTCTTTGTCCATGTGCAATGTTGGAAGGTGTGAATGTGTGATAGAATTAGAGCTGTTTCATGGTAAATATCGTTACCCCTATCCATAGGCTGAGCAGATGAGCAGAGTTCTACTAGTGAGCCATCCCATCGGTTTCCATGGTGATTGTTCCAGAATTGCTCTTATTGTGCTGAACCAAGTCCAATGGAATATTCTAGAAATATGTAACGATGAATTGAAGCACAATAAGAGCAATTCTGGAACAATCACCATGCCGTTAGTCACATGACATTGGATGAGCCGAGGACCCATTTTTAGAAAATAATTCCAGAACGCTGGATACAAAGTACGGCCCAGAGATAATCAGTTTAATTTGGAAATGTATCCACTAAACCAACTGGGTCGGGACCTAACATGTTATCATTGTGCTTTGTCAGTGCCTCCCTAGTAGTTGGAACAGGTAGTGCATATTAATCAGCAACTGCCCACTGTAAGATGTTTATTGCGACAGAGAGCCTTTTTACAGCGACAAGAGTCTGATTATTATTATTATATTTATATAGTGCCAACAAATTCCGTAGCGCTGTACAATGGATGGACTAACAAACATGTAATTGTAACCAGACAAGTTTGACGCACAGAAAGAGCAGGGTTGAGGGCCATGCTCAATGAGCTTACATGCTAGAGGGAGTGGGGTAAAGTGACACAAATGTAAGGGAAGTATTAGGGAAGTAAATTGATAGAATAGTATTCACTGAAAACATAGTGTGGTTTTTTTTATGAGCAACTAACAAGTTAATTGATATGATTTTGTGAAAAGGTGAGTTTTTAATGAGTTTTTGAAGGAGTGGAGACTGGGTGAGCATCTAACGGAGGAGGGAAGCGAGTTCCACAGGACAGGAGAGGTGGGAGTACGAACAGAGGATAGACGTAAGTCTTCGGCAGAGCGTAGGGGCCTAGATATTTATGTATTAGGGAGGATAGATAGGTGGGAGCAGCATTATGTAGAGATTTACAACGAAGAACCAGAATTTTAAATTGAGCTCTGTATTCTATAGGAAGCCAATGTAGGGACTGACAGAAGGGTGAGGCATGGGAGGTACGGGCAGACAGGAAGATGAGCCTCGCCGCCGCATTCATTATGGACGGTAATGGCGCAAGTTGGGAGCACGTAAGGCCACTGAGAAGCGGATTACAGTAGTCAAGGCAAGAAAGGACAGTGACATGCACCAGCACCTTAGTCGCATCTGGCGTTAAGTAGGGGCGGATGCTCGCAATGTTTTTGAGATGGAAGCGGCAGGATTTGGAGATCGACTGGACATGAGGTGTGAAGGAGAGGTCAGAGTCAAAAAGAACACCTAGGCAGCGAACTTGCATGGTGGAGCTGATGGTAGCACCGTAGACTTGGAGGGAGACAGACACAGGAGTAACAACACTTGAGGGAGGAAAGACCAGAATTTCAGTTTTGGTCAAGTTTAGTTTAAGGAAGTGGGCAGCCATCCAGTTAGAAACAGCAGAGAGGCAGTCAGAGACACTAGTCAAGAGGGACGGGGAGAGATCAGGAGAGGACAGGTAGATTTGCGTGTTATCCGCATAGAAATGATATTGGAAGCCAAAGGAGCTAATGAGTTTACCAAGGGAGGCAGTATAGATGGAGAACAGTAGGGGGCCAAGGACTGAACCTTGGGGGACACCAACAGAGAGGAGTTGGGGAGAATTCTCCCCAAAACACTTGAAGGTGTATATAGACAGACAGACAGAAAGAAAATGTTTTTTTTTTTCCTGTTATTATTGTTTGTAGCTTTTTTATAGCAACAACACATTCCGCAGCGCTGTACAATTTTACAGTGACGATGTATATTAGCAAGTAATAGACAAAGTATAATGTTGACAGATTAAAGTGATGAACAAGGTCTCGCACAAAGAGCTTACATGCTGCTCTGTCACTGTAGGTGCGATCGGTTTGTTCTAACCTCACTTAGTTACCTTGTAATATTGACGCTAGAAGCACAGTAACAGATTTAATGTATTTTCCCTTGTTATCTGTTTGTCTTTAAGCGAGGGGAAAGGCAAATGATGCTCAATTAGAAATCCCAGTCTGACTCCCTGATTAAGCAGCAGAGCTCTGTCAACTTGTGTACAATTAATTAAGTGATGTAGTCTTAATTACAAAGTGTTGGGTTTTGCTCTGATGAATAAAAGAAGCCCGGGTCTGAGTGTGATCGGGCTTACAGTCTGTGTCATGCTTTCTGTCTGCACATTCACAAGTGCTGGGAACTGGGGGGTGGGGGGGTTAGAGAAACAGGAGGGGGTGGGTCATCACTGAATGATAATCGATTATCCATTTCTCAAAGTCATTTAGGAGAGCGCAGTCTCAGGCTAAAGTGCTGCTGGCTGGAATGGCCATTCTGTATGCATCCTCATGTACTGAGTTAGTGAAGGGAAGGGGACAGCAAAACCGTACAGGAGGAAGGGGGGCTATTGACCAGGCCGAATAATCTGTGATTTTAAAGAAATAGCATTATCGGGTATCCTGACATCAAAATAATTCAAATTCCATCCATCTGTCCGTCATTATCTATCTATCTATCTATCTATCAACATTTAGGCCTTAAAATTGCCATATTGATAAAATGTTCTGTTCGGCTACTTTGCTTTGTCCCGATTCAAGGGATAGTAAATTTATTCCACTCATTGCACGAGTCTCCAATGTCTTTCTTTTGCAAAATGTAGCATTATAAATACAGATTAAGGGCACTAAGAATCGTATCCTTTCTTCTTATGAATTACTTGTATGGAGTTCCATAGAAGGTGTGAAGCAGTGAGATCGATAGAACATAGTGTAAACTCAATGTAACACTATTATCACACTTTCATTAGAGGTGCTGTACTATCCAAACCCTTTGGACAGTGCAGACATTTGATATTATGGCCATGTGCGTGCGAGGGGTTTAAAGAGGGACCCCGGTCTATTCTCCAGAAATCTGGGCAGCTGGGTGCACGTCTTTAGCCGGTTCAATGAGCCAATATTGGCTCCAGGAAAATCAATTGAACAGTAGCATATCTGTGATAGTTCTGAATTTTACTATTTGTAGATTGAAATGATACTTATTGTTTTGTTGTATCGTAGGCAGTTTATACGTCTTTAGGGACCAGAGAAATGAATGCTTCACTCTTAAAATCGTGTTTTTACTGTTCCTATTTTTTCTCGTTGTGTTATTCGCCATCGTAATTGAAGGCCGTAAATATGATATACATTGTTAGTTTTCTTGTAGAACCGTTTAAATGTAACAATTGTACAAGACGCGGACAAGACTATTTCATGGCTTTCAATTTTCTGAATGTTGTAAGATTAAATCAGTTTCTACAGTTTTCACTTTCTGGGCAAAATAAAAGGATAATAAACACGTAGCTGGGTCTTGACTACGGTTGCACTGCAACTTCCTTCAACCCCATTCCAGCTGGCCAAGAGTTATGGATCCTGCGCTGTGCATTCGGTTGACTGAATATTTTAACCGTGTGTGAACCATAAATACTGCGATTTGGAATATTTTTTGAGCTCTGTATATTATTTTAATTCCATTTCTTTTCTGTGACATACTGATAATTTTTGAAATGCTGATTCCATTCTATTTCCACTTATTTGACTAGGTGACTCAGTCCATAATTTTCTCTGTTTGTGTTTTTTCCCCTCCTAATAGCCAATCTCCTTCTCAATCTGTTTTTCTCTTTTTCTATCTAATATTCCCACTTTGCCAGTCTTTGTATCCCTTCTTTTGTCTTGTATTCCCCCCCCTCCACATGCTGAAGTTTCTCTCATCTAGAATTCATTGTCTCGTCTGCCTCCAGTTAGCCGCTGTGCGTTCCAATCATGAATCACCCGTCAGGCTTACTGCTACCATACTTTAGCAAAGACAAAAAAATTGCACTTCATCACTGTGTCTTGCGGCTTTTAGTGATATCGATCAGAGCGGGTACCTCCTCTCCCTCTCTGCCACTCTACAGACACCCAGCCTCCCTATCAATTTTATCCAAAGCTGTTGAGTCTAGGGTCTTAGTTTTGTACGGCTACAAATGAAACGAGAATTGGAGAAGTCTGAAATATAGGTATCTCTTTCCTCTCTCTCTACCCTCATTTTTAATTCATCTGCTTCCACTTTGTTTTATATAAATATATTATTACTGAATTGGAGTTGTTGGGCTAAAATGGTGTGACAGCTGTGTGACAGTATCCTTATTACGGCTCAGCCGGTAATTGTGATGCATCACTCTCTCAGCCTTTTAACTCCCCCCCATTCCCCTCCGTCTCTTTACCTAATTTATAAAGTGATTTCACAGATTCTCTGAGTTTCTTAAATTATTACCTTCTGCATTCTTCTATCCTTGTCTTCGTTCTTTTCACACCCCGTCACCCTTCCATTGCAGAATTCTAGCACGGCACAAGTAGCTGAATGTCCAGTTGTTAGTTTTGCAGTTTTAGGTAAATAATGTTAAATTGTGATAGGTCAGTATGTTGCGTACGGTTTTAGTTTGTCAATTGATGAGATTGACATGACATACCTGCAGGATGGGGAGCCCTTTGTAAGAATAGAAGTAGTTGAAACATGCGCAATAAAATAAGTCTAAAAAGCATGTCCCAGTTGGACAAACACAAAGTTTCTTTGAGCAAGGGCAGGTGTATTTAAAATATATATATATGTTTGGAATCATTTTGTCTCCACATTGCATGTAGCTGATCTCCAGTCCTATAGCAGCAGACACCCATTCCCATCTGTTCGGATGGCATAAAGCCTTATTCAAAGCCTGCTTGGACCCAAGCCTCAGACTAGTCGTGCCAGATAATCATGACTTCAAAGACCTAGCCAGCATGTGGCAGCTATTGACACTTACGCTTGATTGGATGTTCTGTTTTTTCAGTTGAAAATAAGGTTGGCATCACAACACGTTGCTACCCATGTTTACAGACCAGTGGCGAGATTTAAGTAAGTTAATGTTACCCAAGTGGCCCTGTTGTCATGTCATCCAAACATGCTCTATCCAGCCAGCGTAGCAGAGAAACATTTCCAATCAATAGGTCCATGTCCAACCCATGAGATTTTACCTTGCCTGGCCGTGACCTTTTGTCCGTCTTCATGAATGGATCCTTCCAAACAACATCTTCTGGTGAATATGAGATCTCTCCTGCTGGCTTCCGCTCTTTCTATTAGTGGCCAAGAATGGCATAACATTTAGTAAGAGAAAAAAAGGGATATCTTATAACTGTGCGACACAAGTGAGAGTAGCTCTGTGGGTGCGTGGTCATATGTGGAACACAAACACGCACTATGTGGCCTAAAGTGAGTGGACTCCCCATCTGATTGGTGGCATGTGTATAAAGTATAGAATAAAGCCGTATACTCTTCCTAGAGAGAATCATGGCCCATACTTCAGAGATCGCTGACTTTCAGTGACATCATCTTTGGGTGAATACCCTGCGTGATCTGCCCCGCTGGATTGCAACGTGACAATATCTGTGAGTAAAGTCCGGCTCATCCGTGGAATAAGAAATCACACAAATTCACATAACAGAATCTAAGCCACATCAGAATCCAGCTTTGGGTAATTAACAACTAAGCAAACTATTATTGACGTGGAATGATACATGTGTAAATGTATCCTTGATTCATTTAGATTGTAAGTTCTTGAGTTTCTGTTTCTCATTTCCTTTTTGTATTAAGTGACCAGATCTAAGTGGGACCCATTACCGATATGCTGCGTGTACCCGTGGCGTAGGGCTGATCATTATATCGGTTATTTATAAATAAAAAGGGATTAAGGTGGCTTGTGGTATATTGCTCCCATGGGTGGCTCAGTGTGGCCCATTGGGACCGCCTTGATGGATTTGCAATCTTTACATGGAGAAGGCCATCCTAAGCCCTGTTAGTCTCAGTAATTGTCGTCTGTGACCGCCTGAAAGAGATATTTTGTACACAAGTCACTGCATTAAATTGCACAGTAAAAAGAAAAAATCTAAAAATCTCAAGGATCTTATTACATGTTTTTTAAAGTGCTTTCCATCCTGGGGTGCTGCTGTTTAAGGTCCTCTTTTTTGACATGTAAACTGCCTCTGTAATAAGTGCTCTGTCATTAGCACCCTTCCATTAGCCAGCTTGAACCACCTTCCTCGCCAATTGCTGTCATTTTACACCCCTGGATGAGCAGAGACTGTGAATAGGCAGTGCGCGCTGGGAGAGGCGTGTGCAAGCTCGCTGGGCCGTTAGCAAGCTAATTTGAGATACATTTTCTCCTAGATGTAAGTGAGGCCAGGTTACAAACTTCTATGTCACCAGCTAGTGACATGGAGGACAAGATAATAATAGGGGCTTTACTGCTGTTGTATGAGTTTGTTTTGTATTTTTTTTTTTTATTTATTTCATCCCACCTACTGATATAGGTTGTTGTGATCTTTTAACTCCCGGATAGCCAGATCAATATGCTTCATATTCCTACAAGGCAACCAAGGACACTTTAAAAAAAACAAAAAACCACCAACAAATAAAAATATTTAATTTTAATTTTACTGATTTCATGGCAATGTGCTTCCTGCATACAACCCAACATTTCAAAGGACAAAGAGAGACATTAGGATAGAAAAGACGTCCCAAAAATAGCCACAGTCCCTAATAAATAGGGACACTTGTGTGGTATGTTCCTATAAAGCCAATTTTGAAATGAATCCAGTTGCAGGACTGCAACCAGGAAGTGCCTTCAGCGACAGTCAGAATGACAGCCACTAGAGGTGGAGTTAAGCAGCAATGTAAATGTTGCCCTATCTCAGGAATACGGTTCCATCTGCAGGGAGTGGCTCTTTGCCCCAGAACCATGATATTACGTTGTAGTGGTCCTATTGTCTAGAGTGTCCCTTTAAATGTTGTCATTTGTAAACTCAGCTTAATTCACTGGTTTGTGAATAAAGCATGTCTTACTCGTTTGATAGGGAAATGTTGGTAACTCATTCAGTAAAGAAAAATTAGCAAAGTAACTGGAGGGGAAAAAAAAATCATAAAATAGCTGAATTGAAAGCCGATTTCCATCCAGAGTTATGTTTAAAATTCTGCGATTTTGCTCCATAATTTGCTATTTTCTTGTAATTTCTCCACAACTGTTAAGAAAAGTCACACTGCGCTCTTACACTGGGTATGTGTTGACTGTAATTTAATGTAAGACCTTGTTTTTTGAAAAGAAGAATCTTGGCAGAAAGCGGATGAATCCTTGGAGGTTATGAGATAATAAAATCTGAGATTTACTGGCATATTGGATACACTTCTAAGCAGGAAAAACAAACAGATTAAACAGGTAAAGTGACCCTTATCAGCTGTCAGCTCCCATGTATCCGTGCCTAGTCTGGTTACAGCATCAGTCAGTAGACAGTGCCAGGGATGCAGCTCGCTCACCTCTCTCAGAGTGCCCTCCGAGCAGAGACAGGATTTCCCCTGCTTCCAAACAACGTCTTGTTTATTAAGGAAAGGGCTAGCTCTGGCTTATTGTCTGTTGCCGGAGGTAGAATCTATAAATAGCGCTCAGTGAATTCTTGTAGCTATTCCTGTCTGCGTGTAAGACTGGTAAAGAACCATTAATAATGCCCAATTTCTACAGGGTTCGGCGATGCCAATGGACAGTGCTTTACTTACCGATTTGGCAGGAGCTATTAAAGTGAAAATATCTGGTTGGATAACTTCACTTTTTTTTAAACAGAATTTTACACATCATTAAAAGAATGTATTTTTGCATCATAAGGCATTTTAGAGAATTAAGCACGTCACATTGCTCAGCGCCGTGGAATACGCTGGAGCCTTGTACATCATACAAATGATCCCTTTTTGAGTGATAATTTATTTATATTATAATTACTATTTATGTATTCTACTAATCAAATAGGAAATACATAGATATGCTTTTACTGTTTAAAGGAACATTTAAGGCACCATATCTACTACAGCGTGAAGTAGTGGTTATGGTGCAAGGAGTGTACTGGCCCCCTCATTGTCAGTGGTCAAATCATTTTAGAACCGCTTCATCTCTTGCCTAGGGTACGCCATGAACCGTTCCTCTGTGTCAGCTGATTGTTTTCAGTCAATAAAACAGATCCGTGCTGTAGTGGTTATGGTATTTGAAGTGTTCATTTAATGTTTTACTATTTTTGTAATAATAGATATAAAAATATTTGTAAACATGCTTGTGGGTGTGACTCCGACAAATTTTGAATGGCTTCGTTCCACATTGAAAAAGAGTATGTCTCAAATATCTATGCAATCAAATACTAAGGTGGATTCATTTGAAAACCGGGACATGTTCTGCCCATCTGTGTGTACTGATTTCCAATGACTGGAGCCGTTTCCCCGTGGTTTCCAATTTATTGTTGCTATTTGTTAAATGTGCATAGAATTGTTATATTATACATTAAATGCAGGAATGATGTGAGCAGACTTTCTGTTTCTTTAGAACGCATAAGAGGTAATCCAAACTCTATTAATGCACTTTTAAAATAAATTAATTCGCTAAAGTGAGAATTCAAAGTGAATTTCAGATTAAAGGTAAAAAAAAGCCAAATTTTGGTTTGTTCTAAAGGGACAGCATAGCCACCAAAACAACTTTCTCTTAATGAAGCAGTTTTGGTGTATAGATCATGCCCTTGCAGTGTCGATTCTTTGCCATTTAGGAGTTAAATTACTTTTGTTTCTGTTTATGCAGCCCTAGCCACAGCTCCCCTGGCTGTGACTGACACAGCCTGCCTGAAAACAAAATTGTTTCATTTTCAATTCAGATGTTAACTTACTTTAAATGTTTTTATCTCCTGCTCTGTATATTAAACTTTGATCACACATATGGGGCTCCTGCAGTGTCTAGCAAGCTATTATCAGAGCAGGAGATGGGAAATTTTAAACTAAACAGACTGTACAATAAAGGAAGTGTAAACATTAGAGCTCTCTTTGCAGGAAGTGTTTAGGAAGGCTGTGTAAGTCACATGAAGGGAGGTGTGACTAGAGCTGCATGGACAAATTGATTTAAGGACAAGCTATGAGATTATTACAGTAATACGATTTGGGAAGGCTAGCTGGTAAAGGTACCACATGGCTGGTAGTTGGACAGAAACATGTCATCTATCCTTTGGCCACCTCTGATCTAAGCTAGTTACGCATTTCCAAAGTTAGTGTGTCTTGTTAGAAGAAATATTAGAACAAATACTTTCGTTTGTTTTGTTTTGTTTTTTAAATTAAAACACAAACAGCCTATTTGACGTTATGTACTGTGATACTGTTTTAAATTGATACTATTGCATACACCTATAATATATGACATTTAAAAATGACACAGTTTTATTTGGAATTATATTGTCTCTTAAATTTCACACCGTAAGCAGGGAATGGCAGTCTATGAATATTTGGCTATAACTCCCATCAGCCTAAACCAGATGCGCATGTGTAGGTTTGCAGGTGTGCAAGTATTTCCCTAAATCATGTTCATGCAAATGAAGCTTTCCGTAAAATATTCTAACAATGTATCGTCTCTCATTCATTCAGGCAAGAAGAAGGTGGCATTGTTTGACAGTCAGGCTCCAATTTGCCCAATCTGCCAAGTTCTGCTGCGTCCGGGGGATTTACAAGGGCACATGGAGCAGGAACTTGAGAAACTCCCCCAGCTAAACACGAGGTAAGATTGGCAGTGCGCACACCCAAAATACATTGTAACAATAATTCCACCTGTTTACGGAACTTAGAGACACTGAATACTTTGTACACGGTTTGTGTTTTATTGTTTTACTATTTTCATAGTTTAATATTCACATTTTAATGCAGGAGCATATCATGAAGAATTTTTATTCGCTTAACACGGGATTGTAGAAACCGAAAAACTTGTAACATTGAACTTGAACTAAATCTCCAGGTCGCCAATAGTCAGAGGTTTGTTAGTTCTTAGGGGCTAATGCTTTCAGCCAACAAGCTAGCCCTCAGGAGAGCCAACAGAAGCTGCTATCTATGAGCTTCCAAATCTCTCCGTCAGCAGTAGTGGAGACAGGGAGCAGGGCCGACACACCAAAGATAATGCGTCAAACCGTTCCAAAGCACCATGACTACTTACAATCTGTGGGCATCATGGCAATCCTGGCACCATAACCACTACAGCACGCTGCATGGAGTGTTCCTTTGAACATTCTACAGACACCTAGTTTTCAGGAGAAAGTGGGCAAGAGGCCATTTATTTATGTATTTAACTGTCTCAAACAGTCTTTAAATGTCCCTCTTCCTATGAATGAGACAATGTGAAAACTTAATAAGGAATTATTCACTAAAATGGGAATTGTGAGATTTAAGAACAAAAGTGTATTTTGGTCAAAGTAGCCAAGCTGGGAAAATTAGACATTTATTCCACTCCCGGCTATATTGGTGAATAATTTGCATTTCCCAGCTTAGTAGATCTTCCCCCGGTGAATGTGCCGATGTAAAGTATAGGCTCATCATGTTGCATTTAGTGATTATGTCATCATAACGACAAGTTGCTGCCTTAACAAATTCCGTACACTGTACGCATGGCCTTTAAATGGCCTTAATACAAATATATAAAATTTAAGTTGAGGGTATGAGCATATAGAAAAGACCCTTCTCTCATCCCCCTGACATCCAGTATGAGTGTTTCAGACAGGGAGTGTGTAATTGATGGCGTAATTTGGGTCCCATCCAACCTAATAACGAGCCACTGCAAATTAGCGCACAGGTTTAAATGAAGAGAAGCAATTAGCGCCGACAGAAAGTCATCAAGGTAGTGAGGAGCGAGGAGGGTGAAAGCATGGTGGGGATGGCAAGGTAACTGCCTCTTGCAGACCTCAGGAGGGAGGGTGGCGGTAGCTTGGGGTTTAATGGGAAACAGAAGGAATTCTTAAATCATAAAGCTGACAAGTTGCCATTGTGATCACGCTGACAAATGAAAAAGGATAGGGTTATTTCTTTAACTAACCGCGGCAGTTAAAGAGCCAAGAGACAGGCTCTTCGTGAGCTGCCGGACTTGCTACAATCATCCCCCTGGCGAGCCGAGGGAAGAATAAGAGGTCTCTATTAATTATTAAATAACGACCGGGGCTGCACTATGATAGATAACATTCAATCTATTCCATCCGTGAAGGCAATTGAAGCTAATCTACAGCAAAGGGCAGGGCTCTCAGTCACACTCAAACGGGCGTCTGTAACTCGCCGTCTGAAAAGCCCCCGAGCGCAATATCAGCCAGGTTCCTGTTAGTTCTATATTATTAATCCGAAGTTGCCCTCTTGGCCAACGTTGAGTTCAGTGGGGCAGAGAAGAAGAATCTCTGATGTAGAATGATTTTGTATATCTATAGCTATTATGTTATATGTAACATTTTTATGTGTACATGTGAAAAGTGATATCCTGTTTCACAACAGCAAATAACAGAGTCAGAAAGACACAGCGCGCTTTAAATATTGACTTGAAAAGAATGAAAATGCGGCGATTGACGCTGCTACACTTGAGCGCATAAAGCAAACATGACCTGTTCGACATTGTAGCCATTTCTCTTAGATGTCCGTTTACATCCAGAACACAAGTGAAAATGCCCTTCGTGCCATGAGAGGGATTCACTGGCAAAAACCACTTGGCGGCTACAAACAGTCGGTTACAGGGTTATTCACTAATGTGAGAATTAGTCCGGAATAAAAGTGAATCCAAAAATGGTTTTGAAATTTAAAGCGTAAATAGCTGAACTGGAAAAATCCCCAAGTCAGCTATGATTCCGGTTCAACTACTTTGGTCTTAAAGATGAAATTCACATTGAATTCAACTTTCAACTCCAACAATTCTCACTTTAGTTGATAATACGGTGTAATCAAAGTATCTTTCGATCTATATACTTTCTGTCAACCTGCCTGTTACACTGTACACAGAATGCACTCTGGGTTATTTTTTTTGCAGTTATGGCCCCACTTCCGACCTATCTGAAACAAATGTCCTACTTTGGAATGTTGGGAGAGGGGTCTTTTTTTGTGCGTGGGCTTTTTAGAAATATAAACGGTACTAAAGTGTGACTTGTCAGGAATCTAAATTCAAATTGCGTTTCAAATTTTAGGCAAAATCGCTGAATTGGAATAATTATTCGTCAGTTTTAATTTAATTTAGTCTAAGACTTGAAACTGACTTTGAATTCACATGAATTGTTGACAGTTCATGCTATAGTGAGTACCCCTGTCTGTTTCTACAGCTCTTCACATGCACAGATACATAGGGATCATTTTCATGTGGTTTTTATTCACTAAACTGGAAATTGTGGAGGATTGACAAAAATATACATTTTAGGACAAAAACGTCAGATTTATACATACAAATAAATGTGATCAGTACCTAGAAAAGTATAAAGCAAGTGGTTTACATTTAATGACTTTTTCTCTAAACAGATGGAAAACAAATTTCAAGTCAACCGAGTTGTCTATTAACCTCTACTGACTGTGTTTAGTGAATAAACCGTTTAAGCCTCCAGGGAGACATTTCTGATAGAGTTTTAGGATGTCTTCAATTAATTTGTAATCAGACAATTAGCATTGCAAATCACTTGACAGTGTGTTACGTGTTAAGCTGCAAATCCAATATGTCGGCGGCCCACATGGACGGTTGTCGCCGAGCTATGATTGGAATTAAATATATTTAGCAGGTTGCTGCATCGTGGCCTTTGAATTCGTTCTTGGTAATTAAGATTTGAGCGTGAATTTGTCTGTGTAAATTATGGCAATGCTGTGATTTTTATAATTTCTTTGTACCTCTCCTCATGGAGAAAATTTTAGCCAAAATTACATTTTCTGTCACATTACAGCAGGCTCATCAATGCGCAAAATAAAAAGTTATCATAATCAGCGGGTAACCTAACTCCTAAACCTGCTTCTTGTCTTCAGAGACATTCGCTTCTCGAATAATGAAAAGAGAAAAAAAAACGAACGCTTAACCGTCAGGGTTAAGAGAAGGAGGGAGGAAGGACGCCCGTACGGTGCATGCAAATTTAATTTCAGAATCAGAGACTTTCTCTCCAAAGAGGTTTGTCCCCTCTGAGCCCGTTCTCCATGTTACATATGTAGCAGGCTCATTGAACCTGACATGTCAAATTCAGGCCATTTGTGCAAAATCTCCCTCTAATAATACCGTTTCATTTCTCTCAAATGAGACTTGAATGCATGTAAAATGAGAAAGGATATTTAAACTCTAACATTAGGCAGATGTCTTTGCCAGCGGCCGACTAAATGTATGAGATTCTGAAGTGCTTAACACGTTTCTCTGCTCTCTTTTAGAATATGTCACAAATTGCATTATTTTCAGGTGTCACTTTAAGCAAAAAAAATGCAAATTGAAAAAAAAAGGAGGAAAATACATCATGCTAGGTTTAACTATTTTATTGCAGTAGGTGGAAACTGTCCACATTTATTTTACAAACACATTGTGGGTTTTTTTCTGGTTATATCCCATAAATGTGATGGATTTTCAGTGGAAATAAAAAAATATAAGATTTCTGTATAAAAGGGTAAGAGCTTGTTATTTTAGTGGAAGAACAAATATTAGAACATTGAAGTAGACGTATTGGTTCATTAACACCATTTGTTGAACGATTAATATTTTTTTAATCTATACTTTTCCAAAATGCTATAATTTTATGTTTTGTTTTTCATTTAGCATTCTGTAGTGTAAACAAAATAACTCATCAATCTTTTTAATTCTTGATGGCTGTGTCTCTATGTGGAATAAATAATCTTCTCAGCCCTTTAAACAGATCTCTTTCATTTTTCAATGCTTTCTCCACGTTTTTTTCCCAGTTGTGTCCGTTGAGGTCTCATTGCCTTTAGTAGGGACTCGGGATCCGTGTAGTAAAGGGACACGAGGAGAGAAACAGAGAGCAGAGTTAAAAATGGCTCCCTAAATGTGACAGAATCTGCACCCTGATGTTTAAACAGTTTTTACAGTTAATGCATTAACCAAGTGAGCTATCACACCAGCTACAATGTTTTTAAATAAATATCTATGGGTACTTGCAAACATGGCCGCCCACTAGAAACAGTTTATTGAATCATTTGTCCACGTACGGTGAGTAGGCCTCCATCTTGGTGCAATAATTCTCACTCTGCTCTTTCTGTTTAATTCGTATATTTTTCGTTATCATTAATTCTCCGTAGCAGCGGGCACTGTCAGATTATATGCCTGCAGAGCTCGTTTTGCACTGTTTTGTTTAACACGTAAATTTCTTGCCGTCGTTACCCTTTACCCGGGCAGACTATTTATCCCTGCTCTTGCCTCCTGTCTTCATCTTGCACATGTCAGGCGCCTGTGCGTAGAAAGTGCTGCCTCAGTTTTTTGGCACAGTTTCCGCTCCGAGTGGCAAAGGAAGCACCTGAGCCCGATGGCGGCAGCTAGAAAGCACTTGGCTAAGTACGTGCAGGTTGTGAATCTTCAGGGCCCAGCACGAGGAGCAGAGACTGCTGGCTCAGACCCTGTCACACCAGCAATACACTGGGGCTTATTAATACAGGGCAATCCTGGGGCAAGGTTCTAAAGCTGGAACCTCCAGGGTTACCATGGTGACTGCTCCAGTCCTAGAACTCTGCACAGAATTGGTCTCTGTGAGCAGGAGCCAGTGCATCCTTAAAGGGACACCGTAGGCACTGTATCTGCTTCATCTCATTAAACTGGTTATAGTGTCTGGAGTCTTCTGGTCCCATCATTTCTATAAGCATTAAACAGTTTTTAAAGTTTTAATGTTTTAATGCTAAACGAGAGTCCCCGGCAATCCATCCCCTCTGTGCTGCTTTGGCTAATAAGGAAGTATTAGCCTGAGCAGAAATGGGCAGCTATGATTGGCCGAGAGTGTCAGCTGACTGCTTTTAGCCTGTCAGAGTTCCAACTGACGGTATGAGTGGGTATGACAACAAGGAAGTGTGTAATCTCTGCCTTAGCTACACATACTGAAGGGGCCGGACTGTGGGTGGCCAGGGACTCTTATTTTGTGGCATACTGCACGAACATGGTGCAACACTGAATGGAGGGACAGTGCCAGGGTACTGCAGGCACTCCAGGCACTATAACCAATTCAAAGAGATGAAAAGGTTATAATGACTACAGTGTCCCTTTAAGCTCCCGATGTAAGCTCTGTTAGTCAGGACCCGCGTTACCTTTTTATTTAGCTCTTATTAAATGCTTATACTTCCAGAGTAAAGTTATAAGCCTGTGAGATAAGTATTATCTGGGATTACCAGCACTGCTAGTGTGCGGGTGTGAATAATTTTCGCAAACATGGAAGCAGCCTTCAGATAAGTCTTACATGTAATTCATAGGTCTGCTGGCAGTTAGTAGGATAAGGTGTAGACTGAATTGGCCTTAAAGAGGAACTGTTCCTACTGAAAGTTTAGCTCAACCAAATAGCTTACTAAACACCAACTACTGGTTGTACTATTTTGTTATTCTTTATAGATTTAATTTAATAAATTTTCATGCATTGCTGACAACAATGGGCACATTTTAAAAATTAATGAACTCTTATCGTGCTATATGCATGGCGCATGCACGCGTACAACACTGCTGGCAAAAAATTCCTTGTGCGGAATTAGCCATTAGATTATAAAGGGCACATGAGCAAGGATATCAAAACTGCATCGGCTTGTTTTTTGTTTGTCAGATTATGTTTGCAACGCTACAGAATGTGTTGGCGATATAGCATAACCTGTTACAATTAACATTAAATACAGGCAGGTTAAACTTTCCATGAGGGCCACTCATACAGGAAGCAGGTTACCGCAGTTGTGTAGTCATTGCATAGAATGTGAAGGATTAATATGTTGTAGGGTCGCAGGATCTGTTGACTAAAAAAGATCACATTGAAGATTATTTACATAAGGGTGAATTAATGGCATTTAGATTCCTGCCGACTTCTGCCCACAGCATAGTGCCATCTGGTGGGCAAAGTGGGGTAATGTAATCAAAATGAGAATCTATTATTTCTGGTCTATTCATAGATGTTAATGAGCTGTGCTGCGACTCCTGCGAGTGTATTTTAAATCTTTGTATTTGAACGAGAAATAGCTATAACACACGCTTGGAAAGTTTTTAATGACTTTCCTATCCCACCCTGCACATTCAGGTATAACAGAAGTGTGTGCGTGTTTTGTTTGTTTGTGTGTGTTGCTGTTTTCATGTGCATGTTGTGTGTCCGTATGTGTGTATGTTCTGTGTAATTGTTTGGTACGTTCATCACAGCACTGACTGGCTGGACTTTGTAAGGTGCAATGCGCGTGTCCACACAAGGGGGTATATAGTATGTACTCACACAGACACAATGTAAAACACAACCAAAACAAACTGTCATTGTAGTGAACCGTTCCTTTTGTTTTTCGTACTTGTGCATTAGATGCCAAAAATTAATATAGTGAATAAAGATACACACTACAAGAATAGCTTACAAGAATCAGCATGTTAGCAAAACACTATAGGGATTATTCATTAAACACCGAATTGTAAGACATTATTAATCAAATTGCAAACTCCAGACTACAATCACAAAACTACAAACATTGGGCACTTTTTTAACCAAAATGTTGAAGTTCGATTTGTGTTTAGAGTGTTTAGAGAATAAACCCTTGTACTGAGTGTACAGCAGTTCTAATGTGTGTAATCGCTTTATGATTAATATGAGGAGAATGCGTATCTATTAACGCACAGACACATTATTTTGCCTCTCTGTAATTTGTTGCCCTGTTTAATACTTCCTTTTTAGTCTTACTTAATTTCCCACTCTTCCTACAGCTGTTATTCACCTAACTGTCAGATGTCAGGAATTCACCAGGAAACTGAAATTTTAAGACGAAAATTGCCGAACTGGAAATATTTACCAACTCTGTTAAGTTTTGCAGCTCAATTATTTCGTCTTAAACTTGCAATTCTCGGGTGTAATCCTGGCAGATCACTATGTAGAAAATGACCTTACACATGGAATGAGCTACAGTAGTGAAGGATTACCCTGCTCCCAAGAGCTTACAATCTTTTGGTGTGTGATCCCACGTCTTCCCCCCATCCCATGTCCTTGCAATCTCCCCACGTTTTTTCTCTTTACATGTTTATTGTCTATCGTTATATGTCTATTCCTCTCGGTTCTGTTTCCTTTCTGTCCTGCACAATTCCCAATTGCTTTCTTTGTTTTTTTTCTTTTAGTCCAGTGCCTCTGATAATATTGGCTAGTTTCCTCCCTCCCCATTCATGTCAAAGTGACACCTGCAAGCTGACTACTTCTAATATGCCCCCTGGCACTTGCTGACACTGTGGATATGCACAGCAAGTTAAATTCACGCCTGATCAATAAAGCAGAGAAGGCAGTACGACCGACCGGTCGATATTTTTTTATCTGTCTTCAGCCCAGTCTTGCTGATGACAACCCCCTCTTCTGCAAAGACACTCAAGGGCGTTAGACCCTGGCAATCCAGCATTTTTATTTTTTAATTTCTTTTTTTTTTTTTTCTCAAGGAAATTCAGATGCTTACAAAAAAAAAAAGTTGACTGGTTTGG
This sequence comes from Pelobates cultripes, assembly GCA_933207985.1. Taxonomy (NCBI): domain Eukaryota; kingdom Metazoa; phylum Chordata; class Amphibia; order Anura; family Pelobatidae; genus Pelobates; species Pelobates cultripes. Next base: position 10,766,720 of record OW240919.1, read on the forward strand.
CCTTTCCTTAATAGGATCTTTATGATTTATATCAATTTTTAATTGAAAAAAATTTGCGAATTAATTGATTTCAGGGACTTGCCAATTAACACGGTTACTGGGCTCATGATAAATTTAGTTAGATTTCCGCTGTCTGTTCGCACTTCTCCGTGGAGCGTTGCTGCAGAAGATTCTGGGTGGGCTTCGAGATGCAGCTTGGAAAGAGAACATATTTAAGATGCAACCAGCGCTCCCCTCTATAATTTAAAGAAAAGGGACATAAAAGCTAATAAGGACTGCAGTGACAAGTCTCAACTAGGGTGACACTTTGGAGCACTAATTCATGCATGACTGGACAGAGTGAGGATCTTTAACTAATTCACTGCCTGCTGCCCAGTCCGCTGATTAATCAACAAGAGATACTGTACATTTATCTTGCTGGACATCTTCCCCCTGTATTTATAATACATGTCGCTGGGAATGACAACCAGTGGTATTTCAGAGTTTTTGGTAGCAGGTGCCTTCTGTATATAGGCGAAGGTTTTTCCATCATTTTTATTTATTTTGTCCTGCAAAAGGCTCCTGAGTTAACGGCATTAATTAAAGAGTAACCAGTTTACGCTTAGAAATTGCAGCACGTGGGCGAGACTGTTCTGACTGACCAAACAGAACTGGCCGCAGGGCTGATGAAATTTTAATGGTTTGGGCTAGTGCTGTCCGATTACATCAAGGGGTGGGCTATTGATTTCCACTTTTATTTACCAGGAGGCAGGATCTTGTTAATGATGGGAAAAGATTTAAAAAGAATGAAAAAAAAAGCCGGGGGCATGAAATAATAAAAAAAGTTTTAAAACCTATAGAACAGTGCTATTTACTAATTCTGTTCCTTTATTAGAAAAATAGAATAGTACCTATGACGATGCTCCCTGTGTAGGGTGAAATGCGGAGGATTTTATTAATTGCCTCCGACCCACCCCCTTCCTTGCCGCCCTGTTCTCCCTTCAGTCCCCTACAGCGGAGGAGGGTGGGGAGGTGATGCCACTGGAGTAGGATTGGGCTGAGGGCAGAACTTGGCCTTGGTGCTTGAAATGAAGGTAAGTTTTAGGTTTACTTTTTTCAGTTTAGGGGGAGTGGAGGGGCAGTAGGCAGGTTTGGAAGGGTTACTCCAATGAAAACTAGTGTTTTCTTAAAACTCTTTAATTACATTTAAGTAAGAAACTCTGAGACTTAAAATACACTAATCCAGGAAAAATAACGAAAAATTATTTGCATTTTAAACCGGGGATGATACCAACGGTGGTATATCTCTATTCCATGAGGGTTATCTGTTGACAAATGATCGAGTACATCCCAGGTACATCTTTGTGGATCTCAGGATTCCAGGTTCTGCTCGCATCTCACTTGGCAGAGATCCGTTTGTAAGATGGAAATACTAAAATACCTGAGAGAGGGCTCAAAGTTTGGTCCAGAGAACCACAGACAATGACAATGCAGGAAGTTATTCCGAGTCCTTTGGATTTACTGCCGCCGTGTGAACATTCAAGAGCCGCACTATAGGTAAATTCGCCCCAGCGGTGATGGCTCCTAAATAAAGTGTAATCTAGTGTTCTAGAAAACCTCCTTCGGAATGCTTGTGAGAAATGTACGCAAAGCTGCACACCTACTTCACATCATGTCCTCTCCTAGCAAGCAACTTATTCCAGATACTTATTATCTCATAACAAGATAGGAGAAAACAGGGCCCTCAGAGGGGAATCTGAAACAAGGCAAGGTGAGGTGACAGCTGTCATGGCATCCTCTGCAACAGCCACATCAAGAGGCATTTGAACCTGTACTCAGTCCTGATAAGGAAACGCGCGAGCGAGAGAGCATATACGGAGCCAGTATCATCTGCGACTTGACGATTTCAATGTAACAATCATCATTTCGCCTTCAGTTTGCAAAGGCTTGGACAGCTTTTCAGTAAGATTTAACTTAATCCGTATCTAGGCCTTCAGTAAACCCAGAAGATCAGGCTGGATAACGTGCTAGATCCCACTGTCTCTTTTACTAAACTGACACTCTGCAGGGCTAAAGATTTAGGAAAAGATATTATACACAAAAAAAGCTATCAGCAGGAAGCAGAAAAATAAAACCTAAAATAAAATGCTTTAAGAAATAAATTAGAATGTTCAAATCACGCTTTGTAATTTTACTTTTTGTTATACAAGAATTATCGCTTTGTTTTTTATCATTTTTATAATTTTTGCAGTTCTCGTCTGTGATTTTAATCTATGAATAGAAACCTTATTCAATTCACTGTGCTAATGCTTCGGAATTAAAATAAAATGGAGAACTTGACTTCAAAGTGGGGGGAAAAAAACAACAAAATCTAACATTTGAGTTTATTTGTAAACAGGAAAAGAAAAAGTTCTTAACGTTTCATATGTTTAAATTATAAAGAAATGTAATTTATATTTCAAAATTTAAAATATTGCTAAATGATCTGATAATCTGCTTTCATTTTTGATGTATTTAGTACAAAAACACTTATGTTGTCAAGACTAAACCGTCATTTATTTATATTTCTCAAAAAGCCCCCTTTATCCAGGGCCCCCTAAATAGATGACATAGATTACAATGGTTTAGTTTTATTGCATTATTTGTATTGTATTGGTATTGTTATTAAACATTAGTAAGTTTGTATAAGATACACTAATTGATTTCCAAATATATTAATAAAATGTGATTGCATTCTACAATGTTTTAATAGTAATATATTTTCCATATACTCGTTATAAAATTATATCTTGTTCAAACAACTCAGAGGAGGGGGGATTGGAGGGGTAGAATGAGCAAATCTCTAGGCTAAACACATTGACACATTTGCAGTTGAAACAATGAGACTTGTTTGAAATGAATAATCTCACAGTTCTCTTACTGCCCATTTGTGACTCTTGATAAATATCCTTCTACAAGTGTAACTGCCACTTCAGAGCAGCTGTACAAATCTGACAGTAACAATATTGCATATCTTTTCCAAATTACTTTAACGCCATTTGTGGCAGCGACGGCTTAAAGCCTTTACTACAGCAGGGACAAAATGCACATTTTGTGTTTGTGTGCGACTGATTCTTAAGGTCATCAACTCATGATATAAGATACACGTTACATATTCTGCCTACTGAGGTGTAAGATAATATAAAGTGTTGGCTACATGGGATTTAAGTCATATGTCCACAGTTTATATTTTTGGGGTGATATGTATACAGCATGATTTTCTTCTTTCTGTGTTTTATTTTTACCTTTATGATTATTTATTTTGGTGAGGGTGGGGGGAAGGGGGGAGAGTGGGCTATTGAACAAGAAAATTAGTAGCCAAGACAGAGATTGGGAAAGCTGAAAGAGACAAGGGGTAGCCAAGATAGACAATAATTAGTCAAAACAGAAAATGGAGGTGGTCTGAAAGAGACATGGGGTAGCTAAGACAGACAACTGGGAACTGAAGGAGACAAGAGGGTAGACAAGACAGATAATGGGGATGTAAAAGAGACAAGGGGTAGACAACACAGACAATGGGGGGGCTGAAAGAGACATGGGGTAGACAAGACAGACAATAGGGCACTGAACAAGACAAGGAGTAGACAAGATACCCAATGGGGGGCTGAAAGAGACATGGGGTAGCCAAGACAGACAATGGGGTACTGAACGAGACAAGGGGTAGACAAGACAAACAATGGGGGCCTGAAAGAGACAAGGGTTAGACAAGACAGACAATGGGGGACTGAATGAGACAAGGGTTAGACAAGACAGACAATGGGGGCCTGAAAGAGACAAGGGTTAGACAAGACAGACAATGGGGGCCTGAAAGAGACAAGGGTTAGATAAGACAGACAATAGGGGATTGCACGAGACCGGGGTAGCCAAGACACACAATGGGGGAGTTGGGCCGTGAAGTGAACTCTTTTTTCTCTACTGATTCCTGAAAGACACAGGTTTTAGTTTCATTTTGAAGGAAATATCAGATCACCATCTTTTACATAACTGCGTCTAATATTCTGATTTCCCATTCACCCATTAGGCAGCATGTTTTTTCCCAAGTCCCATCACATTCACGCAGGAAGCGGAGAAGAAATGTGTGATGAAAGAGTCTGTTTATTATCTGCCCTGGGTGTTGATGTTGCAAATTTATCCTCCTTCAGACAGATCTTGATAACTGTCCTTTCCCCTCTCAGCCACATATTAATCACCGAGAGAAAGGGAGGCGAAAGTCTGCGTTCTGTCACTGGGGGTGACAGGAGCTGCAGAGATTGGCCTTAATTCACTGTTTATCCTTCAAACATGCCAGATAGGAATATATCCCCCCCCCCCTTGACCCCCAGCAGCCAAGAGACTGTCTCCCCCTGTTTACCCCCAGGGGTAAAAAGTAAAATAAATCAACAAAAACTAAAGAACCCTCTTTAAAGTGAATGCATTGCGCCAACTGCGATCATCATGGGGGAATCTTGGAGAACAGAATATTCTAGTTTGACAAATAAATAAAAAGTGTGCAACGTAAAGTGGAGCAGTCGCCATGGAAACTGTTCGTTAGTGACACGAATCTGACAATCTTATTGTGCTGGAGTATTTTTGAAATCTGACTGATGGCTCGAGCAGTATGGACGTGTAGTTTAAAGAATGGACTTTATTATTATTTAAGGCCTGAACCTTATTCTAGTCATAACCGCCGGCCCTGTAAAAACTTCCGAACTGAAATATCAAAGCCCAACACTAGTCTATAATTAACCGGATCCAAACTTTGTCTCTAACCCTAATGCTGGTACCAGACCTTATCCTTAAAATATATATAAATAGTATAGTCTTACCCCTAATCCTAACCTCAATGTCTAATTCTCATCTCTAATCCTGATCATAATTTAAAATCTTATCTAGAAACCTCATTTTATATTTTATACATGTTCCGCACCAAACGGGCAATCCAAAAAACCTGCTCATACTTGTGTACACTGACAGTAGGTCGATCCCAAATATTTGGCAACTCAAGCTCTTCATTAGTGCATGAACTACATCCTACAATTAGCCTGCCTTTCCTTTTATGGAGCGTGTCTGTAAAGGTTGTTAATAGTTTTATTTATATATATATATAACATACAAGACCTAGCACATTCATTCACTCACTAAACTGCAATTTCAAGTCTCACAGAATGTAATAGATTGTGTTAACACTCACCTAGGCATAAATAATGGGGGTTCAGTTACAGTATACGATCATACATTGCGTAAGCCTGCCATAACGTCAATGTACCCCATTCCAGGCAGGTCCTACTCTAGACACCTAATGTCTGCTCTTGTGAGATTAACCCACTTACTTGGGGAAAATGTAATCCCCATGTTGGGCTCTCGCAGTACAAGATTAAATAGGGCCCTGGAATGAGGCACCTGTGACAGGGAGGGGTGGCCTGACTCCCAAATATAAATATGAAACCCAGTGGCTGTACTCACCTTAACATGCACAAATGGGGTGCTGCTGAGGCCAATTAATACAATACACAAGATCCAGCGTACTCACTAAACAGCAATATCAAATCTAACAGAATGTAATAGTTTTATATAAAAAAACCTAAACTGGGCAAAATAATGGGGGTTCAGTTACAGTATATGATCAGATCATACATTGCATAAGCCTGCCACAACGTTAATGTACCCCATTCCAGGCAGGTCCTACTCTAACAGCCTAATGCCGGCTCTTATGAGATTAATCCACTTACTTTGGAAATGTGGTTACTTGATAATAGATAGATAGATAGATAGATTGATAGATAGATAGATAGACAGATAGATAGATAGACAGATAGATAGACAGATAGATAGATAGACAGATAGATAGATAGATGGTTCGGCAGATAGATAGATAGACAGATAGATAGATTGATAGATAGACAGATAGATAGATAGATAGATAGATAGATCGGCAGATAGATAGATAGATAGATAGATGGATCGGCAGATAGATAGATAGACAGATAGATAGATGGATCGTAGATAGATAGATATAGAGAGAGAGAGAGAGATAGAGATAGACCGACAGATAGATAGATAGACAGATAGATAGATAGGCAGATAGATAGATAGATAGATATAGATAGATAGATGGTTCGGCAGATAGATAGATAGATAGACAGATAGATAGACAGATAGATAGATCGGCAGATAGATAGATAGATAGACAGATAGATAGATCAGCAGATAGATAGATAGATAGATGGATCGGCAGATAGATAGATAGATAGATAGACAGATAGATTGATAGATAGATGGATCGTAGATAGATAGATAGATATAGAGAGAGATAGATAGATAGAGATAGACCGACAGATAGATAGATAGATAGATAGGCAGATAGATAGATAGATAGATAGATAGATCGGTAGATAGATAGATAGATAGATCAGTAGATAGTTAGATAGATAGATTGGCAGATGGATAGATAGACGGATAGATAGATAGATCGGTAGATATACAGATAGATAGATGGATCGTAGATAGATAGATAGATAGATAGATAGATATAGAGAGAGAGATAGATAGAGATAGACCGACAGATAAATAGATAGATAGATAGATCGGTAGATAGATAGATAGATAGATAGATTGGCAGATAGATAGATAGATAGATCGGTAGATAGATAGATCGGCAGATAGATAGATCGGCAGATAGATAGATAGATAGACAGATAGATAGATAGACAGATAGACAGATAGATAGATTGGCAGATAGATAGATAGATCGGTAGATAGATAGATAGATAGATAGATAGATCGGTAGATAGATAGATAGATCGGTAGATAGATAGATAGATCGGTAGATAGATTGGTAGATAGATATCTTTTGATATTTATTTTGATGTTATCAGTTTGTAATTATGTTGCATAGTTGCTAATTACAGGTATCGTGGAAGAATAAATGGCATGGAACTTTGGGATTTTTACATTTTTGTTAGAAAAACTAAACATATTAAAATAAACTGTAAGTTATGAAAAAAAACAACAAAAAAAACCCTCTGCTATTAATTTTTTTTACGAGGACACAGAACAGGAGTTTTTTACTTTCAAATTATTATTCGCTGTAAATCACCTTAATTAAAAGTGTCACATCGGGCCATGAATATCCAACTCGGTAACTAATTTCCTGTGTACATGTTATAATTTAAAACGCATGTATCATCCGGGCACGGAGAAAAAGCTGGCATTGGAATAATCCGCTGGCATAGGGTGATTACTATGTAAATGGCTAATTATAGCAGTGCCCAGACTGTATGAGTGATTAAAGGGGACTTTGCAAACCTTCGCTCCTCTGTCTACGTACATTAAAAGCCATTCGGGGATTTAGCAACGTCTTCACAAAGAAATTGCAACAGTTTTTACCCAGCCATTTTCTCATTGAAAGTAATAGGACGTCTTCATTTGTAAATGTGATGTAGCGATATTCATGGGCCTTTTGGAGTCATTAAGCTGGCTTTTTGTGAGATCTCAAACACTTCTCTTTTGCATTACGGCTAATTCCTAGCACTTTTAAGATTAAATATTATTTATTTGTCATGCATGTCTGTCTCATTATCTGTGAATTGTTAATGAGGAGTTTTTGCTAAGGCTGTTTAAATCTTTTCATGCCAGAGAGCCATTGTCGAACTATGGATTAAAGGGACACAACAGGCAACATAACCACTGCAGAGTTCTGTAGTGGGTATAGTGCCAGGAGCCCACTGGAGCAATCCAACGGTAGTTGCTTATAAATTGTTTTCCCCTTGCCTTGCATCTCACAGCCAAAGAATACTGTGTAAACCTGGTATGAGTTGGTTCGATGAAGCGGAAATGTGAATATGCGCTTTATTATAGCAGCTCAGTCCAGATCAATCGCACGTGTCTGACGCAGCAAGGTAAGTATCCAAATATTTATTGGATGCTGTAGTGGTTATGGTGGTGATAGTGTTCCTTTAAATCAAAAAGGTACACCTTCATGCCGTGAAAGAGCTACCAGAGTTTATCTACAGTTGTGAGCAAGCTTTTGGCCATCCCTACATCAAAGGAATAATATATTAAAATTATGCAAAAACAATAGATTTAGAAAATAAGTCTGCATTTGCTGCATATCACCAGACTTTGCAGTTTCAGCAGTGAGCTCTGCCCAGACCAGGAAGTAACTCAGGTGCTTGCTAAATGTTACAGCAGGGTGATGTGGTCAGAGTGCTTCACCTAGCTAATCTTCTTTAAAAACACAGGTCATTTCACATCACTTGGCTCTATCAACATTCCAAAGTTGTATTAATATAATAAGTGAATGCCAGGTAACGTTTGTTCACATAGGATAGAAGTGTATAAAGGGGTATAAAGCCCCTTTAATTGTCACCGTACATTCCTTTCGTGGTTAAAGGGAAGTGGAGGGCTTGTCGAGACTTTTATTAGAGCCAGCGATTGGCGTCTGATCTGAATCGGTGTGTGGCAGTCAGGAATCGCACTGGGCAGATGAAGAGAAGCCTTGCACATAGCCCCAGGAGAAGACACTTTTCTCCTATCGCTTCTCATTTCATAACACCAAGCCATCTGCCAAATCAAGGAGCATTAAAGAACGGCAAATTCAATTTTCTCCCCCGTGCCAGGGCTGTTCAGCATCCGGGACTAAAGTGCCCTGAACAAAGTGAAGCTGACAGCGATATTGCTTTTTCTGTCACATCTCATGTGTTTATCTCTTAAAAAACTCTCATAAAAATGTATCGATGTGTCCTGTTGTGCAAATGCTGAGTGTGAGGTGGGGGGCTGCCCGTGTGTTCTGGAGTGTGAGTATGTGTGTATGCGCGGGTGCGCGTGGATGTGATTAATACAGAGTAGATCTGATTTGATAAGTCTTGTTCCATTGTCAGCATCTGTTTAGCAGGGGGGGTTCTAATACTTGCTGGCTCCTGATCGCTCATCCTCAGCTTCTGAGTGCAGGCTTGCATACAAATTCCATTATTAAATATACAGCATCCCCCTTCAACCTTCACATCCATCAATGCCATGAGGCCAACGGCGTGCTTGCGTCTGGCGAAAGGGGGCAAGCGGCCAGCCCTGTACTAAATGCACTCACCAGCCCCGGCAGCCTCGGAAACATATTTCAGAGATTCTTTAGGGCTGCAGGTGCTCTGTGACCTGACAAATCGAATCAGTGAGAAATAATTTATTTCCCTCCGCTGTTTGCAGCATGTTAGCAGGAGAATTTACATCAGAAAGATTACTTTAATAACCAAAAAAATTATAGCTCAATCTGGTTTGGGACGTTGGCTTTAATATGTAATTGTTTCAAATTTAACCTGTCTTAAGGGGGAAATGGCGTTATTAAATTTCAGGCCTATAGCTCCGGGAGCGTAACGGGCGGGGGGTGGGGGGGAACTCTGGCGTTTATTGGCAAGTTGCTAACATTAACAGGACAGCAAGCAGATCTAACAAATCATTGCCGCAATCATTGGCGTTGGGCTGTACTGACATATTGTATTAGCCCTTATTTCTAGAAATGTGCTGTCTGTAATAATGTAACACATACATCCCGGGGAAATTAGAGCACCTCGCTAATCTTACAAGGATCAAATATATGTGTCATGGTTCTTCTGCATGTAATAAAAAGAAGATCTTTGGATGTAAAATAGTGCATGCAGTGTATATATAAATAAACAGTGTAAAACTACCCACAGAAAAATACAAAAATCACTGTTATTTATAACCGGCTTAGCTCACGTTGGACTTTGAGAAACGTGTACATTTATATATACAGTATATATTTCCATATATATATAGTGGAGAAATCAAAAGGGATTTAGTCCGACATTGCTAAGTAGGAAAACTGGTTGGAGATCTTATTTTAGTTCTTTATAATACACTGATAATTTCTCTCTAATATTACAGTGAACTCATGGTTTAAAGTGCTGAGATAAAGGTGAGATAATATCGGAGAGGTCTATTTACTAAACTGTATGTTTTATGCCACAATAATGACATTGGACAAATTCTCCAAGTCTAGCTATTTTGGCCTTTACATTGTTTCATAATTCACAGTTTAGTGAATATACCACTTTGTACGTTAGCAAACAGAATCCATTGATATTCTTATCAGTGGCCTCCGAGCTTGAACTTGGCAGAGAGTCAGTGAAGGGCAGGCAGAGGGCCGAGCTGTTTGCCACACTCCAGGTCATGCTTGCCTATTCCATATATCCAGACTTGTCAATAAGCCACCAAGCTTGGCGCAACCAAGTAACAGTGTAGATATCCCAGTGGTTATCGCCATTGTTGGGTTTAGTATAGGTAACGTTAAAGGACCACTGAAGGCACTCAGACCACTTCATCTCATTGTCTGCCCTACCGCCACAATAAACCGTGATGGCACGGATTAATAATACAAACACCAGTAGTATTGGTGGGGATATGATAGAAACATTTAAATACTTAAAGGGAATCAACACAGTAAAGGAGGAGAATATATTTAAAAGAAGAAAAACTACCACAACAAGAGGACATAGTCTTAAATTAGAGGGACAAAGGTTTAAAAATAATATCAGGAAGTATTACTTTACTGAGAGGGTAGTGGATGCATGGAATAGCCTTCCAGCTGAAGCACAGTAAAGGAGTTTAAGCATGCATGGGATAGGCATAAGGCTATCCTAACTATAAGATAAGGCCAGGGACTAATGAAAGTATTTAGAAATATTTGGCAGACTAGATGGCCGAATGGTTCTTATCTGCCGTCACATTCTATGTATCTATGTATTGGACACGCAGACCAAAAGCCATGTGACAACTGCTACTTTAACATATCTTTATATAGTAATTATTATGACTTTGTATTAATTGCATGTCTTTGCAGCTTTGATGTATGTTTGCTACTATATGAACAAACTGATTATAGATTGCAAAAGAATTCTATTGGCCGTGCTTATAAAGAGATGTACGGGTTCAACATTCTAAGTGTGTAGCAGTCACCATGGAAACCATTAGAATGTTCCTATGATTGCTCCACTTTTAGAATGTTGCCCTCGATGTGCTCTTTGTCCATTGCCCAATGTCTGTAACTAAAGTAATGACAATAAGACAGCATTGCCAGCCACTGGCAGGCCTGGACTTCGTCAATAGTCCAATAGAATTCCGCTAGAGTTATTTCTGGATTAAAAACTATATATCTGGCAAAGCAAATTAATTAAATGATTTGACCCGTCTGGGTGCATGTTATTCATGAGATAGACTACACATAAAATATCTTATATTTCTCTTTTAGCTTTGCTTTCTGCTCAGTAATACAACATTTTGGCACTGTGGCATGGAAAAAAATATATCAAAGGGCACTGCTGTATAGGTCGAGTTCCACGACACCAGTACAGTTTATTTTAAATGTGTCTGTAGACTGTCATTTTCAGCTTACTTATGCTTTTTCTTATTTTCTTTTTCGGCAGCAAAAATCCTTTACAGAAAGATATCATGACTCCCAGTACGCCAAAGGTAAGTGTGGATGGCTCTCAAAGTTCTGTGTTGGCATTGATTGGCTGAAATTAAGTGGAATTAAATGGCTAGTAAAGGTTCAGCTTTAAGGAGAGAGTGTGGCTAGTGCTATTTGTACACGCTCTACTTGTGTTACCCATGAGACATGTATGTTTGTATTTCACGTGCCCATATCCAGTCTATGTCCTGTACTGTAAAACTAAACATTTATTTTGTTTATAGGGTTTCTCCATAAACACTACAGCCTGCTCTACTGATTATGATGCCGGGAGTACCCTTATCCTGTTCCCTGGTACTGCGGCAAACTATTTAGACACAGTTTGGCCACTTACCTGGATTCCTGGCAGGCTGGAGTGTCCCTTTAATAATATAATCCCACCCAGTATAACTAACTGTAACCTAACCTACACAGTGCACCTAACGTGTGTGGGAGCCTGGAGTGTCCCTTTAATAATATAAACCCACCCAGTATAACTAACTGTAACCTAACCTACACAGTGCACCTAATCGTGTGTGGGAGCCTGGAGTGTCCCTTTAATAATATAAACCCACCCAGTATAACTAACTGTAACCTAACCTACACAGTGCATCTAACGTGTGTGGGAGCCTGGAGTGTCCCTTTAATAATATAAACCCACCCAGTATAACTAACTGTAACCTAACCTACACAGTGCATCTAACGTGTGTGGGAGCCTGGAGTGTCCCTTTAATAATATAAACCCACCCAGTATAACTAACTGTAACCTAACCTACACAGTGCATCTAACGTGTGTGAGAGCCTGGAGTGTCCCTTTAATAATATAAACCCACCCAGTAAAACTAACTGTAACCTAACCTACACAGTGCACCTAACGTGTGTGGGAGCCTGGAGTGTCCCTTTAATAATATAAACCCACCCAGTATAACTAACTGTAACCTAACCTACACAGTGCAACTAACGTGTGTGGGAGCCTGGAGTGTCCCTTTATTAATATAAATCCACCCAGTATAACTAACTGTAACCTAACCTACACAGTGCACATAACGTGTGTGGGAGCCTGGAGTGTCCCTTTAATAATATAAACCCACCCAGTATAACTAACTGTAACCTAACCTACACAGTGCACCTAACACGTGTGGGAGCCTGGAATGTCCCTTTAATAATATAAACCCACCCAGTATAACTAACTGGAACCTAACCAACACAGTGCACCTAACGTGTGTGAGAGCCTGGAGTGTCCCTTTATTAATATAAACCCACCCAGTATAACTAACTGTAACCTAACCTACACAGTGCATCTAACGTGTGTGGGAGCCTGGAGTGTCCCTTTAATAATATAAACCCACCCAGTATAACTAACTGTAACCTAACCTACACAGTGCATCTAACGTGTGTGGGAGCCTGGAGTGTCCCTTTAATAATATAAACCCACCCAGTATAACTAACTGTAACCTAACCTACACAGTGCACCTAACGTGTGTGGGAGCCTGGAGTGTGTCTTTAATAATATAAACCCACCCAGTATAACTAACTGTAACCTAACCTACACAGTGCATCTAACGTGTGTGGGAGCCTGGAGTGTCCCTTTAATAATATAAACCCACCCAGTATAACTAACTGTAACCTAACCTACACAGTGCATCTAACGTGTGTGGGAGCCTGGAGTGTCCCTTTAATAATATAAACCCACCCAGTATAACTAACTGTAACCTAACCTACACAGTGCATCTAACGTGTGTGGGAGCCTGGAGTGTCCCTTTAATAATATAAACCCACCCAGTATAACTAACTGTAACCTAACCTACACAGTGCACCTAACGTGTGTGGGAGCCTGGAGTGTCCCTTTATTAATATAAATCCACCCAGTATAACTAACTGTAACCTAACCTACACAGTGCATCTAATGTGGGTGGGAGCCTGGAGTGTCCCTTTAATAATATAAATCCACCCAGTATAACTAACTGTAACCTAACCTACACAGTGCATCTATCGTGTGTGGGAGCCTGGAGTGTCCCTTTAATAATATAGACCCACCCAGTATAACTAACTGTAACCTAACCTACACAGTGCACCTAACGTGTGTGGGAGCCTGGAGTGTCCCTTTATTAATATAAATCCACCCAGTATAACTAACTGTAACCTAACCTACACAGTGCATCTAATGTGGGTGGGAGCCTGGAGTGTCCCTTTAATAATATAAATCCACCCAGTATAACTAACTGTAACCTAACCTACACAGTGCATCTAACGCGAGTGGGAGCCTGGAGTGTCCCTTTAATAATATAAACCCACCCAGTATAACTAACTGTAACCTAACCTACATAGTGCAACTAACGTGTGTGGGAGCCTGGAGTGTCTCTTTAACAGTTTCAAAGCTGAGCCACATAAAGAAACAGTGAACCTGCTGCTAATAGAACAGTAACTTTTCCATGCAGGAGTCAGGATAGGGACATTTAGCAGGAAGAATCATTCTCTACTTCAGTACCCGTTTTGCATTATAACGGTTAAGTCAATCTCGGCTCCCTTGGGGCAGTTTGTCAGTCACCGAGATCTCTTCCCATTACAGTGATACATTAGATTCATATCAGTGAGCAGATCAACTGACACCACCAAGAAGAGAGGATTAAAAAAAGTGTTTGTTTAATTAGCTTTTAGTGCAGTTTCACAGAAAATTGCTTCTTGCAACAGGCATATAAAAATAATATAATACTTGTAAAAGATGTAATAAATCGGGATTACAAAGAATTAAGAATGGGTTTTTGTATACCGATAGGGGATTTAAACGAGCCTTAAATCAGATGACTCCTGTTTCAGTCTATGGTCTAACGATACTTAGATTAACATCAGTCAATTGTCATATTTGACACCATCTGGAGAAGAAGCAACAACATCAAGCCCGTGTTGTACAAACAAGATATGGATTTGTCGTGTCTATGATTCTCTTGATCCTTTTTCAATAACAGCTGTCCAGTCCGTATTCCCGATATAATGCTTTTTATAAAAAAAAACCTTTGATCCCACGGAGGCAGTGGAATGACATCACATGATGCAACTACGAGGATTGCTTATAAGTCCCTCTCCAGAGCTCCTGGTGGCTTGTTTCACAGACCCGTACGCCTCTCGCATGGGACGGAAGGCTAACTGGCAACATTCCCTGTGAATTAAGGGTTTTGATTTAAGGGTTGCTCCAACTCCCAGTAGGAAGCCATTTTAGTCAACAAACACATTCAGCCTTTTTATGCCCAGGGATTAGATGGGACACGGGAGCTTTTCCAAATAAATAGGGGCCAGCTGTGTCTTGCAAGTTTATCCTCCTTAGCCCTCCTATGTGTCGTACAGTCCTGAGAGCTTTAACTTCAAGCTGCGGATTGAACTGAAAAGCCTTTTATTGCATCACCGTGCAAGGCTTTGAACCACTCGTTTCTGCCTGGAGTGCTCTGTGTCTTCCACATATTGTTATTCAGATGAAATTGCTTTCATACATGTGTTTAAAATGATTTCAGCTTTGGTTTTGAACAATATTATTTTTATAGGGTTTGACTCTTGGCCCGTCTAGACAGTTCTTGTTTAATTTATACAAATAGATTAAAGATATTGGGCCGGTACCTTGTGAATTTTTTATATAATGTATATTTTACTATTCTATGTTCTATGGATTCATGAGATTGTATTATACATTTTTTACATCTTATTCCTGCTCGACTTGTCTCTCCAAACGTAGCCCCTGACTAATGAAGTCAGCGAGGGATTGGAGGGTGTTCATTGCTTTAAAAGGCAGTACAATGGGGAATGTAACAAATTAAAATGGCTTTTGGGTCGTATGAAAAGCTTTAAAAAAAGATCTGGTTAAATAGTTACAGAGTTATTCAGTAAATTGAGAATTGTGTAGAATTGACAAAGGAACTTGAAATTTGATGTCAAAACAGTTAAATTTGACAAATTCTCTCATTCAGTTATCTTTCCAGTTTGGCTAACGTGAGCTAAAATTTGCAGTAAGCTTTTCAACTTTTTGTAATAGTTAATAATTAATAATAGCTCTATTTTAGGGAGAGGGAAACCAAATACAGTCAAATGTATCAAACGCACATAAGAGCAATCAAAGCACAATAACCACTTCAATTTATTGTCCCGGTTATTAATGCAAATGGAGTTTGCAGTTCATCTGTTTTTTAGTTATGGAACTCTACTCTCCCGGTTCAATGATATGCAGTGAGCAGTGGCCTACAACGACATTCTGCCAAATCGCCACAGCCCGTCCACATCACCGAAGCTGGAAAAGGTTCTTTGTGTCCATTTAATTCTCCTTTATGACATTGCAGTATAATGGCGGCAAGTTGTGGGGGTACTTTTAACATCAGAATAAGGCCCATTAGTTTTCTGTGCATCCTAACGTATTTCTGATCCACCATCTTTCGGCCTCACTCATCCAAGCCAATTAAAACTGGGCAATTGCTGAATTTGGCTGAAAACAGTGTTTCACATATCCAGTATCCTTCCTTAATTCTTATATATTATCATGTTATATACTTGTGGCCAAATTAATATGGACAGTGCTCTTTGAGATATAATATCCGTTCCTAAAATTACTGCTACTCATAATACACCTTTTTTACGATTTGATAACTGTGGTTTCTACAATTTAGAAGGCTATAAATTTTAATCATTAAACAGTAACAGTCACGTGACGTACACATTAACAAACACAAGTATGATCCTTAAATTGCTCATGGTATTTAAAATAAAAAGGGTCCATTCTTTGTCTCTATGACAGTTTATCCTTCTCCAACGAGCCCTATTTAGGATTCCTATGCTGGAGAAGATGACTAGATAGAATATAGATACAGACAGCAAAATAAATATATAAAAGAAAATAAAATTACCCGGCTGGGCTTCTGGGATCATTTATTGTGCGTAGGTTATAGTTCTTAAATGATAACTGCTATTATAATCGCTTTGAATGCTTCCAGCCGGTTAGGGGAGGGCATGCAGGCAGAACATATGTCACTACACCACCTCTGTGTTAAGTGATAAGTACCTATTTAGATAGGAGAGTTAAAGCCAAAAGCTTTAAACAGGAAACACTTTGTGCTGGAATAAAAACAGGCGAGATAGACGTATAAAAACAGGGTTATTTGTTCCGCTGACAGGAGCTGTGATGGATGGTTAAAAAAAAATATCTGTTTGTTATGCTGTATTATCAGACAGCAAAGCCCATCCATTAATGGCTTCAAATAAGCGTCTTTTCAAAGTTGCATTGCAGCACAGACGGCAGAATATCTTCCTTTTGTTAAAGTTGATGGAGCGACTGCACTTGGTTTTCCCGACAAGAATTGGCAAAACTCTAATCTTCTTTTGGTTCATTCACTGTGCAGATATTTACTTATTTGTTTAATTTTTTTCTTATTAAAGATTTTCGTAGGTATTACAGCTGCAGGTTACAGAGATGTAGAATGTCACACTTTATCAGATTGCTCATATTCAGAACTTTAACATAAATGATACTTAGCACAAACGCAACACGAAAGGTAACACAAACACAACACGACAGGTAACACAAACGTAACCTGAAAGGTAACAAAAACACGACACAAAAGGTAGCACAAACACAACACGAAAGGTAAAAAAAAAGACACGAAAAGTAACAAAAACAACATGAAAGGTAACACAAACACAACATGAAAGGTAACACAAGCACAGTATGAAAGGTAACACAAACACAACATGAAAGGTAACATAAACATAACATGAAAGATAACAAAAACACAACACGAAAGGTAACAATAACACAACACGAAAGATAACAAAAACACGACATGAAATTTAATACAAAAAAAATGAACGGTAACACAAACAGAACATGAAAGGTAACACATACATAATGTGAAAGGTAAAACAAACACAGCATGAAAGGTTACACATTCACAGCACTAACGTTAACACAAACACAGCACGAAAGGTAACAAAAAACAGCACGAAAGGTAACAAAAACACGATATGAAAGGTAACACATTCACAGCACTAACGTTAACACAAACAGCACGAAAGGTAACAAAAAACAGCACGAAAGGTAACAAAAACACGATATGAAAGGTAACACAAACACGACATGAAAGGTAACACAAACACAGCATGAAAGGTAACACAAACACAACATGAAAGGTAACACAAACACAGCATGAAACGTAACACAAACACAACATGAAAGGAAACACAAACACAGCATGAAAGGAAACACAAACACAGCATGCAAGATAACACAAACAAAGCATGAAATGTAACACAAACACAACACGAAAGATAACACAAACACAACATGAAAGGTAACACAAACACAACATTTTATGAATCCGGTGCTCGGTAAGATTGGAGTACGGTATGGTAGTAATAAATGAGCAGTATCTCTGTGTTTACCTGATGGTAATGTGTCCATTTCATGAACCAAGTGAGTGAAAAGGAGAGCAGAGTATTAGAGAATAGGTGACAGAATAGATCGAGGACCTACAGGAAGACTAGGAGCAGTTCTAGGTGAAGGTTTTGATTCCTATAATTAATTTATTAATAACCATCCATAACAATAATAATCACCCCTAATACAAATGATTAAATAGTAAATAGTGTCTGGCTGAATGTCCACAAATCTTCCTATTAGGGGAGTATAAAGTAATGTTGGCTCTGTAAGTGTTAGCAAACTACATGTCCCATGATGCTCAGTAAGCCTGTAGGAAATGTTGATCACATTATAGTTGAATGCAGACTCACGTCTATTGGCTCAGGATTAGATTGGTAAAGCGCTCTGCAAAATATAGCATTTTATTCTCTTTTAAACCATGTATCAAAAATGAATATTAAAGAGAAAGTCCAAAATTGCCATCTGATGCCAGCACACACAGCATGCTTACGCCAGACATTCAATCGAAGCACAGGCCCCCCTGTCCGTGCCTCCTCTGTACTCCTCTAAAAACATTCTCCTTGACTTTTCTCTCCCTCCGTTGAGGAGTGCCATCAGGCAAATAGAGTCAGGGTGAGGGAGAACTTGGACTCAGTAATGGAATGGAGCTGTATTTTAAATCTTTTTTTAATTAAACTTTGTGGGGAAGGTGGGGATTACTTTAACCAAAACCAGTGTTTTATGAAATATAGAGCCCACAGGTCCTCCCCTCCCTCGCACCACAAGGAAGTATCTCTAGTGGCTGTCTCGTTGACAGCCACTAGAGGCTGTCTTAGTCCTGCAAGGTAATTATTGCAGTTTCTCAAAAACTGCTGTGTTTTATATTTCAGGACTAAGTGGGACTGGGACACGGCACCCAGACCACTTCAATGAGTTGAAGTGTTCTGGATAACTATAGTATCCCCTTAAATATAAATAATCTATTAGAGAACAGAGAAAATGCTTCCTCCCAGTCGTAGAAGAAGCCATTTTTCCAGTATGCTATGGGCCTGCTGGTTTTAATAGTAGGGTGCGTGATTTATTAAATTTTATTCGTTGTTGAGAGAATTTTAAGTCAGCTCAAACAATCAGAATAACATCAGTGAGCCTGGTATCCTATCAGAATCATGCCAGTAAGTTTGTGGGTGGCACTGAATGCATACTTTTTTTTTTTTTTTTTTTTAAATCATCAATTTTAGAGAAATTAAAAATTGGGAAAACAACCCTGAACATGTGCGCAGTTGAAGCTCTGTGTTTTGATTTATGTCTTTGTTGCCTTTGGGAGAGGTGGTGTCCTGTTTAGTAAAAATTGTTTTGGGGGGAAATAAAATAAAGTGTTTTTCCTTTTGAAATATGAATATTGTTTGAAATCTGTATTCAAAATACAAACCAGAGAAGCAATGTTTATTATTTTTTTTATTCAAACAATTTATCTATATATATATATATATATATATATATTATTTTTTTTTTTTTTAGACAGATGAAATAACTTAGACAGTAATAAACATAAAAAAGTAGGAACAGAATCTCAGCCACCCCAATCCTCCTCTATCTCCCCATCTCTCCCCAGCCAAGCATCCCCTTCTCCCTTGTTCTCCCCCTCGAACCAAAAGCCCCCATATAAAAGCCCCAAGTGTTATTTTCTTTAATACATTGAACGTCTGTTATAGTGTCATTTCCCATGAATGAATACAGTGGTTTAGTCTTCTCCAAGAAAGGAAAAGATGAACAGAGAGAGAAAAAAAAACAAAAAACAAAGTTTGTGTTTCCCACTAGTTTCTTCTAAGATTCTTTTTGCTTTGGTAAAAATAGGATTTTTTTTTTTTTTTTATATTAGGGCTTCTTCAAAGATGACAGAAAATAAATGTGCCCGTGATACTCAGTACAGCTAGTTCGCTGTATTTTCATTGCCAGGGGCATATCCTACTGTTAAATTTAATGATTCATTTTAAAACAATCAAACTATTAGACCCCAGTTTAGCTGTACTTTTAGTTGCTGCCGTTACAGGACTCGGAATGTTAGATTAAATAGTGAGAGGTTACAAGTTTGAGAAAGAGACGCTAGCATATGTCCCAGATTTAAGTGGGATCACGGAGATAGAGTTCTGCCAAGATAGAATGAGCAGGTGAACAGGGAGCACAGCTTGGGCAAAATTTATAGCCGTGGTGCCATTAAGGAAAAAATTAGCCGATGGCGGCTATCATATTAAAGGGTGAGAAAGCCGTGAATTATTTTTTTTAAGATCTTATTGCTTACAATGATAATTTTACCTTACAAAAGGCCACTTTTAATGAGCGAACTAAGGAAGGAGTCATGATTTAATGCCATTTTTCGTCTTTCACTTTTTTTTTTTCAAAACACATTTTATTACGTTTTTTTTTATACTTTTGGTCTGTTTTACAAATCCAAATGACCTTTTTTTTTGTGAAAAGGCTTTGGGGGATATTTGTTTCCTGGTGCAATGTTAAAATGTCAATTTATCATTTGTGTGAAC
Organism: Pelobates cultripes; assembly: GCA_933207985.1. Taxonomy (NCBI): domain Eukaryota; kingdom Metazoa; phylum Chordata; class Amphibia; order Anura; family Pelobatidae; genus Pelobates; species Pelobates cultripes. The sequence goes on from OW240919.1 coordinate 10,787,103, forward strand.
TTTGAGACCCTAAAACAATTTTGAAAAAGGTGGGATACCGTCCTCTTTTGTGATAATCTATATTAAGAGTTCTTTATGTCCTTCTACATGAAACATATTCCATTTCTCAGGATAACACAGTATCTCATTACAAGGGATTGTTTGAAACAGAGAGAATCCAAATAGAATCTTTTATTTTTACAATTGTTAAACTTGTAACACAGTATAGGCTGCATTCTGTGCTAAAAAAAAAATACAAAATGGACAATACAGAGGCAGGCACTGAATTCCATTTGAAATAAATATGGCTGCTTCGTTGACCAATTTTAAACTTCTACTTATGGGAATCCGATCATAGCCTTTATTTACAGATCTCTACAGGTTACCTGGAAATCAGTTTGATCTGACTTTAGCGATCCTGGCGAACAGGCAGGGACTGATCTGTTACGTTAAACAGGCTAGCTGGAAATGCTTGACTCTCCTGTCTCTTGGGACTGCTGCTGGGACGGTGACCGACCGCATGCTCACTTTCCTGTAGGTCAAAGGGGGTTATGTCTACCTTGAAGGTTTGCTTGACAACCTTCAAGCAAACAACCTTCTACCTGGTCAGATACTGTGAGACTTGCTCCAGCAGTATGGTGGCTTCCGCTTGTGAAACAGCAGTTCATGAGCATGAGTTGGACCCCATTGAAGCAGACTTGACATGGTATGAACTACTTTAGTTCTTCCTTTTTGTTTTAAGGTAACACTTGAGGCACCACAACCGTTATTGGTTATCGGTTATAGTGTCTGTACCCTCAAATCCTCAAGTCAATATTAAACCATTTTTGAACACTGAATGAGGGTATCTGGCCTTCTACAGTCCAGCCCCAACTGGTGGTATGGGTAAGCCAGAGATCACACTCTTCCTTGGCTATACCATTTCATACCAACAATGGTTGGCTGTGACAGACTAAAAGTGGTCATCTGACACGCTCAGCCAGTCTCCTCCGTCCATTACTGCTTGAGTTAATGCTTCCTCATTAGCCCAAGCAACAGATTTTTCATGTCTAGGTCGGTGCCTTTTCACTGCCTCGTTTGGTGGTTTTTACCTGACACGGGAAGAGAAAGTTTGTTTGGCCAGTGTGGTAAGAGAGTGAAATATTAGGAAAGGGGCACAGCAGATGGGAAAATGTGTTAATTTGTGGATGAACCAGAAAAGCAGAGTTGTGGTATAAAAATGGTACACCTTTATAAAGTACAAATTATATTAAAGTTGAATAGTGATTGTAAATGTGGTTTCGATTTTCCAAAATCAAGTGTCCGCACAATGTGTGTTTTATTAAATTTATTTTAAAAATAAAATACATCTTAGGTTTCTAAATTATTTTCTAGTGTCTTAGATAAATGAAGGATTTTTCAGGCGTAACAATTATTTTAATCTCGCAGGCCTCCTGTACCCGCCCTAATTCCGTAAACCAAAAGATAAAAACTGATTATCACGTCTTATAAAATAGGAGAATAAAGTGTATGAGCTGATGTTTCCTATGAGAGACAGGGGAAGTGTGACTTGGCATGAATTTCTCTATACTTAACATGCTAGCTGGGTATTTAGAATTGAAGTGGTTTCCACACAATTTAAAAATAGACAGTTTATTAATCTAAACTGCAAGCACATGTGGAAGAGGCCTACAGATTGACATCCACGGGATTAGTTTAGCCTTGCCTTTTTCTAGAGGTCATCTCCAAGGTACACGGCAGGAATGCTGAATAAATGTGGCCAGTACTGAACTCAAAAAACTAATACATAACGCTTAATTTACTGTCTCCTAAGGCGAGACGACCATTTTTCACATAACAATATTGGATTACAGTTGCACAGGCTATGAATTTATTTTTCTCTTTGTTACATTTTATTTTTGCACTTTTTTTTTTTTTTACCCCCTGCGTGTGTTCTAATAAAAAAAATATATATGCAGTTTAGTTCTTTCAAAAAGGTTAGAGAAAAACGCTGGGTGGGGTGCTTCATCTGCACGAGACCTACAATTATACATATCTGTGTTGGTTAATAGGATTCAAAGTAAAGAGCAATTCCTTTTTATGGGTTTGCGACATAAAAGATCAAATCCCTGGCAGATGCCCCATTGAGCCAACTCAAGTTAGCAGTCTTAGAAAGATGTTCTCTTTGACAGATGATCAAATAAACGGTGCGTTTTGTGTGTTTGGAAAGCTTGGTACAATAGAATAAAGGGCACACACAAAAATAGTACATAAAAAGGTTTTTGGAATTTTGCGATTTGTAACAATTTGTCTGACCTTTTCATCATTTTCCCCTTCTCTCCTTTTCTCTCTTGCACAGTCTGTTTTGTTATCGACTTCAATCAAGAGAGAGGGTGAATCTCCGACATCGTCTCCCCATTCGGCAGAAGACATTCACCACTCGGACAGATATCAGGTGTGTAGACATGAAAGGCGCAAGGATTACAAAACGAAAGATAACAAAATAAGGGGGCTAATTACTGCCCCAGACCCAAAAAAGGTGACATAACTATGTCATTTTTTAATGTTGAAGGAGTCCTGCTATTGCTAGACAGACATGGCAGTGCTTGTGTTGTTTTCTATAAATGTCCACATTAAAATATAGAGAATAGCATTCTAAGCTATGGGGACACTGTAGGCACCATTTCATTTCACTGATTTGCTTATGCTGCCTGGAGTTTCCTGGCGCCGTCCCTCCATTTAGTATTATATCAATTCTGAGCAATTTAACATTGAATGAGGCTCCCGGGCCACCTATAGCCCAGCCTTAGTAGAGGTGTGGCTAAGGCAGAGGTTGCACACTTCCTTCTAGCCATACCGATTCATACCAGCAATGGGCACAGTGACTGACTGTAAGCGGTCAGCTGACACTCTCAGCCACTCACTGCCGCCCATTACTGCTTACAGCAGGCAAAGTAGCATAGACGGAAGGGGGCTAACGCGTTTTGTGCCTCATCAGCACTTCATCAGGACTTCAGCGTTTAACAATTAAAAACAGTTTAACACTAAATGGTAGGACGACACCAGGGGACTCCGGGCACTATAGCCACTTCAATAAAATTAAGTGGTTACCGTGCTTAGAGTGTCCCTTAAAAAGCACACTCCTGGCTGTAAATGACCTTTTAATACATTGTATAGATAACTACACTCACGTTTACAGTCCCTGCATTTACATTGGTTACAACTTTTGCAGTGAGTTCTGTACAAACCAGGAAGAGGACCAGCCAATAAGAAGGTTCCAATTCTGTTCAATGGAACCTTGATTTATCCCATAAACCCCTACTAAGGACTCTAGTTAGAGTTGTGTGAGTGGATCACTGGTGATCAGTTGCCTTCTGAAATACGTGGGTTACCTTTTTTTCCTGAATCACAAAACGCATATTTTTTTTCCCCAAATGAAAAAATTTAACAAATTTACAAGTTTTTGCAGTTACTTCTCCAAGGGGCTCTCTGCACCATAAGCACTATTCCTATTTGAGATTAATTAGAGTGACTAAAGAATCAAATGAAGAATTAATGTCGATTTATAGTGATTTTCTCTCTGCCTCTTTATTAAATCACCTCATCAGGCTGAGCCTAATGAGAGTTATCCAAATCTGTGAAGAAGTCTCAAAAATGTGTAGGCAATTATTATTATTATTATAATGTTATTTATTTAGCGCCATCAAATTCCGCAGTGCTTTACAATGGGTGGACGAACAGACATGTAGTTGTAACCAGACAAGTTAGACACACAGGAACAGAGGGGTTGAGGGCCCTGCTCAATGAGCTTACATGCTAGAGGGAGTGGGGTAAAATGACACAAAAAGGTAAGGATAGTATTAGAATAGTGACAGTTGCAGAAGAGGAATCAGTCAGGAGCTATTAACAGTTTAATTGATGCGCTTTTATAAAGAAGTGGGTTTTTAACGATTTTTTTAAGGAGTGGAGACTGGGTGAGCATCTACTAACACTTGAGGGAGGAAAGACTAGAATTTCAGTTTTGGTCAAGTTTAGTTTAAGGAAGTGGGCAACCATCCAGTTAGAAATAGCAGAGAGGCAGTCAGAGACACTAGTCAAGAGTGAGGGGGAGAGATCAGGAGAGGACAGGTAGATTTGCATGTCATCCGCATAGAAATGATATTGGAAGCCAAAGGAGCTAATGAGTTTACCAAGGGAGGCAGTATAGATGGAGAACAGTAGGGGACCAAGGACTGAACCCTGGGGGATACCAACAGAGAGGAGTTGGGGAGAAGAAGCAGAGCCAGAGAAAGAAACACTGAAAGAGCACTGGGAGAGGTAGGAAGAGCACCAGGAGAGAGCAATATCTTGTAGACAAATATTGCGGAGCATGGGAAGAAGCTGTTGATGATCAACAGTGTCAAAAGCCGCAGACAGGTCAAGGAGAATTAGGATAGAGTAGTGACCACGAGATTTTGCCACGAGTAGACTTTGGTCAGTGCCGTTTACACAGAGTGCTTAGCGCGGAAACCAGACTGAAGTGGGTCTAGCAGAGAGTTGGACTAGAGGAAGTCTGTCAATCTCACATACACAATTCTTTCAAGGATCTTGGATGCAAAAGGCAGTAGCGAGATAGGACGATAGTTGGATGGGGAGTTAGGGTCAAGATTGGGCTTCTTTAGAATTGGGGTTACAGTTGCATGTTTGAAGGGCGATGGAAATATACCAGAGAAGAGAGAGAGATTGAGAATTTTAGTGAGAGGTGGAGAAAGAGAAGAAGACAGAGTATGGATCAAATGCGAGGGAATTGGATCTGGGGAGCACGTGGTGGGGCGGGAGGACTGGAACAGAGCAGAAACCTCTTCCAATGTAGCGGGTTCAAATGAACATAGAACAGCAGAGGGGTGAAGTTTGGGGAAGTATTGTAAGGGGAAGAAGAAAGATGAGAGATTTCTTCTCTGATTGTAGAGATCTTGTCAGTGAAGTCAGTTGCAAAGTCGGAGGCGGTCAAGTTAGTAGGTGGAGGAGGAACAGCAGGGAGAAGAAGAGAATTAAATGTGTGAAATAGTCGTTTGGGTTCGCGGGAGAGTGTGGTTATGAGGGTATTGAAGTAATTAACTTTTGCAGAGGAAAGAGCCAAGATGTATAAGCTCAGCATATTTTTTTAGTGGAGAAAGTCAGATGCACAGTGAGACTTTCTCCAACAGCGTTCAGCAGTTCTGGAGCATTTTTGGAGGTATCGAGTGAGCTTGGTGTGCCAGGGTTTTTGTTGGGGGTGCCTGCGGCGTTTAAATGTACAAGGTGCCATGATGTCTTGTTGGGAGGAGAGGGTGGAATTGTAGAAGGAGGTTGCAGAACAGGACAGGTGAGGTTTGAGATAGGTAAAAGGAGAGCTTGGAGATTAGTGGAGAAATACTCTAGGTCAAGACATTGGAGGTTTCTGTGAGAGTGATGTTCAGACGGTGGTGTCAATTGGGTCTTAGGTATGCCAATGTCAAAAGTTAGCAGATGGTGGTCAGATAGAGGAAAATGAATATTGGAGAGATTAGAGGCAGTACAGAGGTTGGTGAAGGCAAGACCAAGAGTGTTTCCTGCTGTATGGGTTGCTAAATTGGACCATTGCATTGCAATCACTCGATATCTGTGATATCTGGGAGTCATTCACTTGCTCCCGCTCCTTGCCCTGTACGTGGGGACAAGTTGGCGGGAGAATAACAGGAAATGGAGCTGGAAAAAAGTGTTGGCTGCCGGGCGCAGTAAAGAAGACAGGAACGAAGAGCAAAGTGCAATGCTGATAAGAGAGAACTTGCAGTGTGTGTCAGTCTGTATGTTTGTGTATGTCAGTCGGCACATGGGTCTGTGTGTGTGTAGGTATGGGTCTGTGTGTATATATGGGTGTGTGTGTGTGTATTGGTCTGTGTGTGTGTGTATGGGTCTGTGTGTGTGTGGCTGTATAGGTCTCTGTGTGTATGTATGGGTCTGTCTGTGTGTGTGTGGGTGTGTGTGCGTGGGTGTATGTATGGGTCTTTTTTTTTATGAGTCAGTGTGTGTGTGTATGTATCTGTCTGTGTATGTATTGGTCAGCATGCGTCTGCATGGGTCAGTGTGTGTCTTTATGGGTCAGTGTGTGTGCGTATGTATGGATCTGTTTGTGTGTATGGGTCTCTGTGTGTGTGTGTTGGTCAGCGTGTGTCTGCCTGGGTCATTGTGTGTGTTTATGAGTCAGTATATATATATATATATATGTCTGTTTGTGTGTCTTTATAAGTCAGCATGTGTGTATGGAGGAGGGTCAGTGTGAGCGTGTATGGTCAGTGTGTGTGTCTGTATGGGTCAGCGTGTGTGTGTATTGGTAAGTTTAAGTAATTCTGCATGACTCGGTGTAATAAATGGGGCAGCAAAGATTTTTTAGCCTAGGGCGGCAAAAATCCTTGCACCGGCCCTGTCCTTGACCATAACTCCCATCATTCTGACTACACAAGGTGCAGCTGTGTAACAGCTGGAATGGTGCACTTGCCCTGCCCAAGTCTGGCTTTGTAACACCTGCCCTTGTGTACTCAGCACGCATTCTGTGTCTGTCTCCCGAGCAGCACGAGTGTTTGATTCCGTCACTGTCTGAGTCAAGCTGTCAAGCTGAGAGTGACTGTGTACCTTGTACTGCAAATGCTTTTGCACTTGGCAGATTGAACTGATCCAGCCTACAGAGAGGAATAGTCAGTAGGCAGCATTTCATAAAGTCTGTCATTACAGCCGGACTGACATGTCTCTGTCTGAGAGCCATTAGTATAGACAAGCTCTGAGATGTTAACCTCCCAGCGGTTGACAAGTGTGGCATTGCAATCCACCAAAAATAGAAGGGACAAGACAGAGGGGAAAAAATAGGGGGGGGGGGGGAAACCCAGCGTGTCAATCGCACAGAATGCACAACACTTGATTCCACACATTTCACCGATGATAGACATGCGTGCACTTATTATTTACACAAATGAAAACCGACACTGGGATTTATTTACTAACCTCGGACTTGTGAAGAATTGTCATTTTAAACCGAAATAGTAAAAATCGATAAATTTGCAGTTCTTTATTCATGTTGGTTTAAAATGTGCAGTTTCTTTGTTTTCCTGTTTAGTAAGTAAACCCCAAAGTCTTTGAATCTGTTTGTATGGTATCATAATTTATTAGACGTTGTAATTGCATACTTTTTTTAAAGGAGAATTTTTTTTCTCCACAAGAACGCTGAGCTTAATGTTTTTCCTCCTTATACACGGGATGGTTAGCTCGTTATGGTGGTTAGAGCATGCTTTTAATGATTCGTGTTGAATGACATGGATTTATTTATCCTATATTTGGTGTTTCCACATATTTACCGGTAACATATAGCTCAGTAGTTAGTGTTCCAGCTGACGCTTCACACGGGTACAGCTTTAATCTCTCCACGTCTCTCTGGTTTTTGTGAATTTGTATTCTCATGATCCTGAATCAGCCTAAAACGTAGTTAATTGTCATGGTAAATGAGGTTATTGAATGTGGTATCTGTAAGATGGACACCAGCTATTCATATTATTACCCTACTTGTTGGCTAATATATCTTGGGGGAAAATAAGTATTCACACACACACTCTCTCTCTCTAAGGGGGACAGAGAGTGAAACACTCACGGTTATTCGCTGAACTCTAATATAAATCCGACCGGCAAAGCAGTGGTAAAAAGTTGTTACTTAAGCCAAAGTGAAGATTTTGTTTTTCCAGATGAACTACTTTTGCCTCAGTTTGTTCCCGCTTGGTTCTAATTTGTGAAAATTTGGAGTTTAGAGAAAAGCCATGTCACTGTCCAGGGCTCTAGCTAGGACCCCCAATTTTCTAATAGAAATTATTTTTATTTTTTTTGTCAGGAAGATTAGATTGTCATGACAGACAAGTAGACAGGGCGACTGCCTTAGTAAAGTGGATTTTTAAAATGTTTTCACACCTGAATAATGACAGAAAAAAAGGCCTTCTTTATTACAGATGGACAAACACAACCTGGGGGTCTGTAAGTTTTAACATATAGAGTGTACAGATAGATCTAAACCATTGCAATCCAGGTACCACTGCCATCCTCTGATTGAGAGAGTTTAGGGGGGAGACCCCCATTTACTGAAAGGAGCACTCCCAGGGAAGCAACTCGTTTATATGTGCTGTTTTCTGGGTCTTCCGGGAAAAGCGGCTCAATCCTGGTCTGATTTATGATAAAACAGGGGCGCTACTGGTGGAGGAGAGGGGCTGACAGGTGCTGGAGCACCAAATGGGCTTAATTTTGGTTCCATTTAATTTGTTAGCCTGAGTCCCTTGTAATACTGAGAGAAAAATAACACACTTATATAATTTGTGTAAGTGCCACTTTAATTCAGCATATTTGCAGTAAATTATACAGCATGGTGTGTGGGGTATTACTGTGGCTTTTAATGCAGTGCATACAGGGTTAATCATAGGTGTCAGAAGTCACATATTTGCTGCAACAGTCCTGCATTTTTGGGTACTCTACCAGCAAAAATACACCCCAGGGACCTGTCCCGCATTTTGAAATCTGCTGCTAGGAAGGGACTGGGCACTAGGAACGTACAGAGTGTTTCAGCAGCACTGCGGGATAGTCTGCATGAGGGGACAGGCTGTCACTCAACCTGGCTGCTCTGTTTAGGGTTAGCCCTGGCATAGTACACTGGGCATCCTGCTCCCTTCTGTACACTGGAACGCTGGCAGGGATCACTGACAACGATTGGTTAAAGGAACACTATAGTGTCCTGAATACAAACATGTATTGCTGACACTACAGTTCTAAAAGCGCTATTTAGAGTGTCCCTTTAATATAGCATGGCCTAGGGTTCATACAGCAGGGGTGGAGTTATAAACATATGTTCATATACTACTCTGGATTCAATCAAAGATTTAATGTCACAATTTGATTTATACAAAACATTAGGGTTTAGGGATGGACCTGTGCGTGGAGTAGGGCTGGTTTTAGGAGGGTCTTAAAGAGGCACTCCGGTCACCATAACAACTTAATCTAAATGAAGTTTTTATTGTGCCAGGAGGCCCCCAGACACACTCCTACTTTAAGCAGTTAAACCTTGCCCCTCTGTTATTTAATGCAATCTGCTCTTTTGTGAATACATTTTGAGGTGACTTTACTGGGTACATTGCACATCTTGTTTGTGCCCCTGCCCTTTTATTCTGCTTAGAATGGATAAAGGTGAATTCTCCGACAAGGGAGCTTCGGTGAGAAGACAAGACTTCATAAAGTGTCCATAACTAAATGGTTCCATAGAAACCCCAATGTCTTTAATGTATTTTTACTGAACCCTGGCCAGTCTACAAAAATAATGGCACAGTGAGGATCAGGTATAATTTTGGCTTCTAAAGCAGGCTCCTTCCTACTGACCTGAAGGACAATAAGGAGGAGGGGAGGTACTTTTATACTAATCTCACAGTTCTGAGGCTTTGGTGATGTTGTCTATAGGCATGTGACCTACAGCTGTATGATTAGATTTTGTAGGATAATCGGATCTTGACACAAACCTTTCAAGAGACGTGCTCATCATTCCTTGCTCTTAATGTGAGATAGCATTTGTACAAGGAATATATTGAGTTATTCTATATCTTACACACTCATTGATTTCCTTGAATCTCTCGGTTGTACTTACATTATACTTTAAGGTCATTGTACATACTGCTTAGGTTCAAAATAAAGAGTATTAAAGTTTATCTATACATTCTGCTAGGAGAAATGCGAAACAACATACAGATTTTAATAATTAAGGTGGCAGGATACCTATCTAAGAAGAGGATTGATTGACAGGGAGAACAGGAGAACCCTCATAAAGGAGATGCTTCCACTTTGTCATCCAGCAAGTATTTCTCAGACCAGACTTGCACTGAGCCTATAGCGCTCTGTAACGCCAACATTTACTGATATCAAATGCAACTGTGTTATTGGTGAAACACGGCAGGTTAGAAAAGAGGGACACAAATGGAGGGTTTGTGAAGATATCACTACTCGGGTACATCAACCAGAAAAAAAAGGAAGTATGTCAGAAAGGGGAGAGCAGGGTTCTGCTAAACTTTGTCTTTTTTTACAAAAACTATTTAAGTAAAAAAACTGTAAATTACATAAATGTTCTATGTTGGTGCCTGGATTGTCCCGTAAAAGGTTACTCTGAGTAATGTAGTGGTATGGTGAGAAGAGATTGGGTGCTTAAAAAATGGGTTCTTCTGCCACTCAGGTCTGGTATAAATTCAGAGCCTAGATACTCAACTCTTACAAAACAGGGACATTAGAATACCAAAAAGGGATGAGGGATTAGGCCCAAGTAGGTACTGTCCCTTCTTAAAGCGGCACCGTCACCCCTCCCACTTTGTCTCGAAAATTTCATACCCCCGACACTAGTAGACACTGGGCAGAGCTATTGCCGGCTTGAAGTGTCAATCTCCCACAGCCGTTACTAGACACATTACTGGGAGTATTATTGCTGTGGAGCTCTGTTACACACTCAGACACATTACTGGGAGTATTATTGCTGTGGAGCTTCGTTATACACTCAGACACATTACTGGGAGTATTATTACTGTGGAGCTCTGTTATACACTCAGACACATTACTGGGAGTATTATTGCTGTGGAGCTCTGTTATACACTCAGACACATTACTGGGAGTATTATTGCTGTGGAGCTCTGTTATACACTCAGACACATTACTGGGAGTATTATTGCTGTGGAGCTCTGTTATACACTCAGACACATTACTGAGAGTATTATTGCTGTGGAGCTCTGTTATACACTCAGACACATTACTGGGAGTATTATTGCTGTGGAGCTCTGTTATACACTCAGACACATTACTGGGAGTATTATTGCTGTGGAGCTCTGTTATACACTCAGACACATTACTGGGAGTATTATTGCTGTGGAGCTCTGTTATACACTCAGACACATTACTAGGAGTATTATTGCTGTGGAGCTCTGTAATACACTCAGACACATTACTGGGGAGCTCTGTTATACGCTCAGACACATTACTGAGAGTATTATTACTGTGGAGCTCTGTTATACACTCAGACACATTACTGGGAGTATTATTGCGGTGGAGCTCTGTAATACACAGACACATTACTGGGAGTATTATTGCTGTGGAGCTCTGTTATACAATCAGACACATTACTGGGAGTATTGTTACTGTGGAGCTCTGTTATACACTTAGACACATTACTGGGAGTATTATTGCAGTGGAGTTCTGTTATACTCTCAGACACATTACTGAGAGTATTATTACTGTTGAGCTCTGTTATACACTTAGACACATTACTGGGAGTATTATTGCTGTTGAGCTCTGTTTTACACTCAGACACAATGGGAGTATTATCGCTGTGGGGCTTCGTTATACACTCAGACACATTACTGGGAGTATTATCGCTATGGAGCTCTGTTACACTCAGACACATTACTGGGAGTATTATTGCTGTGGAGCTCTGTTACACTCACATTACTGGGAGTATTATTGCTGTGCAGCTCTGTTACACTCAGACACACCAACAATATGGAGCTCCTAGAAAAGAGGGACATTAGGATAAAAATGAGAAAGAGGAATTTAGGCCCCAAATAGGGACTGTCCCTTCTCAATAGGGACACTTGGGTGCTATGGGTTATCCCACAATCTACAGAGCATGTTACTATGGGGGCTGCAGAGCATGTTACTCTGGGGAGCTGCAGAGCATGTTACTATGGGGGCTGCAGAGCATGGTACTATGGGAGGTGCAGAGCATGTTACTCTGGGGAGCTGCAGAGCATGTTACTATGGGGAGCTGCAGAGCCTGTTACTATGGGGGCTGCAGAGCATGTTACTGTGGGAGTTGCAGAACATGTTACTGTGGGAGCTGCAGAGCATGTTACTTTGGGGGCTGTAGAGCATGTTACTATGGGGAGCTGCAGAGCATTTTACTATGGGGAGCTGCAGAGCATGTTACTTTGGGGGCTGCAGAGCATGTTACTCTGGAGAGCATGTCATTATGGGAGCTGCAGAGCTTGTCACTATGGGAGCTGCAGAACATGTTACTCCGGGAAGCTGCAGAGCATGTCAGTATGGGAGGTGCAGAACATGTCACTATGGGAGCTGCAGAGCATGTTACTCTGGGGAGCTGCAGAGCTTGTTACTATGGGAGGTGCAGAGCATGTTAGTCTGGGGAGCTGCAGAGCATGTTACTCTGGGGAGCTGCAGAGCTTGTTACTATGGGAGGTGCAGAGCTTGTTACTATGGGGAGCTGCAGAGCATGTTACTTTGGGGGCTGTAGAGCATGTTACTATGGGGAGCTGCAGAGCATTTTACTATGGGGAGCTGCAGAGCATGTTACTTTGGGGGCTGCAGAGCATGTTACTCTGGAGAGCATGTCATTATGGGAGCTGCAGAGCTTGTCACTATGGGAGCTGCAGAACATGTTACTCCGGGAAGCTGCAGAGCATGTCACTATGGGAGGTGCAGAACATGTCACTATGGGAGCTGCAGAGCATGTTACTCTGGGGAGCTGCAGAGCTTGTTACTATGGAAGGTGCAGAGCATGTTAGTCTGGGGAGCTGCAGAGCATGTTACTCTGGGGAGCTGCAGAGCTTGTTACTATGGGAGGTGCAGAGCATGTTACTCTGGGGAGCTGCAGAGCTTGTTACTATGGGAGCTGCAGAGCATGTTACTATGGGGAGCTGCAGAGCATGTCACTATGGGAGGTGCAGAGCATGTTACTATGGGGAGTTGCAGAGCTTGTTACTATGGGAGGTGCAGAGCATGTTACTATGGGGAGTTGCAGAGCTTGTTACTATGGGAACAGTTACTCCCAGCCAGTCTGCAGTACTCTGAGTGAGGCCTAGGGCAGCGTGCCAAGCTTTTTGCGGTTGCCATGGTAACGCAGAGAGTCTCAGCACGCCGCCGTGCGCCGTAACTGCCGTCCTCACGTAAGCAGCCTGGGTCACGTGACGCCGAGAACATGGCGCCCGCTGCAAAGCTGAGCCCTTGATTGTGAATCCTCCGCCATCGGGCTCCATGCCCGGGATTCCGGCCCGCTGCCACCGCCCAGACCGGGCATGAGAGCCGGCCACTCCGCCTCGGGCAGCCCGCCGCCCCCTGAGGCCCCCGCTTACCATGCAGAGTGAGAGCTGCCGGGAGGAAGTAGGTTTGTTTACATCGGAGGGGGGGGGGGAGAATCCACTGCCATCCTCTCTAACACCCCCATACCCACCCTCACTGCCTGGCCACGGGGGCCGGACTGGGGGCCAGCACCATCTCTGTGTCATTATTTATAGGGAATGTCTACCACCCCCATACCCACCCTCACTGCCTGGCCACGGGGGCCGGACTGGGGGCCAGGACCATCTCTGTGTCATTATTTATAGGGAATGTCTATTACCCCCATACCCACCCTCACTGCCTGGCCACGGGGGCCGGACTGGGGGCCAGCACCATCTCTGTGTCATTATTTATAGGGAATGTCTATTACCCCCATACCCACCCTCACTGCCTGGCCACGGGGGCCGGACTGGGGGCCAGGACCATCTCTGTGTCATTATTTATAGGGAATGTCTATTAACCCCATACCCGCCCTCACTGCCTGGCCACGGGGGCCGGACTGGGGGCCAGCACCATCTCTGTGTCATTATTTATAGGGAATGTCTATTACCCCCATACCCGCCCTCACTGCCTGGCCACGGGGGCCGGACTGGGGGCCAGGACCATCTCTGTGTCATTATTTATAGGGAATGTCTATTACCCCCATACCCACCCTCACTGCCTGGCCACGGGGGCCGGACTGGGGGCCAGGACCATCTCTGTGTCATTATTTATAGGGAATGTCTATTACCCCCCATACCCTCACTGCTTACAGCCCACGGGGGCGGGACCAGGGGGCCAGGACCATCTCTGTGTCATTATTTATAGAATGTCTAGCCACTTGTACCATCCTCACTGCCTGGCCCACTGAGGGGGCGGACTGGGGAATAGCCCCTGCATCTCATATTCGTATTTATAGAGATGTCTAATGCCCATACCCACCTCACTGCCTGGCCACGGGGGCCGGACTGAGGGCCAGCACCATCTCTGTGTCATTATTTATAGGGAATGTCTATTAACCCCATACCTGCCCTCACTGGCTGGCCACGGGGGCCGGACTGGGGGCCAGCACCATCTCTGTGTCATTATTTATAGGGAATGTCTATTAACCCCATACCCACCCTCACTGCCTGGCCACGGGGGCCGGACTGGGGGGCCAGCACCATCACTGTGTCATTATTTATAGGGAATGTCTATTACCCCCATACCCACCCTCACTGCCTGGCCACGGGGGCCGGACTGGGGGCCAGCACCATCTCTGTGTCATTATTTATAGGGAATGTCTATTACCCCCATACCCACCCTCACTGCCTGGCCACAGGGGCCGGACTGGGGGCCAGGACCATCTCTGTGTCATTATTTATAGGGAATGTCTATTAACCCTATACCCGCCCTCACTGCCTGGCCACGGGGGCCGGACTGGGGGCCAGCACCATCTCTGTGTCATTATTTATAGGGAATGTCTATTAACCCCATACCTACCCTCATTGCCTGGCCACGGGGGCCGGACTGAGGGCCAGGACCATCTCTGTGTCATTATTTATAGGGAATGTCTATTAACCCCATACCCGCCCTCACTGCCTGGCCACAGGGGCCGGACTGGGGGCCAGCACCATCTCTGTGTCATTATTTATAGGGAATGTCTATTACCCCCATACCCACCCTCACTGCCTGGCCACGGGGGCCGGACTGGGGGCCAGGACCATCTCTGTGTCATTATTTATAGGGAATGTCTATTAACCCCATACCCACCCTCACTGCCTGGCCACGGGGGCCGGACTGGGGGCCAGCACCATCTCTGTGTCATTATTTATAGGGAATGTCTATTACCCCCATACCCGCCCTCACTGCCTGGCCACGGGGGCCGGACTGGGGGCCAGGACCATCTCTGTGTCATTATTTATAGGGAATGTCTATTACCCCCATACCCACCCTCACTGCCTGGCCACAGGGGCCGGACTGGGGGCCAGCACCATCTCTGTGTCATTATTTATAGGGAATGTCTATTACCCCCATACCCACCCTCACTGCCTGGCCACAGGGGCCGGACTGGGGGCCAGGACCATCTCTGTGTCATTATTTATAGGGAATGTCTATTACCCCCATACCCGCCCTCACTGCCTGGCCACGGGGGCCGGACTGGGGGCCAGGACCATCTCTGTGTCATTATTTATAGGGAATGTCTATTACCCCCATACCCACCCTCACTGCCTGGCCACGGGGGCCGGACTGGGGGCCAGCACCATCTCTGTGTCATTATTTATAGGGAATGTCTATTACCCCCATACCCACCCTCACTGGCTGGCCACGGGGGCCGGACTGAGGGCCAGGACCATCTCTGTGTCATTATTTATAGGGAATGTCTATTACCCCCATACCCACCCTCACTGCCTGGCCACGGGGGCCGGACTGGGGGCCAGGACCATCTCTGTGTCATTATTTATAGGGAATGTCTATTACCCCCATACCCACCCTCACTGCCTGGCCACGGGGGCCGGACTGGGGGCCAGCACCATCTCTGTGTCATTATTTATAGGGAATGTCTATTAACCCCATACCTGCCCTCACTGCCTGCCACGGGGCCGGACTGGGGCCAGCAAATCTATCTCTGTGTCATTATTTATAGGGAATGTCTATTAACCCCATACCCACCCTCACTGCCTGGCCACGGGGGCCGGACTGGGGGCCAGCACCATCTCTGTGTCATTATTTATAGGGAATGTCTATTACCCCCATACCCACCCTCACTGCCTGGCCACGGGGGCCGGACTGGGGGCCAGGACCATCTCTGTGTCATTATTTATAGGGAATGTCTATTAACCCCATACCTGCCCTCACTGGCTGGCCACGGGGGCCGGACTGGGGGCCAGCACCATCTCTGTGTCATTATTTATAGGGAATGTCTATTAACCCCATACCCACCCTCACTGGCTGGCCACGGGGGCCGGACTGGGGGCCAGCACCATCTCTGTGTCATTATTTATAGGGAATGTCTATTAACCCCATACCCACCCTCACTGCCTGGCCACGGGGGCCGGACTGGGGGCCAGCACCATCTCTGTGTCATTATTTATAGGGAATGTCTATTAACCCCATACCCACCCTCACTGCCTGGCCACGGGGGCCGGACTGGGGGCCAGCACCATCTCTGTGTCATTATTTATAGGGAATGTCTATTAACCCCATACCCACCCTCACTGCCTGGCCACGGGGGCCGGACTGGGGGCCAGCACCATCTCTGTGTCATTATTTATAGGGAATGTCTATTACCCCCATACCTGCCCTCACTGCCTGGCCACGGGGGCCGGACTGGGGGCCAGCACCATCTCTGTGTCATTATTTATAGGGAATGTCTATTACCCCCATACCCGCCCTCACTGCCTGGCCACGGGGGCCGGACTGGGGGCCAGACCATCTCTGTGTCATTATTTATAGGGAATGTCTATTACCCCCATACCCACCCTCACTGCCTGGCCACGGGGGCCGGACTGGGGGCCAGGACCATCTCTGTGTCATTATTTATAGGGAATGTCTATTACCCCCATACCCGCCCTCACTGCCTGGCCACGGGGGCCGGACTGGGGGCCAGGACCATCTCTGTGTCATTATTTATAGGGAATGTCTATTACCCCCATACCCGCCCTCACTGCCTGGCCACGGGGGCCGGACTGGGGGCCAGGACCATCTCTGTGTCATTATTTATAGGGAATGTCTATTACCCCCATACCCGCCCTCACTGCCTGGCCACGGGGGCCGGACTGGGGGCCAGCACCATCTCTGTGTCATTATTTATAGGGAATGTCTATTACCCCCATACCCACCCTCACTGCCTGGCCGGACTGGGGGCCAGGACCATCTCTGTGTCATTATTTATAGGGAATGTCTATTACCCCCATACCTGCCCTCACTGCCTGGCCACGGGGGCCGGACTGGGGGCCAGCACCATCTCTGTGTCATTATTTATAGGGAATGTCTATTACCCCCATACCCACCCTCACTGCCTGGCCACGGGGGCCGGACTGGGGGCCAGGACCATCTCTGTGTCATTATTTATAGGGAATGTCTATTAACCCCATATCTGCTCTCACTGCCTGGCCACGAGGGCCAGCACCATCTCTGTGTCATTATTTATAGGGAATGTCTATTAACCCCATACCTGCCCTCACTGCCTGGCCACGGGGGCCGGACTGGGGGCCAGGACCATCTCTGTGTCATTATTTATGGGGAATGTCTATTACCCCCATACCCACCCTCACTGCCTGGCCACGGGGGCCGGACTGGGGGCCAGGACCATCTCTGTGTCATTATTTATAGTGAATGTCTATTAACCCCATACCTGCCCTCACTGCCTGGCCATGGGGGCCAGGACCATCTCTCTGTCATTATTTATAGGGAATGTCTATTAACCCCATATCTGACCGCACTGCCTGGCCATGGGGGCCGGACTGAGGGCCAGGACCATCTCTGTGTGTCATTATTTATAGGTAATATCTATTAAACCCCATATCTGACCCCTGCCTGGCCAGGGGGGCCAGACTCGGGCCATGGTCATCTGTGTTAAATATTTTCAAGCAATATCTATTAACCCCATATCTGACACCCTACCTGGTCACGGGGTACTGACTGGTGGACAGGGTAATATTTGTGTCATTATTTCCATATTCCAGGCAATATCTATGAACCCCATATCTGACTCCGTGACTTGTCAGGCGTGCTAGACTCAGGGCTATGGATATCTGTGTCATTTTTTTTTCTAAGCAATGTCTCATTGTGTCTCTTCTCTCCACAGACCTTCCTGAGGGTGAGAGCTAACAGACAGACCAGACTGAATGGTGAGTGCTGACAAACAGCCATGGTCCCTCTCACAGCAACAAACTGCTGCAGATCATCCAGCATCGACCTGAATCTCCCTGTGTGCTGTCCTGGGCGATGTATAATACATGTTTCAGATTGTAAGCTCACGGGCAGACCCCCCTCTACATTTTGAATTGGTCTGTTTATATTGTATTGTCTTTTTCCCTTTTGTACAGCGCTGTGGAATATGTTGGCGCTTTAAAAATTTCAGAAATAAATACAAATTCAGTTAGCATTAAAAATATACTCCATCTTACAGTCCAGGTCATTTAATAGGCTCAATGTCTTGTGTTTACATTATTATTGTTATTCTATAGTGACAACATATTCCTTAGTACTTTGCAGCTGAGGGACTACAGATATTTATTATATGTTGAAAAGTGGACTAAAGTACTAAACGAGGGCCGTAGTTAGGAATCATCTAGCGTCTGAACACTATATACACTACAGTGCAGTAATATGAGCTGTGCTGCCTACATTATTATTACAATCAATTATATAGCGCTAACATGCTTCGCAGCACTTTACAATTATAAAATTGGGATTTTGACAACAAGTGATTTACATACGCAATATAGGAGACACAGGCTAGAAAAAAGCCATGCTCACATGAGCTTACAATCTATGACAAATGTATGTACATGCTCTGGGACTAAAATAAGATCACGATAAAGGGAAAACCTGTAAGTCAAAATTCAGGACATTACAGGATGCCAAGGCTCCTAGCCCTTTAACTTCCTGAGTTGAAGTACTTACTCTTAAAGCAGTTTGCAATCTGTTTTGTGTAGTATATATAGACTTGTATGGGACCATGGCACTTATATGAAGCAATGTGCTCTATTATATCATATAGGTGCCATGTGCCATACAAATCTATATTTATGACTGTTATGTGGTTGCAATGAAGTAGTGCATATTTTCGAGTTTACAAAACCTTACTGGCACATTTGAATACATACACCGTATTTAACTTGCCTTTCACGTTTTTGATTCAAATAAGGTTATTTGGATACTGTATCTTGAGTTGTCGGATATACAGACATAATCAAGCTAGAAAAAGCAACAACTCTTATCTATTCATTGATTACATAATGGAGAGGGTGAGACAATAAAGTTGTCCAAGGAATAATGGATTTCAGAGAACTAAAATATGAAATACACCTGTCACACAAACTCAATGGCATTTTGTAATTTCATAAAATGGTAGTGATGTGTATGGCGGTGTAAAGTGAAAACGATGGAAGTACACTCAAAATCAAGGTCCCTCGTTTTGTAACGATCTATTATAACCATTAAATCATCATTGGATTTGCCTACCTTGTTCTGAAAATACCAAACTGATACTTCTGTTATTTGAAAAACATAATTGTTTTTTTTAACCTTCACATTAGACCCGGTATTCACACATCATTTTCAGGCTGGACCTGGCCCCTTATTTTCTTTCACATAATGTATCATTTATTAAATGTGCATATTAAACAAAAAATGTTGAGCTTTGAGCAAAGCTTGAGCCATTCACCACAACTCACACTTAAAGGGAAACTATAGTGCCAGGGGGAAAAAAAAAATTGTTTTCCTGGCACTATAGCTTCCCTCTCTGTCAAGGTCCACCCCTGCCTGTTATTAACCCCTTCAGTCACTTACCTAGCTCAAGCGCCGATGTCCTTCGGCGCTGGCTCAGCTTCGCCCACGCTCCACGTCTAGTGGCGGGGGAGACCTTATGCGCATGCACGGCAATGGCCGCGCTTTCATTAAGATTTCCCCATAGGAAAGCATTATGCAATGCTGTCCTATGGGTATTCTGGGGACGCTGGAGGTCCTCATGCATAGCAAAAGTCGTCTAAGGAGGAGTTAACCCTAGCAGGTAATTATTGCACTTTATAAAGACTGCCATAATTACCACTCTAGGGTTAAGGGTGATGGGAGTTTAAGTGGTCTGGGTGCTTCCAGTGCCCTTTAGGAAACAGACTAACGTCTAGGGACTTGAGTTCAGGTTTTAACAATGAGAGAAAGACTTCCCCCATGGCAATGCTCATATGGTGAGTGCCCCAATCTGCATCTTCAGGCACAAGGTTTGAATGGTAGGAGACGGTCTATCTATTACTAAACAGGCTATTCTTATTGCGGCTTTATCAGTTTTTCTTCTGTGGCTCGGTACTAGGTATAATTTATGATTTCATACCTTTTGATGAGCTGTTGGATCCTAGAAATGTAGTTTGTAGACTGTTCTGCTGACAGGTCATCAGTATAGAGGAATTAAGTGTGTTAATTAGAAATGATTGCATCTATCAGTATTAATTAGCCATGTTGTGGTCTCACTTGCCTTTTCTTCTAAGCTTTTTCCTTTGGGACAGACGTAGAATTAGCCCATGCCTTTAGGGTCAGTCCATCTATTTTGTGCTTATTGCGTGTGAAAAGCAAATTTGGGTCTTACTCTTTTTTTCTTTTCGCTCTTAGAATCTGTGTTTCTGCTACACACAATAATATCACCCGTATTTGATGAAAATAGGGCATGTCACTGCCACAATTTATAATCCATTTTAAAAGTTAACAATAGTTTTAAATAATATTTACATATGCTGCTGTTGTAAGATAATTGATGGCCTGGCCTAATAATGCTAAGGCATCCAAGCACCATATGCATTGCTAAGCTTTGACTACTTATTTGAAAAAAATGTAAAGGGAGAGAGCAGTGACATGTTCACCAAAATATTACTAAGCAGTTTAATAACTGATCAATAGTTTACATTGTAACCTTTCAGCTCTAACAGCTGTTATTAGATCCTCCACACTACCCTTTACTTGCAGGACTAGCCTACAATGTATTATAGTTATTTTAATATTGCTATTTAATATATATTGACATGTATTTTGCTTACAAGCATGTCCTGAGAATTGATCTGGCAAAAATAGTATATCATTTTGTGACTAGTTTGTCTTTTATTTGTTTAATTTTAATTTTCCTACTTTAGACATGCATTTATTTTAATTCAAATGTGACAGTTTTTTTTTGTTTTAAATTTTTTATTATCTTCATCTCACAAAAGCTTAATAAACATCCAATATTTGTTATAAAATTATTAGTTAGCGTTATGTGCTCATTAAAAATGTCTACCTTGTATTCCCTTTACATGCAGCTCGGATTGGAAAAATGAAAAGAAGAAAGCAAGACGAGGGACAGGTATGTCCACTCTGCAGTCGGCCATTGTCTGGATCAGAGGAGGAGATGAGTAGACATGTGGAACTGTGTCTTGCTAAGGTAGAGGAGCAGAGAGGCTTTTATGGCCACCCTCCAGCTTCTGTCACTTCCCTGTCTATTACCTCTTCTTCCTAACACCTGGGGTATTTAATTTCACTGGGTGTCTCCGCTTATAATCTATAAATCTTCACTCTGAACTTTATTACAACTATTTTTTTTTTTTTTTAGTCTTTTGTCAGTTAAATATAGATAATTTGGGTTACTCAGGGCTGTCTTCTGAAACTTCTTGACTTCCACTACTGATCCATCACTGTTATTATCTTCAGTTCTGTATAACCTACTCATTTCACTTCTCCCACCTTGCAGAGAGAAAGCTGTATGAATGAAGATGACTCTGTAGATATTGAAAATGAGAACGGACACCGGTTTGAAGAATATGAATGGTGCGGCCAGAAAAGGATACGTGCTACAACTCTTTTGGAAGGAGGGTTCCGTGGTATGTACACTGTTTAATTCATTTTCTGTTTGGAGAGTTTTTTTGTTTTATTTACAGTTGAGATATTGCAATGCTCTGTGAATGCAACCTGAACTAGCTTAAAGGGACACTCTACTGCGCAAATACAAAATAAATAAAAATCACTGCTGAGTAGATATACCCAAAATGACAGCATACATTATTTTAATTATGCATTTTTGATTGGGGTTATATATATATAAATATATATATATTAAATTGCAAAAACTGAATTTCTCTAGTCTGCAGCTTTTTCCAGCCCTCCCCTACTAACTCTACCAAGACTTACTCTGGCTGTCCAATCACAGGCTTTCCAGTGCAACTCCATGAGAAGTCTTTGCAAGGCAGGTGATCTGGGCAATTGATGCCTCCTTTGTTTTACTCCACTGAGCTAACCAAACCAGGAAGTAACAGGAAAAATTGTCTGCTTGAAAGCCAAGGGATTTAACCAGGTTAATTTATAAAAGTGTCATTTTCTATTGAAATCTTCACTTTTTGCAAAATGGAAAAAAAAGAATCATTTTTCACACACAAAGCTTTTCAGCAAGCTAAAGTGCTTTACGGGTCTGGAGTGTTCCTTTAAGCAGAGTTTATATTTTGATCAAATATCTGCTGACCATATTGCTAGCAGTAAGTATTGGTTCAGTGATATAACTTGGGGATCTAGTCATTGATACAGCTGTTGACCACTGGTCTGCGTTAAGGAAATTAATGACCCTCTAAATTATGTTTTGATTAATAAATTGCAGCTTTATTTGTCTCAACATGGGAAAAGCTGCACAACTGATCTGAAACCAATATAATCTACGATGATTTAAGCAACACTGTTGTGATATCTTAAAGGGCTTAATGCCCTTTAAGTTATAAGGAAAGCTGGGTCATAGCCGCGTCTAACACGACGATCACAGGGATCAGTGGAGAGAACACAGCTGGGGATATGTCAGATAAACCCTGCAGTGATATCGACAGGGGGCTTTGTGTAAAGCTCCTTTCTTTAACCAATTGTCTCCACTGAACAGAGGCCCATGAAGGAAGCGGTGAGCATTGTTTTGGATGACCTCTTCTAGAAACATATTGACATTTCCTACATGTATTCATGAACATTTGATACATAGGTCACATTAATGTGTGCAAGCTTAAGGGCGACACCAGGTGCTCGTATCCGTTAAATGCAATGTTTAGGTTTGGTTTCCCTTTTTTAATGCTTCAAATTTAAGGTAAAAAATAGCCAAACTGTAAAAATTGTCAATTTGGCTGTTCTTCCAATTTAGCTACATTGGCCTTCAGTTTGAGATTCACATTGAATTCGTCAGCCCCTCCTCCTTCCTGATATACATCATTTATTGTTGGTTCACAAGTGCTGCTGTACATGATGTCAGAACCTAGGTTTCTGGGAATTGTAGTTCAGCCCATATAGCACTGCTTGTGAATGTTAAGAATGCATTATGATTGTCTGAGAGACTTCCCGGGTACTCACAACGAGTAACATCATGTCTAATGTGTGTTTCTTGTGTTATTTTAAATTGACTGCCCTTGCATACATCTCAAATAAACAATCTATATAATGCATTAAAGGGGACAATATGATTACTTCTGCTATTCTGCTCTATTTACCTCCGTTCTGGAACTGGATGCCTTCACCTTGGCTCACTGTCAATCGTCCTTGCAATTGTAGAGGAGAAACCCAAAAATTATTTGTATTCCTAAATTGCGTTATGTGCCCTGGCTGTGCCGGGCCTGAATTTGATTATGGTGTCAATTTTGCAGTATTTTTAGAATACTGTTGCGTCTTTGACAGGTGGAGCCCAGGGGGCAGTAGTGAGCTAAAAGCGAGGTACCAAATGAGGATAAGACAGTCTCGTAGTCAGGTTAAACCAAGGTCGAGGGCAGGCAGCACAGGTTCAGGAGTGTTATAACAGGCAGATAGCATAAAGGCTTGTTAAGACCGGATTCACAGAAGTGTAAATACCGAAGAGCACAATATAACTGAGCAAAGAGGTAAAGATTAGCTGAGCTATCATTGATTAAACAGTGAATAGCCCGTCCATGAGTCAGAGGGATGCCAGCCGTCTGTCCTTGCGCTCGGACCCATCGTTGTCCTGGTCCTGCAGTGAGGAGGGACCGCCGCAGGAGTGGACGGAGATGCGGCTGGGGTCCCCCAGGTAAGCGTGGCTGTGACATATAGTAAAAAAATAAATCAAAGCATCACATGAAAACAGATTAACGCAAGTTATACGTTATTATTTTGTTAAATGCTGTAATTTCCAGAGCAGTGATTGCACCTCCTTATAGCGACGGCAGAACAATAACTCCTAAAAGATCTAAGAACAGCCTCAGAAGGCCTAAGCACACATGGATGGATTCTGAATCATGAAATATTTAAATTGGTTTCACATGGTCTATTCAGTTTTTGAGTCAGTCATAGACACCTGTGCTCTGCCGAAGATCTATGTCTATCCTATGTCCGTACTCCCATATCTGATGCTCGCCTCCAAGACTTCTCCAGGGCTGCACCGTTTCTGTGGAACTCCCTTCCCTTCTACGTTAGACTTTCACCCAGTCTTCATTCCTTCAAAATTCAGTGAAAACACACTTCTTCAGGAAAGCACATCTTTTAAACTGTTAGCAGGTTTTCATTCCCCACCCCTCATGACTCCTCTCCTGCAATTGTCAAAATTACCCCTACATATACCTTTTGTGTCACTATACCCCACTCCCTCTAGCATGTAAGCTCATTCAGCAGGGCCCTCTGTTCCTGTGTGTCCATTTGTCTGGTTACAATTAGGTGTCTGTTGGTCCACCCATTGTACAGCGTTACGGAATTTGCTGGCGCTATATAAATAATAAAATAGACACTTGTCCAGGTGAAGATATTCTCCCAGAAGAGAAGAAAACAAAAATGATCTGTTCCATAAGGGAAGCAGAGAGACTTTTGGGCCTCTTTACAGCTGCTATTCCAGCCGTAAGGTGGTCAAGGGCAAGAATGAGCCCTTTACAGAAAGACATTTCACCAAATGGGATGGAGAAAGTTCCTTTCGGGACCAAATTATGAAAGTTTGGCCTTCAACATTAAGAAATTTCCACTGGTGCATGACTTCTCGATTTGACAGGTCTTTCATTCCAGATGAAGAATTACCATATAATCACCACTGATGCTTCAATGTTGAATTGCAGAGCCCATCTAGGAAAACAGTTGACAAAGGGGACAATGGATACGGCAGGATTCTCAAAAGTTCTAAAATCACCGGGAACTTAAAGTGATTTGGTTGGCTCGTTGGAGTTTCAGGACACATCTCTGGGGACAACACCTGCAGATAATAGACAATTATACGGCAGTCGCATATTTGAACAGACAACGAGGGGCTCATTCTCACTTCCTGGAATAGTTGTACTTCCATCTAATTCTCTTGCAATTTCCTGGGATTCTCAGCTGGCCTACACGTTTCCTTCAGTTCTTATTCCAAGAATATTACAAAAAATCTTATTGGACAAAGCGAGATTATTGCAATTATTCCCTTCAGGACAAGGAGAACCTGGTTTTCAATGCTGTTGAACCTATCAAAGGCTGAATACTGGCACCTTACAATGTCAGTCAAAATATTGGAATACAACCTAGTTCTTCTACAGACTCTCAAGCTCACAGCATGGTATCTGAATGTCTGATCCTAAGTTCCAAAGGTCTAAGGCCAGAAGTAATCAACATTCTGATTGCTGACAAGACTCCACAAGTATAGTGTATTCCAGAATCTGGAAGAAATTATACTCTTAGTGCCAGGAGATTAATGAAGATCCAATTTCAGCATCAGAACCAAATATTCTAAAATTCCTTCAATTGGTGTTTGCGAAAGGTTTACATTCAGTATCTTTAAAGGTCCAGATCTCTGAAGTCAGTATCTATATCAGAGACTTGTCCTTTGAAGCTTTGATCTCCAGGTTCTTCAGAGTAGTAGTCAGACTTCTTCCTATTATCAGGGAACTGGTACCTCTGGATCTTAATTTGGTCCTTTTGGCACTATGTGAATCTCCATTTGAGCCTTTGGAACACTGTAGTCTTCACGTTCTTACATGGAAAAGTTTGTTTTTGGTAACCATGACGTCTGCTAGAAAAACCATAGCTGCTTCTCGCCCATATCTGTTTATTTTTCGTATGGATAAAGGTATCCTTGAGCTTCACCCTTCATTTCTTCCTAAGGTTTCTTCGACAGCCAATATGATTCAACATATAGTTCTTCCAACATTCTGTCAGAATCCTCAAAACTTAAAAGAACAGAAACTGTATTGCCTCCGTGTCAAACATGCCTTACAAGGACATTTAAAGAAAACCAGCCCTTTTTGTCGTTCTGGCAGATGTTTGTACTGCATCGGGATGAAAAGAAGGTTCTAATGGCATCAAAGATTTCCTTCGTTGGCAAAGTGGTTTAAGGAAAGTATCATTGTTGCATACAGGTCCTCCAATTTTTCTCCTCCTCTTCACTTAGTCTCATTTCACAAGGGCATTTGCTACTTCATGGGCATTCATGGCTTTAGCTACTCCTTCTCAATTTTTTTAGAGCAGCTACCTGGTCATCAGTTCACACTTACTCCATACACTATAAATTATACAAACAGGCCTCTACGGATACGGTTTGTGGGTGCAAGGTGTTCCAGGATGTGGCAAATTGATGTCTTCCCACTCTTTTGGGATTGCTGGTCTATTCTAGTTGTGGTGCACTGCCTCTAATCTGCAGGGAAAATATCAAGTTTTACTTGCCATAAAATAATTTTTCCTTAGGATTAGCGGCAGTGCACATATTTCCCTCCCAGTTGGGAAAAAAAAAATCTAGTTTTGCAGTTATTGGCTTGTGCATTTTCTGAAGTTATTTGGGTTTCTGCTGTTTCTATACCTTGAGTAGGCGTGTCTTAACCTTATCATCTAGGTGACTGCCTGCCTTTTCCTGTCTAGACAGAGTGAATATCCCAATAGTTCTGTGCACTGCCTTGAATACTAAGGAAAATACATTTTACATTAAGCATACCCCCACAGAGTAGATGAGGGTAAGAACCCCCTGTTATGCATAGGATGATGGACTTGCCTTCTAAACAGTAATGCTTTTAGTTTTTCGAGCGTTGACAAAAGCATGTACCATTTATATATGGGGGTGTAGTTTAAAGTGCTAACAATAAACCTTGTTTGAGAGTTACCGGTAGCAGTTTGCCATGGCGGAGACAGGAGCACAGACTGAGCTGTATGTCAGTCTATTGATTGCACCTCAGCCAGGAGAGCTCCAGGCACACGGCTCTGAGCTCAAGGAGCAGCATGCTTAATGTGATTGAAAGGCCGTTAAAATGGCTGTGACCTTTTCAGGGGGAATTAGATTGCCTGCCAAGAGTGGTTAGAGGGAGTGATAACGCCAGCTCCAGGAAGCTGTCCATTTACATTGTGAAAGATAGGATATCCAAAGTTGCAGAAGCACCCTAAATGACTGATGGGGGAGCTCTCCAATGCCAGTATCTGTCAAATGGGGTTCAGGGACTCTGAAACGGACCCAGTATTTCTTATAGAAAAGAAGCGTGCAGATATTTCTGTTTCTTGTCCATCACCAAGAAACCATGTTTAACCCTTTGTTGCAGTGCATTGGGCATGCTTTACATTTTGTATTTTAAATAAAGGTGCTGAATGCTTTTTATGATACTTTTAAGCTGCCATTGAGTCATTTTGGGTCAGCTTTTGAAGTCATTGAAACCTTGGACCTGTGTGTTCCTGATTATTCCAGTAAAGCCTCTGGAATACGAATTTGCTGAGACATAATCCACCCTAGGACTCACTCTTTACTCAACAAGCATATGTCAAAGCCAATCAGTTCACTTCAAACACTCCAAAGGGACAGGAAGGTGCAATGAGGCCGTGTCTGTTTGCTGACATGCTTCGAGATTCTCTGCTGTTTAGCTAACCAGCCAACAGAATGAGTAACAATGTAAGGGACTTTGCAGTTAAAGAGCTGCTTTGGATTGTTAGTGTAGTAACAAAGGCAGAAGTTAAGCAGTGATGCTGCATAATAGTTATCCCATATTTACCATGTGTCTAAAATACAAATGTGTGTTTTTATTTTCTATTCTGCTAAATGTGCAACATGCACTTCATGCAGGATTGGATTTGCATCATTATCTGTCTACATTAAACTGGCATGAAGTGCATGTTGCACATTTAGCAGAATAGAAAATATTTTTTTAAAAATTGTATTATAGACAATGAGGCAAATCCATTCCTTGTATAAACCACTGTTTATAAAGATAGACCAGCATGGGGGGCAAACGAACAAATGTTTTTTTTAACCTGGTGAAGCCAGCCTGGGGACATTCAGAGCTTACCTGATCATCAGACATGGAATCCATTGTTCTTGCATGGGATGTGCCAACATAGGTTTTAAACTTTTCTTTGAATGCAACTCCTGCTTGGTAGCAGCTGGACATCTACTTTTTGGTGGTCCTTTAAGAAACATGTTAGAATACCAAAAAAAGTGTGGGTTTTTTTTGTTTAGTTTTTTCAGTTTTTCATGTAAGTACTCGATTAAAAAAAAAAATATATATTATTTTTTTCTTCCTCTCTGCCTTGCGGCCAGGAGGAAGAGGAAGAAGCAGCAAAGATATCATCTTTTTGGACCCTTTTTATTTATTCATGTTTTAAACATGTCACCTTTTTCTTTGTTCTCCATTTTTCTTTGTATAGCCGGTTGCCTTGTAAATAAGGCTGGCAGCTTGTTATCCTCCCATCTCAGAGCTGATTGGCTACGCCACTATGTGACTTTTAATTAAAGCTCTGGAAATCTGTATAAAACCTGCCAGCGGTGACGGGCCTGGAACATGAGCTTCAAGGGAACGAATTTCCCCGAGGACTGCCCAGAGTAATGGAAAGCAGGGAAGCGAGTCACTAAGTAAACCCTATTACCAGCCCGACTTCCAAATTAACCAGGCAGGGCAGCTTCCTGCTAAGTAGGCTTTCCACTGCCTCTCGTGTTTGGATTCTTCGTTTACACTCGGCTCTGGCTTTTTCCTTGTAGACAGTTACAATGGCACCTTAAAGCCAATTGCCCATCCAGTCTACATGTTTCCATCGAAAAACAACCCATTTTTATTTTATTTTTTTCTTTGGTCAGGGAGAAAATATTTTTTTCTCTCCTTATTTTTTATTTTTTTGTCTCTGCAACTTCAGTCCTCTCTCTATCTTGTCTCTCTCTAAAGGAAGCCTTGACAGGAGAAACATTGCTCTCTTTTTTACTTTCTTAAACCGCTTTAAATGCTCTTTTTTTTTCTCTTCTACATCTTACATAATTGTTCATTATTATGTTTATAAATCACCAACATACTCCCTCCACAGTGCTGTACAATGATTGTCAGTGTGAAGGGGTCTTGCTCAATATGCAGTGTCTGTCTTATATTATAACTTGTAAAAATAAAGCATTTCTTTGAAGGGATGCTGTAACATACAAGAAGGGTATTTCTGCACCATGCTTGCTGCTTAGTTGTTATGGTAATTGGATGCTCCTTGTTCTTCCCAGAATGCTTTGTACGCAGTGTTTGAAGCTCTCTCATCCTGTCCAGAAGGCAGTTAAATATATTTGACACATGCTCAGTTCCTGTCTTCTAAAGCATAATTGTTTTCACAAAACTTGAGGGATTAGACACAGCACCAACAACCCATCATCCTTCACTCAGGACCGCCTTCCACAGCTTCTCGGTGATGGGTATGACAGACCACAACTGCTACAGTTAGAGCTGTCCAAAAATAATTAACCGTACCCTTGAATTTTATCAAAGGAATCTATTTTATTATTGAATAAATTGGCAAATGTCTCTTCAAACAGTTCTTTATGTAACAATTCATGTGGCTAAATGAGCAGCTGTTGAAATAATATTAATCCCTTTTTGATACGACCTTCTAGGACTGTCCCAAATGAGGCAATGTAACAAACATAACTGTAACTATATAATGTGCTAGCCAGACTGCTAGAGAATGGATGGATACTTGCCTTGCTCTCCCTGTGATCAAATGACATGTTTGGCACATGTTGAATGCACCATGCACCCATTTGGAGGAGCCAGAGTTTTGATAGATAATTAGGTCTTTTAATATGTTCATTTGCTGGTCGCTTTGTTGGCAATGTATTATGGCAAGGTAGACAAACTTCGGCCTACTAGATGTTGTGGACCACATCTCCCCTATTGCTTTGCTAGCGTTATAGCTGTAAGAGTATTATGGGAGATGTAGTCCACAACATTTGGAATGTGGACACCTGAATGTAGGATACATTGTCACCCACTTGTTCTGTGAGTCTTTTTCAGTGTCATAAAATTAAAGCAGTAAAACTAGTTGTTTTTTGTTTTTTTATAAATTTATAAAATCTATTTGTATTCTCTATCCTGTTGTAATAGAGATATAGACTATGAGCAAGGTGGCTGCCATGGCTGTTTGGACATCTTTGCACTTCCATAGCACCAGGCATTGCGTCCCACAAACCACATGTGCCAGTTACACAGATGACCATTAGGCCGCATTTTTTCATAGTGTTAATCACCACACTGCTACCTGCCATGGATGGTGTTTAAAAACTGTCCGTATCAAGATCAAAAGAGAGCCTGTATCGTTGGAAATACATTTTTACAAGTGTTCGGAGTAATAAAAAATAAATTCTGGTGGAGTTTACGAAATGCTCCAGCAGCGCCTTTCTTGTGTGCTCGGCTATATCCGTCATAAAGCTCCCTGCAGGTGCACAGGAGCCACTGCACATGGCTGATGGCCAGATCTGGTTTTTGAATCAGTATGCTGATTAATTGATTAAATTAACAGTGAGTCTCATTCTACTAGAAGGGCCATAAAAAATCTAGTTTGGGGTTAAAAGAGCTACATTTACCCCCACTTAATAAAATTTAGCATTTCAACACTTGCATATTTTCACTTCACCCTCTAAATAGGGGGGAAACCCAGAGCTCTCAGCATGCTGTTGATTATTTTAAGGGGGTGCATGGGGCCTCTTCTGTGTTCTGAGCTGTAGGAGGTTGGGTATGGCTTCCAGCTGTTCCCCAGTCCTCCTTCTCAGGTGGATTTCTCCCCCCCTCTCTATTTTTTTTTTTAAACTTGGTTTTCATTACCCTAAATTGCTCTGATCCCTGCTTGTCAGCACTAGTTATGAGCCCAGAATTGTGAAGTGCTTGTCTTTAAACCAGAACACAGTCTGCGTTTCCTTTGTTCATTTTCTTCTTATCCTCGGCATCTAAATAAGCTGGTCTTGTGCGACCGCCAATGAGCAAGAGATTGCACAGGCCCTTCATCTCCAAACTCAGGAATTAGGAAGGTGCTTTGTCTTTCCTCCTGCTATAGGAATGTTTAAACAACAACTGATTTCTGATCGGATTTCCTTATTCTTGATGTACTACCTGCAGATAATACCGACACGCTGTTCTAGTTAGGCGTTTTAGGGTTAGCAATCCATAGCCATTACATGCTGAACCACAGACAATTGCTCGATATAGAACATGGATTGGGCTGGATTTTGTCATGTACAGTATGATTATGGTGACTGTTCTACTAATTTATCTCAAGACTTTAGAAGCCAGGCAAAACTTTCAATTGAGACTTGCATATATTCTCTTTAAATTCACTACATATTCACCTTTCTCTGCCAGAAGGCACTTGTCACTGATATAATGAATGTAACCCCTGCTTTCAAACAGTACAGGAAGTTTTAATGGGTAATACCATTCTTACAGTCAGGCATGGAAGAAGAGTGAATGGACTCTACCATTTTACTGTCACAATTACATTAGCAGTTCAAATATTGATAAGGATTACAATAGATGTTTTATTACCTTTTATTTTAAAAATCTGATTTAACTGTATTTACTGTATGAAGGCATTGCTCTCTAATACAGACATCCTTTTTGCATTCTCAGAATGCTGCACTGCTAGTAATTTCATCCAATTTCAAATACCTATAAGCAAGGATTTTGACTCTTATTTTTATAGATTTTTGTCACACCTATGGATGTGAGATAAATCTCATTTTTGCTTTTATACGAACATTTCAGACCTTGTGTGAAATATTGCAAGGTAAAGGACACTGTATTACTGTATACTAACTAATGCTTTTAATTTCCCAAATATTTTTTGGACTTAGGAAATATTCGTGCAGATTTACTAAATGCTGTTTGTAATATTATTTTGTGTGTGTGTATATAATATATAAAATATACATATTTGCATTCCTAACGCGTGGAGTGTGATACTAACTGTTTAGTTTATCGGCCCCTCTTAAATAAGTTTACTTTTAGTTTCCCCAGTGATTATTATTTCAGACAATACAATGAATATCCATAGTGTAGGATTGGGAGGGTAGTGTGCATGTGCTGCTAACCTCCACGCTGCACCAGTCTGCATCTATTCATCAAAGATTGCAGGACAGCATCCAGGAAGTCACAGCCGTTATAGGTGGCGCTAGGCATCAGCGTAAACACTCTCAAAAAAAGAAATGTGGCTCTGATTCCTAGAGTGTTCCTTTAACCACACTGACAATCATGTTTTTGAAAGTAAGTGAGTAAATAAATGTTTTTTAACCCTTTATTGGCAAGGGGAGTGCCAGAGGGCTCTATAGTGTTGGGAATATAGCTTTGTATTTCTAACACTATAAGAATCTCTTTAATTTCTGTCAGCTGTGAAGTGAAAGATATGATTTGGGGCATGAGTATTGCCTTTGGGTTCTAGATCGGGAGCTGTCTGTCAGTGACTTTTTCAAGCAATGCTTTTTAGAAAGAGCATTGAGACAGCAGTATTTAATTGCAGGCTTACAATTCGCATAAGCATCTACAGAAAATGGTGAGAGCTCAACGCCTTTAGTGTCTGGCATATCTGTGCTAATAACCCTGACTTTATAAGTGAACATTTTCCTTGCTGTTTTCAAACTTTGCAAAATCATCTCTTAGCAATGTGTGTATATTGTGCAGGCACTCACACAGTTAATTTTTGGTGCCACGACACAGAGTAGTTAATTCATTGTGGAAGAAAGCTGTCTGCAAAGGCCAACGGCTGTCCTGTGTATAACAGCAGTCAGAGGGATTTGTGGGTAAATGATCCTGAAAGGAGAGCTGTGATTGATGGGATAGCTGGTCTCCTAGGGTTTTATAGAGGCGTCAGTCTAGTCGAAATTGCTTATCCACCTGACTTAGAGTGATGGGAAGATGCTTTTATTTATTAGTTAATTTTTTTTTTTTTTATCCTTGGTATTGCCGAAGCACCTGGTTGAACTTGCTGTTATAACAGTGGGCCCTGATTTCTGTCACTAGAGTAAATTCACTTTTGGTTTTAGTCTGTTTGCCGTGTCTAAATTTGTGTAAATAACCTGCTTTACAACCACATCATTATGGGGGACACCTCATTTAAATATGTCCTCCTTACGGTTCATTTCTCCTACCTTAATATTGTGCTTCAGAATCCTTTTTTCATCTTTTACAAATACGTTTTCATGTAATTTTAGTAAGCCATGTAGTTGAACTAGCAAGGCGGATGTAAGTGTAATTTCAAACTTAACTCCCATGCTTGATTCCCGGTAGAGATGATTCAACCTTTCAAAGTTAGTAGGAAATGTAACATTAAAGGAACACTCTCTAGTGTCTTAATGTAGTGGTTGTGTTGTCTATAGCCTGTTCCTGCAGGCTTAGCATTGTAAATGCTCACTTTACATTGCTGTCACGTACCACTCTGACAGCTCCTAGAGGGACTTCCTGGGTTTGGTCATGCAAATCTTGCAGGACTAATGATCAGCATCTCCATGCTTTGCATGCATGAATGCATCTTTATGAGGAGATGCGGATTAGCACAGTGTGGCTTCTTGCCGCCCATGCACACTAAGAGATCGTCAAGATTGGGAAGGTTGGCCAAATTGACCACAGAGAGAGCAGTCCAGTATGGAGAAAAGGTAAGTAAATCTAATCTTTTCATGCACTCAGAGGGGGGACAGGGAACCTAAAACGTGTACAGATCACTATAGCATAGTGTTCCTTTAAGTGTGATAATCGTTAGATTGGTAACACTGGAGAATAATTATATATTATTCATTATGAACATCTATATTCTCTATTAATTTCTACTAAGCTTCCTGCCAATCATATGGGCATTTATTTTTAAAATTTAAAATATATTTTATATTTTCACTGAAGTTTATTGTGTTTTTCCCGCCTTTAGTCTATTAGCTCCAGTAACAAACTTGATACCTAATTAAATAGCTGTGAGACCTATAATCCTATTTTAACTAGCTAACTTTTGACTCCGCAGCCCAGAAGACTATTAGGTATGTTTTGCAGCCTTTATATTTTTGCTTGCAGGTCAAAATGATGATCATTCTGCAAATGTCTTTTTTTCGCATGTAATAAGATTGCTTGCAGACTTTTCTAAAGGTCATAGTGGTGATTGGCTCTTGTTGTCAGGGAAAATTAGCAGCCCGCTACTTTTACCATGCTTCGGCGTGCCACATGAGACTTCTGCCACATCTTCCTAAATGAGGATAAAAGGCACGAGGGTGGATGGTGATCTGTGCAGTGTCAACAAGCAGGTGTGACTCTCTGTGTGTTGCCCTCTGTTGAAAGCCAGACTCCCAATCCGTTATTCTTAATAACTGCGCACAAATTGTTGGAGTTGGTAAGCGATTCCAAGTCAAACGGTTTCAGACATCAAATATTTAAACAGCTGCTCCACGTTTTCCCTGGCTCCCACTCAGAGGCGACTGCAGGAAATCGGGGGCAAGGGAGTCAGGTTCATTCCCCTTGGGGGGTGGAGGGGACAAGGTTTAAAACCGTCACTAAATGTGTGCCACTGGCAGTACACTGAATGATTACTCCTTCACCTTGATTTCCAGAAGCAGCCGTCAAACAACACATTTCCTGTGATTTTCTATTAATCAGTTTCAAGTCAATTAATCATATTCCAGATAGGGCTGCAAATTACTTCAGGGGCGATGTTCAATAATTCCTGAAAATAGAATTAAATTCCTTTTGGATTACTCTGGAAAGCGGAACATAGATAAGTGGGAGCGTGTTTGGGTTCTAATTTGTATTCTGAATATAATTTTTTGCTGTTGTTTTGATACAGTACTCGAGAAAGCAACCTCTAGCTTCTAGCTCTTATGAAAGTGCAATTAATTGACAGCTACAATGTATTTCTGCAACAGCTTGGGTTTACATGTTATCTAATTATCCTTCTGAGACCTACCTCTGAACAACCGTATACAAACCTCATGAAGGCTTATCATCCAGAAGACCTTTCAGGTCACCTAATGTTAGTAAATGTAATAAACCATATTTCTTACTGTTCTCCAGACTGTCACAGACCATTGGATAAGTGGGCATTCCCAGGCCTATCGGAATAACTATAACTCTGGTTCCTCCGTTTATAAAGCCGTGCAGTGTTTGGCAGCAAATAATGGCAAACAGCCAATAGGAAACTGCTAACCAGGTGTTTCTTTTGTTTAAAACATAAATTGTTTTGGGAGCAGCATATGTGTACAACGGAAACATCACTGGTTTGGGGAATCTCTATTTGTGTTTTCTAGAACAGCTGTCAATTCACCGAGAACCTACAGATTGATTAATTCTACGGGTAATATTAAATATGGCCCTTTTCCACCATTGGTGTTGATGGGCGTGGTGGATATCTGGGATACTCATTGAATAAAGAGTTGGTATGGTACAAATGAACTCCTTAAAATGACGTGATTAATCCAGGTCATTAGTGTCCTATATCATCATACTGGGTCTGTAATGATATCTGAACATTCCTTATGTTTGTCCTTCTTTCAGTGTCTCCCTAATGCCCCTTGCTTTCTTTCCATGCAGGATCCGGTTTTATAATGTGTAGCAGCAAAGAAAATCACGACAGTGACGCTGATCTTGACGTTGACGGAGATGACACTCTGGAATATGGCAAGGCACAGTATCCTTTCACCAAAGTGGAGTAAGCCTAAACCTCCTTTGAATTCTGGTTTAGATAGTGGAATTGAAACAGCTGCCTGGTGCCATAAACTGGCCTTCATCTTAAAAGTGAAAACTTTTTTCAGACGTGTTTAGTTGCTTGGGGTGTTTCAGAACTCCCAGTTTGTTGTTAAAATACACGAGCAAGAAACCACAGTTAAAGGAAACTGTTCATTCTGGGCTGGGAGATTTTCTACAGATCAGTTTCTAAACCTTAGTGGTGGATGTGTTATGAAACCAATGAATATGTCTATCCACCTGTGCGGATTGTGTATCGATTAGGCTGGATGTTCAGTTGCCCAGTTTTAAAACCACTTCATTGCAGAAGTTGCAGTAATCCTGTGTCATTTGTTTTAGTGATCTTGCTCTTTTATTAAGCGTTTTCCTTAAGTGCATGTAACAGGTACACGGAAGCAGACATTATCCCATGCACAGGAGAAGAGCCGGGAGAAGCCAAAGAGAGAGAGGCTCTTCGGGGGGCAGTGTTAAAGTACGTGGTAGCTAATTATTCTGTTTTACAAAGATTGGTTGGATTCAGTTTGTAAAGAAGGTAATGGGTAGCAGTGTCTTTCAGGATCTCCATGTCATGCACTTTATACAGAATACTCATCATACATTCTAGGTTTATTCTCTAGAAACTTGGACTTTTTGATTATAGGCTTAAAAAAACAAAAATTGATAAACATTCTCCTCTTAGGATGAATTGGAGATTATTTTTCCCCAAGCCTACAGTTTTTACCTAAATTTTACCTCTGTTAACTCATACGCTCCATGACTCTTGAACCATCCCCAAGCAAACGCCTACTCCGCTGTGTGTGGTTTAATGAACACATTTATTCGTATTTCCACCTGCAGAGTGTATAAGTAGAATCGTGTATAGCCACACAGAGTTGGGTTCGCTATCTTAATATATTTATTTATCCTGTGCCATTTGTGTACTAATTGTAGGAGAGCACAGAAAGCAGACCTCTGTCTAATTCTCAAATTGGGTATAACCGTCTACACTGTATAAAGTAAAGATTCTGTGTTTTTTTTGGTTTTTTTTGACAATTCGTCTTAATTTTATTTTTAATTTTTTCCACTCTTTACCAAAACCAGTGGTGGCACGCCAAGTACCCGGATAACAACAGAATTTTCCAAATGGGCCAGTGATGGTGAGTTTGAATAACGGTACTTTGAAAAAGTCTTGTAATTGGTTTAATGTAAAAAAAAAAAAAAAAAAAGTTAAATTGTAAAGTAGATCTGTCTGGGTAAGCTGACATCATAACGCCTTCTCTAGATCACACGTGAGTAGGTGGATCCCCAGTTTTTTTTAAAGTTTTTTTTTTTTTTTTTTTAGAACTGCTTCTCCCATAATGCTTTGCCTGTAAACTCATTATTAAAGCCTACTGTCTCAGTTTGTCTATGTGAAACAAAGACTTTGCTCTCTGTACTTTGTATTGCAGATCTGTTTGGGGTTGTAGAAATAAATTATAACATGTATTTTAATTCTCTCCTTTTCTCTTTCTAGAAATGCCCTCAACAAGTAACGGAGAGAGCAGTAAACAGGAATCCATGCAAAAAACATGCAAAAACAGTGACATAGAGAAGTGAGTACTGACCTTCTGGTGCCAGATATTTTACTTTTTTTCCTATTGTGGGCAGTCCTTGCCATTCTTGTAGGCCGTTCCACCCCTTTCTGCTCCTAGAGCTATGGGGGAGGGCTGTATTTTGGTCCTTGGGATCCACACCTTTCCCAGGTGCATAGATATTGGTGTATATAATGTGTTGTTGCTCAGCTTTAAGTGCACATAATTAAAACATGCGTCTTGCCTATAGTATAGACAAGATCTAGTCAAATGGCAGACTTTCACCTGCTGTTAAGCTGCAGTTCCAAGTCAAGGCTGGGAAAGTATCCTGGGATTTAGTAGCTCCAAGCGCTTTGGCGCTCTGTATTTTGGCCACATTCAATCTAGGTTACCACTGACTGGTGCTCCCTTGTGGTGCATTGTTCCCACATCTATACTGTAAGCCATTAACCTGGCTTGTTAGGGGCAGCCATACACATTCTTTGCCTGTGTTTCTGACTTGCTTTAACAAAACGAGAAGTTCATTCTAGTAAGCACAATTTATTATCGGTGAATGTAATTCAGTCTCGTCAAGAGAAACATTGTAGTGGCTTTTCTATGATACAAATCCTATTGGCGCAGTGTGGCCCTTAGTGCTCCTTGGAGTAGCCTTTGATTTGCAGAGATTGTCTGTCCAGATAATCTCACTCGAAAGAATAGCAGTGACTGCGGTAAAAACCGGAACACCGCTGGATTAAAGGTGAGTTTCATTTTATTATCTTAATTTATTAGGGGACCCACAAGCTAAAAGAGACCATGGACACTAAAGCTATAAATACCTGCTATGTGTATTTATGTTGGTTTTCATACAACGTTTTTAGAGTGTTTTAGAAAGAATCGTCGTTCGTGAATTTGGTCTCCCTCACACTCATTACTGCAGGACTGTAACCGCCCTGAGTCAGGCTCATGAATCACTTGGGTCCTTTTGTACTTTGCTCACAATTTCAATTGGAGTATCTGGTAAAGTTCCCAGTTCACACAACGGATGGACAAAACTAGCATTTTTTATTTCCCCTACTTGCCCTGGGGTGGGGGTGGATTCTACATTTTAATCACTTATGTTTTTCATTTAGCAACTCTATTATGCTAGCCACGGAATTTTGCTCCAAATCACCCTGTGCATCATTTCCAGTTCTGTGTAAATAGACCATTTTACCCAGATCTGTTTTTATATCCAGTGAGCGTATTTGGGACATTTTATTGCAAATCGTTTTTAAGCATTGTGTTTCAATAAAAGGGCTGGCTCCCTTGCTGCCATTGCATTCTGATATGGCAGTAGAATTGAAACTTTGTATCTCCATTGTCATTGATGTGCTGCATTAAATGGTACAAAATGTGTGTATCGTGACACGGTTAGCTACGGCTGTACTTCGCCAAGATAGCACTTTGTATAACCGATAAGAGTCCTGCACGAGAACAGCCTGTGTAGGTTTTACATGGCGGTCTGGTTTTTCAGCCCGTGTTCTGGGTGAATTGTTTTAAAAGGGTTAGGTACCATGTGCAGATTAGTTTGTAGTCACTTATAGTGGCCCTCCCCACATACTAATCTTCATTTTATTAGTTTTGCTCGTCACCTGCAGTAGTGTTGTTTTTTGGCTGTACGTTTTGTTGTACGTTAGGTTTCTGGGAGCTGTAGTTCAACTGTTGCCATGCTTCAGTATAAGACTGACCATTATTATTATTATTTTATTATTTATATAGCACCATCAGGTTGCGTAGCGCTGTACAATGGGTGGACTAACAGACATGTAATTGTAACCAGACAACTGAACGCACAGGAACAGAGGGGGTGGAGGGCCCTGCTCAATGAGCTTACATTGAACCACAACTTCCAGAAACCCATGCAGTGCGCTGCGTATCGGATTAGATCGGCAGTTAAATGAGCAATAAATGTTGAGAGATTTTTATTCTGATTTGCTAATTTTTAATGCTTTAAAATCAAACTTTTCGGTGTCCAACCTGGAGTTTACTATTAAGCCATTTCCTGCTGAGCAATTGTACAGT
Source organism: Pelobates cultripes (assembly GCA_933207985.1). Taxonomy (NCBI): domain Eukaryota; kingdom Metazoa; phylum Chordata; class Amphibia; order Anura; family Pelobatidae; genus Pelobates; species Pelobates cultripes. Next base: position 10,826,332 of record OW240919.1, read on the forward strand.
AGAAGGGACAACTTTTTATACCAGGCTTATGTCTATACCCCCCCCTCCCCCCCTGGCACTAATAGGTTAAACAAAAGCTGGTTAGGTGCAACCCTCACGCTGATTGCGCTATTACGAATGTTACATTCGTTTTCATTCATGCCCTTAATTTTAAACACGCTCTCAGGATTATTTACTAAAGTGAATTTCAACTTTAAGGTAGAAATAAATGTATTGGAAAAAATCTGTTAGCCGTGCTTTGACTTAAATATGATTTTAAATACGAGCACTGTCTGTGTGGAGTATGTACTTACTGTTCCTTGCCCGAGGATATCTGTGTGAGGTTAGCGTTGGCATATGACATATTTTAATTCTACGTGCAAGGGTTTGCGTTATTAAGTGTTAACAAGTGTTATTCTGCTGTATTGAAGTGTCGGGGTTAAGCATTTATATTTTCAATCGGTATAGTCGTTAATCTCCTCTCTTCCCATCCAGCAGCTGGCCGAAGGTAATAAGTGTTTTAATCCAAAAGGCCAGAGGCGTGTGTGCGCATTTGCCCAATTAAGAACACTTTAGCCTTGTAATAATTTCCTCTATAAAACTGTTTGAATGAGCTTTTATTTCTGACAATAGGTTTGCTAGTATTTTTTAAAATAAATTTACATTTATTGCCTAATTTTGTATCATTTTATAGAATTTGGTTTTGCCCCAGGACATCTTCCAAAAGCAGAGCAATCCATCCCTCCGGATGAGCTCGTTATGAGCGCTTTTTCTTGGAAGACGAGGTATCCTTGTAATAAATAGTTTCTGCCTTGTGTTAATGCTTTGCCGGGATGCTTTGCCCCAGGTGTATCTGTTAAATTAATTTAAAATTAGGCTTACATCTTGAGTATTCAAAAGAAAGATAGGGGGGGGGTGGGGACCATGGGGCGAATGGATGATTTGGGAGGGTTGGGTCTACCATCTACTTCCTAAATACACCAGTACTAAGCTATGATATATGGCGACCCAGCCCAGCACGCTAAATTCATTCATCTTGAGTTTCTGTTTCTTAATCTCAAGCTAAATTGGTTTCATTTTTCTTGTTTTCGTGTGAAGACGGCAGAGGCAGTGAATTCTCAGAATGGGCTCTGAGCTGCTTCATTTTTCATAACTTTAGCTGCCCGTTCTTTAAAATCCCGCTGTATCGATCGCTGCGCTTTGAGCCCCATGATTAGCATTTACCAAAACAAATGCGTTCAGTAAGTCTTTCTTTATCACCTCCCTCACGTGTTTTCTCCTCCGTAAAGCCGTCAGCTTTGTGGGGAAATCGAGTCTATAAATAATAATTAAGCTGCACCTCCCTTCTAATCCGCCATCCGCAGCCGGTAAGTAATGACCCTGATTATGTGGAGCATTAGGTTAAGATTGGCCTGATGTTCTCTGTCACAGATCAAGTCATGTAAGGTAGGCTCATGGGGCTCTCTAATTTTGGGCTGTTTTGAATATAGCTTTTCTACTGGTCCCTGTCAACCACACGTGAAAACGTAATATATTTACACCTTGTGGGCAATCTTTTGTTTTATTTAAATTGCATTTCTGTTGCTTTCTCTTTTTGTTGAAGGTACACTCCTATTTTGCTAGCTTAAAAATGTTGTGTGTTTGTCATTGTGGAATTTTTACAATATTTTAAAAAAAACTTGCTTTTCCTTTTTATTAAAATTAATTGGATTTTCTGTCAGTTATGTCTATCTTCTAGTAATTTGTTTGCGTTATAATTTATACTGCCTAGTTATAGAAAGCCTTTACTATTTGTCCAGATCTAAACTTTTTCTTGCTATCCTACACGAATTAGACCTGTGCCATGCTTTCTACACAGCTTCCATGATGAGGCAGACTTTTCCCCCCGGAGGTTATGGGTTCAGCATCTTAATTCAGAGTCACTGTTCAATTTTGCTTCTTGCCACCAGACTAGATTGCAGGCCAAGCAATGTGTGTGGGGTGAATGTCCCAGCAGGTCATATGCCATTTGTTTTCCTCAATTTTGTGTTGTCATAAATTCATTCCAGCCAGTCGCGGTCGAACACTTTGTCTCCGTCAGGGCAGGAAGCCTCTCTCTGTGCACAGCATGATGTATGATATGAACACATCTTCGCCTGCCTCTCCATGAATCACTCCAGCTGTTTGTTGTCAGCATGAAAGCAAACAGCACACATGCTGCCGGAGTGCCGGCTGGGATGGGAAGAGACATGACGTACGAATGTTTATTTAATAATTCTCTAATATTTCCAGCCCCAGTGCGGCTGAACCCCCTGAAGTAGGAAGGGAGGTTGCTGAGGAAGGTGGGCGGAACGGAAGACTCTAATCTGCCAGGGTGGGTCATCAATCAGAACGACAAGATCATTAATCAGATGGAATGGAAAAAAAATGGATGCCGGCTAAAGAAGCCTTCATGAATTACAGTTTCTATCTCGTGCACAAAGCAGAGCCTGGCAATACATGATACAATGTCTATTATCTGTTAAAATTTGCAGCTACATAGAATAACTCATAAACGTGGATTGCTTGTAGCCCTTCATCTGGCTACAAATCACGTGGGTCTATCCGGAACTCTTATATTATTATTTATTATTTATATAGCGCCATCACATTCCATAGCGCTGTACAATGGCTAGTTGTAGAGGTATTATAGATTAATATGAATCGGTATTGAGCTCACCTTATTCAGAGCCAGGACCTTAAAGGAACACTATAGTCACCTAAATTACTTTGGCTAAATAAAGCGGTTTTAGTGTATAGATAATTTCACTGCTCAATTCACTGTCATTTAGGAGTTAAATCACTTTCTCTGTTTATGCAGCCCTAGCCCCTGGCTATGATTGACAGAGCCTGCATGAAAAAAACAAACTGGTTTCACTTTCAAACAGATGTAATTTACCTTAAATAATTGTATCTCAATCTCTAAATTTAACTTTAATCACATACAGGAGGCTCTTGCAGGGTCTAGCAAGCTATTAACATAGCAAGGGATAAGAAAATCTTAATTAAACAGAACTTGCAATAAAGAAAGCCTAAATAGGGCTCTCTTTACAGGAAGTGTTTATGGAAGGCTGTGCAAGTCACATGCAGGGAGGTGGGACTAGGGTTCATAAACAAAGGGATTTAACTCCTAAATGGCAGAGGATTGAGCAGTGACGCTGCAGGGGCATGTTCTATACACCAAAACTGCTTCATTAAGCTAAAGTTGTTCAGGTGACTATAGTGTCCCTTTTAAGGCTCTGAATAAAGTGAGCTCCATACCTATTCATATTTATCTATAATACCTCTACAACTATACTACACATTGGATGTCTTGATTGTTTTTATGTTTCTGGAGGACAAATTCCAGCAAGTAACCATGGTGGGATGCTGCCCTAAAAGCATACCAGTCTTATTTACAGAGCCAAAAATATAGGCTCTTTAAAATGTGAGTGACCCATTTCTTATCTCACTTAATCCACACAGTGTTTTACAATCTGCACTATGTTGTGTATTTTTTATATCTTTCATATCTGTACTTGACCTATACGATTCAAGCAAGATTTTATAAGACATCTCCTTAACATCCATAGCACTCCACTTAAGGTATATATTAACTATATACCAAACCCACGCTAAAATCCTTTATGATTTTCATCTAGCCAAAGCTGAGCGATATTATCTCCCATATAGCACAGCATCTGGAAAGGCAGATTTTGCTTACATCTAATTATGAGCATTTTAGGTTTCACTGTTCATGTCTCTTGGAGTGTAATCTGGCACATTCTGGAAGGCATTTCAATTTTCCAAAAGATTGCACTCACACCCGAGGATGGCTTTATTTAACCCTCTGATTTTGGCTCCCTAAAATTCCAGGAGCGCGTGCCAAGCCTGTCATCGTACCTCGCACCGCTAGAAGACGTTGGGCAGCACTAATAATAATTGGCGTAGCGGCAAGCTGTTTTCTGTAGTGTTGAAAGTGGAGGCTATTGCCAGGCTTAACACCATGATCCCTATTCACTGGGAGTCTCACGAATAACTGCAATTAGTAAGGTGTGTGTGGGGGAGGACTGTAACCTCAATCACCTAGTTTTGCTTGGACACATTCTCATACTTTAAAGAAGCAAAAATAACCTGTCAGACTTGTGGTGTTCAGATAATTTAAGCAGGCGTGTTACTGTAGTTTTCGATGGCATGTGTATTTCCTGCACGAGCATGTACCCCACTCAGCGTGAGTATACTCACTTAACACACAAGTTAACTAACTGGACCACTCAATCCCCAATGTTTTCAGGTACGATATACATGTTACCTCTAAGCCAAACTGAAGAAGTAATCGGTTTTTTTTTGTTTTGTTTTTTAATAAATGTGGTCAGAAAACTATATAAATGTGCACAGGAATGTACCGTTTTTGAAAATCATTTTATGACATCAATATTCTGTTAGACTGTAAATGGAAATCTAGTTTATGGTATAGTAGCAAGATCTGATTACTGCTCATTTTCACTTGCAAACTATGTGATACACTATGTATGTATGTAGTGGTCAGTGAATTAAAGCTGATTTGGTAGTAGACTCTACATCGGTGAGGTGTTTGATCTCCCCGCCCCCAGGACTTGTGCTCTTAAGTATTTTGTTAAGAAAGCGCAGTTAAGAGTCAATTAAGATGCCACTTCTGTGAAATTAAGAGATAATCTAATTAACAGAATTGCTCCGCAGTGCATGGGGACATCTGCTGGAATTGCTTGATTTCATTTTTGAGAAAGACAGACTTAGATTTGTGAAAACACATCATAAATGAGCATGGAGTTAGGGTTATCACGGTTTCCAGGGTGCTGGTGAGAAAGAGGCTCTTCTCGTCTAATGCGTTCAATACCGGTAACTTACATTGCAGCCTGCTAAATCAGAACATCTCCATGATTGTCCGCTACCTGCATTCGGCATGCTTTCTGTAAATATACCCATGGGATTCGTACTGCTGCACGTATCCTTTGTTCTATTTTGGTAGTATTATATGTACAGTATGTCTGCAAACATATATTTTAATCATAGTACGTTCTAAAGAGGCCGTCCTATTCAGTAGATATTTCTGAAATACCCAGTGGAGACTCTTACATAAACCATCTGAATCTGTCCATAGTTACGTTGTTCGGTGCAACCTGAGCGCCTGTGTGTGTTAGAATGGAATGTGGCTTTGGGTTTTGGAGTTGTCACACCTCCTGGTATAGGTGTTCTAGCTTTTTGTTCTCTCTGGTTTACTGAAAGGATCATTGGTTTGTTTTTTGTTATTCGTTTTAATATAACGTTGCCGTGTGGATTACATGACTGTGCTGCAGAGGACTGTAAACTCCAATTCTAAAATTTTGCTCTTGAAGAGAGGGTTTTAGGGTAGATCTAGCTGGCAAGTCCTAAAATAAACAAATTAAAACTGTCACTTGGCAGAAGTGCATTGGTTTTGTCTGCAATAATTCAATGTAATTTCTTTAACTGTGTCAGTTAATAGGAGTATATTAACTGCTGCGATTCTGTAGCTGTCTGTGCATTTTGTTCCAGCATAGTCAGAGTTAAGTTCTTGTCTGTGCTATGGTTTTAATAGTAATCCTATCCCAGCAGGGGGTTAGTTCCCCCAATTTGTTCCTATATATTATAAGCCAAGGAACACCAGGCACTGTATTTTAGCCTAGTTTGCAGACAGCGGGGGGCGAGAGGAAGCGACAATGCAAAACCTTTTTTACCCGTCTTGGGGTCCTGACTGCGCTTTTGATTAGCGGCAGATGAAGGCCGTGAAAAAGACCTTACTCCCCTGATCTGAGGAATCCTCTCTCCCCTCCCAGGCTCTCTGCTCTTGTTAATAAATGTATATTTAACAATGTCTGGGTCCGTATGAAGTGATAATAACTAAATCAATACCCCTTTCATTGATTTGTCCAGGCTCCCTGCAGCGTGACGCAGCTAGCGGCGCGTTAATTTTCCAGCTAACTAGCACCCTGATCTACAGTCCAGCTATTGATTGCCTGTTTTATCAACCCAGCTCTAAACTTTATCCCTTCTGTCTCCATTTTTCTCTTTTTAAATCTTCCTTCTGTTTTTGCACATTGACATTTTATTTGTTTAAAGTGTCTTTCCCCCCTTTCATCCCCCCCCCACATAAAAGCACATCTTTGTAGGCAATCGACAGTGTTGTTTTTAAATCACATTTTATCGTTTTAACCACATCAAACCAGTATTTTGTGTTTTAACATTTGGGTGTGTCTCTTTAGTTCCACTGTTTAGTTGTTGGCTGAGAGAGGCAGCATATATTCTACTATTACTGGAAATGTAATGAGCATCCACACTTAAGAAAACATTATAGATTGTAAGCTGGTTTGAGCAGGGCCTTCTTTACGTCTTTTCTGTTAATGTTTTGTATGTCAAATATCCCCCATTCTCTAATTGCAAAGCGCAAGCAGAATATATTGGCGCTATATATGATGATGATCTTTATAGAGGGGGCTCTATGATTTTCGTGTTAGTTAGGTTAGTACCCCCAAGTGGTCTTGGTTCTTTCTGTAATTCCATGTTGGATAAAAGGCTCTGTTTCTGTTTTAAGTTAAACTGTCTTAGTCTGTTGATTTTGATTTATCATCAGATCGTCCAGTTTGTATTCTAGTTATGTTAACCTTCTCGAAATCATAAACCCAGCTCCCCATCATACCTCGCTCAAAGTCTATGAAACTAAATTCGGTTTTAATAGGCTTGCTCTGTTTTTTCATTGAGCATACACCTCAAATGATAAAGCGTTTTATGCAGATCTTGAACTAATGTGGAGAAACATTGATTTGATGGCAAACTCCAGCTTGTAACGTATTGCCGCGTGTGTCTCCGTAGTCTTTGTCATAGCTAGGTTGTGCCAAGGGGAATGAAGTATGTTTGGGTACACTGTACTGTTAAACACATGGCACCCAGATGTTACATCTAAGGCTAATAAACTGGTAGACATGTGCCCCATAAAATGCTGCAGTATGTCAGCCAGGGCCCACATTGGAGCAAGGGTTTTCCTTCTTTTTTTTTTTTTTTTTTGGTTTAGTAGTACACTGAGCTGTTTAGAATACAAAATAATACCATGCTGTTTTAAAGATTTATATTTTAGTTTTCCCCAAAAAGCACAAAGGGTGATTGGTGTAACCCATTACTGTACACTGTTGCTTTAATTATATTATCAAGTAATCCCTTTCTTTGTGTCTTATTTTTGTTTAATTTTCTTGTAGTACTTGCATTGAATTTGAAGTGTCCTGTTAGACTGACACTTGGTATACTTTCTAGTTTGTTCAAATAATATTAAAATGTGGGTCTTTTTAAAAAAAAAAAAAAAAAAAAAATTTTTTTTTTTTTTTGCAGAATCACAGAAGAGTCTGCTGTGACGACCTTTGAAGCCCTAAAGGCTCGTATCCGTGAGTTAGAACGGCAGTTGTCCCGGGGGGACCGATACAAATGCCTCATCTGCATGGTAAGTGGCCTTGCGAGTTGCACCAACCTGATATTGTATGACTGGGCCATTACATTACATAATTCAAAATCATATTTATTTAATAAATCCTGAAATTACTTCAGAATAATTTACTGATTACTATACAAAATAACTAGGAAATGTAAGCTTCCATTGAGTAAGACTCATTGAAAAGTGTATTGGCAACGGAATTGCTAAATTTAGGTAAAAGTATGTTTTGAAAAAATTCTGCTGTCTACTACTTTATTTTTTTTTATATATGCATGTAATTTTAGATACTGAGCCAGGACATTTTATTTTGTGTTTTCATTTTAAAGCTCTAGCTGTTTCTGGTGGAATACATTGTAAAAGCTATCGGTAATGCAATTAAAGCACCCTCTCCTAGTCTCCTAGAATCCTCCATAATTGTTTATATGCAAACTCTAGCTTATTCCTTGCACCAAGGTTTGCAACCTTCGATCACTCCCACAATGCAATGGTTCTGGTATTACAGGGCCAGGGTTCTGTGTGTCTGCTCCCACTCAATAGGAGGGGGATACCTCTGGTTTATATATTTATTTCCCCTCAGAAAATGCTGAGATTTTTGATCCAATCTAATCATTTCAATGTTTATTCATTGACCACCAGTGCCGTCTTTAATTCGGGGCAAACAGGGCAGTTGCCCCAGGCCCTTTTACTTCTGGGGGGCCCAAGGCAGCTGCCCCTTGGGCCCCCGCTGCCCTCAACGACTTACTCTTCCCCCCACCCATGGGCCCCCTGTGCATCCTGTTGGATGAACACTAAGCAGGCTCACCGGTTGGCCCATGCACTAAGGGCTACCCAGAGGGTGTTTGTACGCAGGGGCCCGGTCGCGCGCTGTAGCACAACCAGGCTCCCTTTCTTTTTGGCAGCATGGGAGGAAGTGACTGCAATGAGTAACTTCCTCCCAAAGAGAGCTGCGCGGGAGAGATCTGGGAGAAAGAAATGGGGGGGGCTGTGCCAGATGGCCAGTCGGCAACCCCCAACAGCCTCCGCCACCACTCTGGACACCAGGGAAGCATATTTGTCAGTGTATGTGTCTGTGCGTCAGTATGTCTGTCAATGGGTATGTCTGTGTGTGTATGTGTCTTTGTGTCAGCATGTCTGTCTGTGTGTATTTGTGTCTGTCTAAATGTGTGTCAATATGTCTGTCAGTGTGTGTGTGTGTGTGTATGTGTGTGTATGTGTGTATATATATATATATATATATATATATATATATATATAATATGTATATGTATGTTTGTGTGTGTCTGTGAATGTCAGTATGTCTCTGTGTGTGTCTGTCAGTATGTCTGTGTGTGTGTGTCAGTATGACTGTGTGTGTCTGTGTGTGTCTGTGTCAGTCTGTCTGTCAGTCTGTCTGTGTGTCTGTGTGTCTGTCAGTCTGTCTGTGTCAGTCTGTGTGTGTCTGTGTCAGTCTGTCTGTGTCAGTCTGTCTGTGTGTGTCTGTGTCAATGTGTCTGTCAGTATGACTGTGTGTGTCAGTATGACTGTGTGTGTCAGTATGACTGTCAGTATGTCTGTGTGTGTGTGTCAGTATGTATGTCTGTCTGTGTGTGTATGTGTCTGGCAGTATGTATGTGAAAGGTGTGATTGCATGCCTGGGGGGCGTGGGGATCCAGAGGGCCCAAGAAAATGCTTTGCCCAGGGTCCTAGTGATATTATTGACAGCCCTGGGCATGACGCTGGATAAATAGTCAAGTTGGATCTTCCTTCCAATTCAGTTATTTCGGCTAAATTCTGCAAATTACTGTATAAACCCTACCGGGGGAATGTATTTTGTGTAATCCTTTGCTAGTTTTTGCTATTGTAGCTTCTGGAATAAAAAAAATCAATTTTATCAAACCATATTTATTTAGAACATATATTACTCTGATAAATTTGTTATTGGCACAGCAGATTATGTGTGAACGCATCAACAGTGCCATCTGGGTACATTCAACGTGTATAATCTTTTTTTTTTTTCTTGCATGGTCCTTCTGTTGTGATGTCATATACATGTATTTAAATATGTCTATTTTAAAATAATGTATTTAATTGTTCGGTGTTATTTGAAATGTCTGTCACAGATCCTATTGCCCTTACCAGTGGCATGTCCTTGCCAACAAGTGTTCTTCTACTGCCAAATTTGAATATAATCTTAAGTGTCCTTTAATGAAGATCATTGTCTGTTTTAATTTAAACCGGTAACTGAGACAATCACAGTGTAATGCATCTGGCAAGCGCTACCCTTGTGCACTTATTGCCAAAAGAATTGCATACATGCACCAACAAATATGGTAATCATGAGCTGTCTCCTTCCAGTTTACAAATTAAAAAGATAGTTAAATACTGCATGTTTTAAGTCATCCATGGCTAGGCAGCTGCTCTCTTCCTGCTTTTTAGCTACAATTCCCAGGACCTTTAGCCAGCTGCAGATTAGAGCTCCTGTGAGTTAGTAATGCAGTTTTTGCCCAGGTTTGACTCCGAAACCTTTCCAAAGGATGATAGAGTAAATGCTGATCCTGGCGAGGGCAGAAACTGGCGCTTATAGTTTATGACCCAGCTGGCATCTCGTACCAAGCCCAGTTCCTATTGTTTGATTAGTCCTGAATAGTATAGCAATGGTTCTGACTAGTATTGTCGGTGCGTCTTCCAGCAGTGGAATAGTTAATGTCTGGTCCTGGTTCCTATTTGTACAATTAATTTCTCCTCTTCTTGCCAGGATTCCTACACAATGCCCCTGACGTCCATTCAGTGTTGGCACGTCCACTGCGAGGAATGTTGGCTGCGTACCCTGGTGAGGCTTGGGGCTCTGGTGGGAGGAAGGTTTGGGGCTGATTTTTCAAGTCGACATCCGCAGTACTCTAATTAAGGAACTGAGAGTCTCTTTTTTAGCATAGTTATTCTTGTTAGCAATTACTGCTGCATTCTTATGATGTGGCCAAATATGTTCGATTGACTGTGTCACTGTTCTTTATAATGAGCAAGATCACCCACATCTTGTAACCCTCTCCCCCTCCCCCAAGAACTATTTTCTTTTATTTATTTTTTTGCCTGCTTCCCACCTTCCCTTAGCATGTGTTTGATGACTCTGTCTCAGTGATGTCACTAACCTTGCTTTCAGTTGAGAGATGCTGCAGATTTTGCCTAAATCAGGAGAATGACCGTTTTCCTGCATTAAAAACGGTTACCTAGAATATAGCCAGTGGTCAATTTACACCCATTTTCTGACCATGAACGCCTTCAGTTAATCAGCTTTTATCACAAATGTGAAAAATACTACACCAAATGTAAGGGTTATTAATATTATTTATATAGCACCATCATATTCCGTAGCGCTGTACAATGGGATGTGTAGATTATTCAACCCCTAGCAATTTTAATGTGATGTTCCAGTCTGTTGGTCTTTTATCTGTACAACAACATTCAGTTGAGCAATCACACCTCTCTAGTAGTGTTTTCGAACATTAAAACCGTATACATGATATTTGCATTATGGTGTATAAACCGGGTTCTATTGATTGCACACTCACATGCAGAAGAAATACATTTGAATATTTACTACCCATTTAAGGGAATGCTGATTCCTGGGCCAGGCAGTTGGTGTGTGTGATCACATTCTGGTAAATGCAGTTCTCTCACCTGTCTGTTCAGGACTCTAGTACTGGCCCAAAGTGTTTTTAAGACAGTAAGTTACCCTTTAGGTAAACTCTTAAAGACAAGTCCACTCTATTGTCTCAGACAAAACTTAGTACTTGCAAGTAAAGGGGACGCTTTAATCCCTTTTCTGTCGTCTCTGGCATAGTGTGGGTTAACTCGAGTTAGGGATCGACCATCTGAAAGATTAGAAACATGTGCACATTAAGGATCTTGGCACTTGCGTGCTGGGAAACAATTAATAAGCATCCACTCATGTGTTCCACAAGCTGTTCTCCCCCTCCCTTCAGCCCTCCGTTTATTAAACAAGGAATTTTTTTACTCTCTCTGCAGTGCCCCCTGTTTAAAGTCCTCCCTACTCAGAATAGCTGGTTACTAATGTAGCCATTAAACTGTAGCCTGAAGCCAGCCATAAAAAAACCTCGGTGCTTTGTGTCCTGATCAAAGTCTGTGTTTAATCTTGTTAAGTCTGGCCTTAACTCCCCTACTGCCATTTGGCATTCCCTTACCTAAAAGATTACCTTCTTTCTTAAACATCCGTCTGCACCTCATTCATCTTCTAGGCTTCGGGATCTACCACTCACATTGCAAGAACTATACTAGAAACCTCTTAATGTTAGCTTTAGTTAATTGGGCTTGGGGAGGAAAAATATATGAATAATGAACTTGAGCGTCATGCCAAACATTGCTATTTACAAACAGGGACGTGTAACGTGGCTGCTTTGTGCAAACACGATGTATTGTCCTTAAACAGTGTCTGGTTGAATCATATTGGTCAGTGTTATCAACACTCAAACCAGGGCTTCAAATTTCAAGTCTCTAGCCAGACCTTAAACATAGCTAGTCCCACTGCAAGTCTGGCTCACCACAGGTGTACGTCTACTTGCTGGGACTACATTTTCACTTGCCAGTGGCTAGCGGCAAGTTGAAATATCGAGCCATGTTCTCAACATTTATGGTAAATTACAAGCTTTTCATTAGACAGGGTTTCTGGAATACTTTGATAAAATGCGTCTTGAATTGCTTAGAAACGTTTGTTTCCAATGCAAGATTTGTGTAATAACATGTCTCAAAACAGACTGAAATATGGAAGTCTGTTTGAAATTATTGAAACTAATCAGGTAAAGAATTTAGCAAAGTACATGAGGTTGGCATTGACTGTACAAGGTAGGAAGCCAGAACTAGAGGGAATAACTGGAGTCGAGGGAGGAAACTCCATTATTTCTTTACTTTAAAATTCTTGTTAATCCATGGAATAGCCTTCCAGCAGAAGTGGTATAGGATAATGTAGACTAGAGGAAGTGTTCAAAAAAACTTGTTTATTATTAAATGTGTTTTTAGAAAAGATATGGACAGGCTACATTGGCCAGGTGTTTTGTTTGTACTTATACCTTCTTGGTATAAAGAGTAACTCATTTTAATTATTCCTGTTTTCTGACTTGCAGGGCGCTAAGAAGTTATGTCCGCAGTGTAACACCATCACTTCCCCTGGAGACCTGAGGCGTGTATATTTGTGAAGACCAGCTTTGCTCCGACAGATGGGACTTCCCTCAGGAACCTCATGTTTCCCTTTTGGTGGTCCCTGGAACTCCTTCAGGGGCTGAAATGTGAGAGACCCTTTTTAAATGTTTGGAGCAAAGGAACTTGTAAGCAGAAGATACTTTTCCTGATTGGGGGCCATGATGGAGAGGAGCTATATAATAAACTTTGTGGCTCCCAAAACCTCATCTGCTTTATCCTTCTCAGCACTAAGGGAGGGAGAGACACACAATTCATTCCCCTGGTGCCCCTCTCCGAACCTCGCTCCCATTTTTTCTTTTCCTTGTTCCTGCTGCTGATTTTGTTTTTTATTTTAATTTTTTTGGTGAGACCAGAGGATTAACCCAGTCGATTTTAAATTGTTTGTTTACATCAATTTACCTTCTGCATTGTCCTTCCACACTGTGCATCTGAGGGGCACGCTCTGCTCTCCGAAATAATAAAGGTGTCAGGACTGAGAACCGAAAAGATGACACCTAGTTGTCTTTGTTTATATTTTTTTTTTCTCCCTCGATTTTCTCACTGTTTTTTCCTCTCTACGTTTTTTTTCTGTGTAAAAAGGCAGAGATAAGAAGAAAACTGAAAGAAAAAAAATGCGAAGCACATGTATTATAAATTATATGTTTACAATGTTGTGTATAAAGTGAATAGACTCAAACTGTTACCCAATATCTTCCTTTTATGGGCTGGAGGGGCGTTTCATTTTTGTTCCTGTTTGTGTTTTTGTTTTTTTTGTTTTTGTTTTTTTATAGAAATGGGTTTAAATGTAAATGAATAATTTATTTTTCATTTTTTTTTTTTTTTTTTTAAAGCAACACTCATCCTCAAATGAAATTACTCATTAGTGTAATAACATCAATCCAAATATTAATAATTAATAATACCCTTGTTGATATAGTGTGAATTCCAAGCGTCCAATTTCTCTGTTCTCTTGTCAGTTGGCTTGCCCTGCTGTGATCAGCTGACATGCACTGTTAAAGTAATGGGTGCATGATATGATTGGCACAGCTTGCTAAAGATTTTAACCCCTCTGCTGCTGTGGAGCACCAAATCCTCTGCTAATGAACAGCTGTGATCTTTGTTGGTTTAAAACGCTGAAGGCGATGGGTATAAGGGTGTCATAAAGCCGTACGGGCTGCTTGTGTTAAGGAGCGTTCTAATAATTCCCTGCTGATTCTTATGATCCTTTTACACAGAAAGGAAATGGTATATTTGACTGTTTTTAGCGCTTTGGTATTGAAGAGACTTGTTCCGCCTGTGGACTTTCTCGTTCATCGTTCACTTGGGGCCAGTGATTTTCTTCCCTCAACGAATGGACGTTTTACAGCTGTTGACTGTTTTAGACTCTAAATACATGCCTGGCTTGCAGATCATGCTTTGCGCTGGCACTAATGGTAGATTGCTGTGGATTTTCATACACTCCATACATAAATTTAGTATCCTGATTTCGATTTTGTGGAAAGGGTTTTTGTTTTTTTATTTGTTTTGTGATTGCAATATTGGTATATATATATATATTTTTAAGCATACCCTGATGATGTCCTGTTAAGTCCAGATTTAAAGTAAAAAGGAGAAAAACACAAAATTGAATTGTCACTTGCAATGTGAGCGAATATGGGGCCGTGAAACATTTAGCCACAACCTCTAATATTAACCAAATAAAAATGGTGCTGCAATTGTCATGGAAACCCTAAAACTGCTGGAGGGCAATATTACCACTGTTCCCTCTAAGTACTTTTTATGAACAGTCCAGCATTGAAATGGTACAGAAGATGCAAAGAGCAGGGAGTAATTTATTTTTTAAATAATTTGAAGGAACACTATAGGGTCAGGAACACAAACATGTATTCCTGAACCTATAGTGTTACAATTATCTGGCCTCTCCTTGCCTTAATTATAGTAAAATCTTACTTGCATTCCAGTCTGCTAGTGCTGGCTCTGCCCTGATCTGCTTCCTTGACTGACATCAGAAGCTATGACTTGAGCCAATCACAATGCTTTCCCATAGGAAAGCATTGGATTGGCTGGAATTGCCAAGGAGGTGGGGCAGAGGGTGGAGCAAAACATCACCCTGGCCAATCCGCGTCTCCTCATAGTAATGCATTAAATCAATACATCTTTATGAGGAAAGTGTTTCCATGCTGAGGGTGGAGACACTGAATGTCCCCAGGAAGTACCTCTACATTGCAGCCTAGGGATACCTCCACTGGCCACTAAAGACTGCATTGTCTCTGAAAAGACTTTGTTAATTGCAAAAAGCCTGCAGACACTGATTATACTCACCAGAACAAACACAATAAGCTGTAGTGATTCTGGTGACTATAGTGTCCCTTTAATATGTTTTTAATACCTGACTGCCCACAAAATGTTATCAGAGGGAACATTATTAGTAATTAATTTTATAGTTCCAGAACTCTTCATTGTGGTAGTTGACCTCATTCTCAGAGCAAATGAGCTACAAAACCCAGTGCACAATAAGCTGTTTTTGACTACTTACACAGTGCAATGTAGTCCACAGAGTGCTAAGTTAGACTATCCCCGAACCAGTATTATTTAAAAATATTTTCACACTTTCAAACTGTTATTTATATAAAGGCACCCCATTTTGGCAAGTCTTATCCTAGCAACCTAGTGCTGCTCTTATGAGATTGAAAAATCCTTCCTCTTGGGACTCTCTGCAGTGCAAGGCTAAGTAGGGTCCTGGAATGAGGCACCTGTGACATGGAGGGGTGCAAAACTGTGGATTCCGCCTGGACTAGAGCAGGCGTTAGATTGCTCTGATTGGAACTGGCTGTAATGGGGTACATTGACGTTGTGGCAGGTTTATGCAATGGTGTGATCATATACTGTAACTAAACCCATTATTGTTGCTGAGGTTTGGGGTATTAAAAAAAAAAAATTTCATTCCTTGAGCTTTGAAATTGCTGTTTAGTAAATGAGTGCGTGTGCTGGATCTTGCTTGTTATAGGTGCATATAAATATTTCACATCACACCAGGGGGATACTGGGTTTACATTTTAGTCGGCTAAATTCTTACTGTTGATTACCTGTACAGCAGGTGTAAT
This sequence comes from Pelobates cultripes, assembly GCA_933207985.1. Classification (NCBI taxonomy): domain Eukaryota; kingdom Metazoa; phylum Chordata; class Amphibia; order Anura; family Pelobatidae; genus Pelobates; species Pelobates cultripes. The sequence continues at coordinate 10,842,058 of OW240919.1, forward strand.
ATATACAGAACAAATTCTCTAAGTCAAAAACTAAGAAAATGATTGAGTCTGAAAAGTGTTTGTGCAGTTTTATTTAACCTGTAATATTCTGCAACGTCTACATCTGTTCCATAGACCCACACAGTGCCATGCTTTCCATCTATGCTTTAGTGAAAATCTGACTGATTATTGATTCCCCCCCCCCCACCCTCACCAATACACAGCTGAGCTCCTGCGTGAAGGCCTGCTTCCCAGAGCAGCTGAGTGTGAAGGGAAATTTTACATTGGGGATAATTTGAAGTCAGTGGTTAGCCATGTCCCTCTCTGGGCAGGTAATAGTTAAATGTATGAAATTGATTCTATTAGCTATGTATTGGAAACAGCAGGAATTAGGTTAACATGATGACCTGCAGCTAGCCAGTTGACATGAGTTAGTGACCCACATCCTGAGCATCTGTTGGGCTGTGTAAAGCACAGTGCTCACTTTTGCCCTTAAGGGGAACTAGGAGCACACGGTGTCTGTACATAATGCATCGGGGTTTATTTAACCAGGGATTGCAGAAAAATGGGCAGTTAATTGGAAATGTTAAGACCAAAAAAGTTCCAACTCTGTTATATTGCTCAAAAATGTCACATTTCTCCCCACATTTCTCCATTTAGTGGAATAAACCTCAAATGAGTTATCCATAAACGATTTACATAATTTATGCCAAATTAGTGTAATTTTGGAATTTATTTGTTGTGAAATTTGTAATTCCAAAATATTGTGTGAATATTTGTGGATTTACTCTCCCAGACTGTGAACATTCCACTATAAATAGATTTTAGAACACGAAAACGTGTAATTTTTTTTTTTTTTCTGCAGGTGCAAAGTGACAGAAATGTCTATTTTACACGTGTTTCACTCTTGCCCAGCTGTGATGTAAAATCAGGATACAAGCCCTTAAAAACATTAGAATGTACACAAAACATTGTCCTGTTTAATCAACTATGCCAGAATAGTATACTTTCCATTTACAAATAGCTCAGTGAAAGGAAAGGATAGGAAGCGATTATAAATAAATACACATGATCCAGTCATTTTGTCTGTGTTTTTGTGGTAAGTAAAAAATAAAAAAAATAAAAATTACACCAAAAAGGACCCAGCTTTTTTTTTTATATATATATATATATATATATATATTTTTTTTTTTTTAACATACATTTACTATACTGGATGGCAAAGATTTGTAGTGCATTAAATTGTTATTTTGCAAACTCCCCTTAAAAGTTAATTCAGCGCACAGATTAGTGAACAGATATTAATTTCATATTAACTAGATAATCTTAACACTAGAAGGTCAGCATTATTTATAAAGGAATTTTTCATTTATTCGTTATTACTTCGGGCTTTTGGCAATTTTCTGACCAATGCTGAAACTACCATTATAGTCTGCTATATAAGCAGTAATGTTTTTTTTTTTTTTTTTTTCCTCAACCTGTTTGATTTAGAAATTAAATATTAATTCAAAGCTGCGTATTTAACAGGTGGCTGCAGGCTTGAGTAAAGGAGATATTAACCTTTTAATTACAAAAAATATATATATAAAATATTTTGGAAAGTTCCTGATGCAGTTTAGTTTTTATCATGAATAGCTTGACGTCATGATATATTTGAGTGTTCTGGTTTAAATGGAGATCTTCCATCAAGCGAAGTGATAAAATGAATTCAAAACAATAGAACAAAGAATCAAATTCTAGGTCCCACTATTTGACGGTCTTTTGGCTGCGCGTGGTCCCTTGTTTTAAGAAGACATAATGAACCAGCACATTACATTAAAATACCTTCTGAATCTACCTTTTAAAAAAAAAAAAAAAAGCTTCTATCTCCCTGCATTTCATTCAAGACAAGAATGGGCACTCTTAAGCTAGTTCCTGGCCTCCTGTAGCTCTCCATGGTTGATCTAGATAAACATGCATATCATTTATTTCAATGGAGATTGCTCTACTGTTGGAATGTGTGCCATATTTGCACCAATAACGAGAAATTCAGTTCAATTCACAAAAACATGGCCTTGACTGTAAACCTGTTTCTGAAATCTTACTAACAGCTACTTGTGTGCTAACAGATTTGATCTCTGTATAATGGAAGATGGTCATTGTAGCAGGTTGATCACATTTACCTAAAACTTGCAGGGATGGTGCAGTTTGTCAGGAAGGAATCCTCTATAAAATGTACTTGATGAATTTGGAAAAGTCCAGATTGCTGATCAATCATCAAGCTTGTTATGACCGAAACCCAAGGTATTCAAGTCCGTAGCATGGTCTGCTCCAGTGTGGTCATCGCCCCAATTTCTAGTACTGTCAAACTAAGCTGAAACTTGAGTAAGATCATAAAACCGTGAATATTAGTGAGTTACACCTAACCGGCCTGAGAATAAAATATTTATTTTTAAGATTGGGATATGGAAATTAGGAGATGGTTTGACTGCAAACAATGAAAGAACTACATTCCAGTTAAACATAAATGTTCATCCTCAGGAAAGTTATTTTTTTTTATTAAACCGATGCACACAGCCATGAAATAAGTTTTACATTCTAAAGTCACACATAACTACAGGGTTTAACAGCGAAAACATGAATACCATATCATACATTGAAATATAATAAAAATAAGATTGTTACAAGATCAGATATGTGCAAGGAGACAAGAAGGACCTCCTTACACCATAACCTTATAGCCGCAGTTATAATACACAGTGTGCAGGGAGACAGGGGACCTCCTTACACCATAACTACTTATAGCTACAGTTATAATACACTGTGTGCAGGGAGACAGGGGACCTCCTTACACCATAACCTTATAGCTGCAGTTATAATACACTGTGTGCGGGGAGACAGGGGAACTCCTTACACAATAACCTTATAGCTGCAGTTATAATACAGTGTGTGCGGGGAGACAGGGGACCTCCTTACACCATAACCTTATAGCTGCAGTTATTATACACTGTGTGCGGGGAGACAGGGGACCTCCTTACACCATAACCTTATAGCTGCAGTTATAATACACTGTGTGCGGGGAGACAGGGGACCTCCTTACACAATAACCTTATAGCTGCAGTTATAATACACTGTGTGCGGGGAGACAGGGGACCTCCTTACACCATAACCTTATAGCTGCAGTTATAATACACTGTGTGCGGGGAGACAGGGGACCTCCTTACACCATAACCTTATAGCTGCAGTTATAATACACTGTGTGTGGGGAGACAGGGGACCTCCTTACACCATAACCTTATAGCTGCAGTTATAATACACTGTGTGCGGGGAGACAGGGGACCTCCTTACACCATAACCTTATAGCTGCAGTTATAATACACTGTGTGCAGGGAGACAGGGGACCTCCTTACACCATAACCTTATAGCTGCAGTTATAATACACTGTGTGCGGGGAGACAGGGGACCTCCTTACACCATAACCTTATAGCTGCAGTTATAATACACTGTGTGCGGGAGACAGGGGACCTCCTTACACCATAACCTTATAGCTGCAGTTATAATACACTGTGTGCGGGGAGACAGGGGACCTCCTTACACCATAACCTTATAGCTGCAGTTATAATACACTGTGTGCGGGGAGACAGGGGAACTCCTTACACAATAACCTTATAGCCGCAGTTATAATACACTGTGTGTGGGAGACATGGTACCACCTTACACCATAACCTTATAGCTATAGTTATTATACACTTTGGGCGGGGAGACAGGGGACCTCCTTACACCATAACCTTATAGCTGCAGTTATAATACACTGTGTGCAGGGAGACAGGGGACCTCCTTACACCATAACCTTATAGCTACAGTTATAATACACTGTGTGCGGGGAGACAGGGGACCTCCTTACACCATATACCAGCATAGGCAGTTATAATACACAGTGTGCAGGGAGACAGGGGACCTCCTTACACCATAACCTTATAGCTACAGTTATAATACACTGTGTGCGGGGAGACAGGGGACCTCCTTACACCATAACCTTATAGCTGCAGTTATAATACACTGTGTGCGGGGAGACAGGGGACCTCCTTACACCATAGGGGGCTGCAGTTATAATACACTGTGTGCGGGGAGACAGGGGACCTCCTTACACCATAACCTTATAGCTGCAGTTATAATACACTGTGTGCGGGGAGACAGGGGACCTCCTTACACCATAACCTTATAGCTGCAGTTATAATACACTGTGTGCGGGGAGACAGGGGACCTCCTTACACCATAACCTTATAGCTGCAGTTATAATACACTGTGTGCGGGGAGACAGGGGACCTCCTTACACCATAACCTTATAGCTGCAGTTATAATACACTGTGTGCGGGTAGACAGGGGACTTCCTTACACCATAACCTTATAGCTGCAGTTATAATACACTGTGTGCGGGTAGACAGGGGACTTCCTTACACCATAACCTTATAGCTGCCGTTATAATACACTGTGTGTGGGAGACAGGGGACCTCCTTACACCATAACCTTATAGCTGCAGTTATAATACACTGTGTGCGGGGAGACAAGGATCTCCTCACACCATAACCTTATAGCTGCAGTTATAACACAGTGTGCGGGAGACAGAGGATCTCCTCACACCATAACCTTATAGCTACAGTTATAACACAGTGTGCGTATGTAGTTATGTAGCTGTAGTTATTTAACAATGACTATGCTATAAACAGAAGGAAATGCTTGAAACTTTATGGAATAAAATGTTATTAGTGTTTTAGAGTTTAAGTAGTATATATCAAATGAAAGATAAAGGTACAAACTAATAAGATTTTCCACAAAGCTTTTCCCTTGCCCTGATTGGATTCGTCAGGAGACGAGAACTAAGAAAAATATTTTTTTAAATAATGACAGCAGAACATCTAGCATTGGCCTTCCAGCTGTCATACAGAATTCCCCATCATTCTCCTGCAGGTCCATTATTAGAGGGACAAAGAAAATAATTTTTCATTTAAATGGAATTACTTTTGAGATTAATCTCAAATTTCTGTTTAGTGAATAAACCCGGGATTTATGTCAAGCCAAACATTAGCAACATTGATCCTGCTGAAGGATTTATTAACAATCACTATGAAGATAAGAAAGGATTTCACGAGAGGCTCGTATAGATAGAAAGTTTGGTGGGATTATTTTATAAAGGAACACTACTAATGTTAGGAATACACATTTGTGTATAGTGCCCTAGTCACCGTTTAAGTGACTGGGCCCCCACTGCAAGGATTTACTTATAATTTCTCCATTCCAGCACTGGTCTATTTCAGGGGAGCTCCTCGGGAGACCATTGGAAAGCATTGAGAGGCTAATGGGCATGCTTGGCAAACCGTCATGATGCACCAATCAGATGGTCCCTTTGAGACCATTTGATAGAAATGGTGGAGTTTTACTTCACTATTTCGCAAAAGAGCTATTAGTAGCTGTTAGAAGGACAGCCACTAGGGGCAGGTTTACACTGCAATCTAAACATTGCTGTTTCTATTCTGGCAATATTTACAGCACATGGCACCCAGAACTTGAGATGTAGGGGTATTGGTTACTATATTGTTCCTTAAGTACAAAATACAACCATTAACATATTTAATATTCTCTACGGAGTATCTTTCTCAAGATGTTGGTTACATTTGGTCTATAGCTGAGAAGCTGTGTTGGACTATCACCCCCAGAGGATCATGGGAGGAAAAAACTGATAAATAATAGAGCAGGGATTGGCTGTCATCGGCTCTTCATATTCAGCTTAAAAGTAGCTCTCTGCCCAACAGAGGGAGGAGCAGTCCTCCCTCCCGCCAACCCCGCCCATCCCAATGATGAAGACCCCCTTTATTAGTTTAATCTTTCAGTATATCTATACAATAATTAATGGACTGGTTTGCAGTCAGAATTAAAAAAAAAAAATACTAGAAATGGGGAAAAAAATATAAATTATCACTAAATCCAGACACCCAAAACGTATTTCGCCAAAGCAGAGAATCCAAAATGGCCACTAGGATGCAGCTAGTTCAGTAACTTTGGGCCATATGTACAGCAAGGGCTTCTGAGATAAAGCTCTTAAAGGAGAACAATCATCAGGAAAATGTAATCGGTTTCCAGAGTGATTGCTCCACATATAAAACTTTGCCCTGAATTTCTCTTACATATATGGCTAGATGGTGCTCAGCAGTAGCAGACAGATTAGACGGTACAAAATCCTCTCTAACATGCTGTCTTACCCAATGGTAAAATACTTTTTAAATTACTATTTAACGTGTGCTGTTTTTTTCTTTATTTCTCAATACGAGGACGTTGTGGAAATGTATGTTTTGTAATTTTTTTGGGGAAAAAAACAATATATATATATATATATATATATATTAAAAAAAGAGAACTTAATTTCTTCCAAAAAAAAAAATTAAAAAACCCCTTAATTAGTTAAAATAAATAAAACATTTGCCCAAAGAAGCCGTTCAGTGGTGATTATGGTGTGTGTCGGTGTAAATTATATCAGAACTGGAAAAGGTATTTGTCATTCCCATTTGTAAACTATATTTGACATTAAACAATTTAACGCTTACGTGTGTTTATTACCTTTCACTCAATCTTTACATTTCCAAGGAACCTCGTCACTGGTTTGTATTTTTATTTAGTGTGATTCGCAAATACGATTTCAAAAAACTTGGAAAATCTTAATAATTCATTTTGTAGGCAATGCAAAGACGCATTCTGATAAATATTAGTCTCTGTTAAAGATTTATGAGGTCAAAAAATGTAAAATAAAAATGAAATTGAGGCAATTAGGCATATTCTATGTCAGTTGGCAAAAGACCAAAGATTAGAGATTTCAACACATGGAAGAAATATGCGACTATTAGGCTTCCCTATAATTAAAAAGAGGTTCAATTAAAAGAGCAGCTGTATATCATGTGCGGAATACAAGGCAGAAATACTGAGGTCAGTGGTTTCACTGATTAGCCTCCCTGCAGAGGTGGTAAAGGCTCCTACATACAATGCTTAACTCAAAGTTTTCTGCTGTTTAGATGCATCCTGGATCTACATGAATTTATCAGAAAATATTGTAAATGTATTATACGGAAGGTAATTACCTATCTAGATTTAGTCTGAGGCAAAGGAAAGGCTTTTTTACCGTGAGAACAATAAGGATGTGGAATTCTCTGCCTGAAGAAGTGGTTTTATCAGAGTCCATACAGATGTTTAAACAGCAACTAGATGCATACTTGCAAAAACAGAATATTCAAGGATATCATTTTTAAATTGTGGGGTAATCACTTCTTGATCCAAGGGTAAATCTGACTGCCATTCTGGGGTCAAGAAGGAATTTATTTTCCTAGCTTGTTCTTGGAAGGGCTTCAAACTGGGTTTTTTGGATCAACAGCAAAAAACAAATGTGAGGAAGGCTGAACTTGATGGACACATGTCTCCTTTCAGCCTGAGTAACTACTGTATGTAACTATTATACATCTAAACCTCTCGGAACTGTCTGTAGGATAGAACATAACACCAATACTGCAGTTAAACCCCTGCACAAGTTTATTAAAATAAACACAGAAAGAGAGAGAGAAAAGTAGCGTTTATTTTAAACCTGGTATATTTCGTTAGCACATTCTTAGAACAAGGCATCAGTCTAGTTTGTAAACTCCTGTTAATGGACACAAAAAATGGCCATATTTACACAATCTTCATTTCTTTAAGCCTTCATCCTTTACAAAAATAAAAAGGTTTAATTTATTTATTTAATTTTGCAGTATTCACTATTTTATCCAGGACCTCAAATGATGTAGAAACACACGTTCTATTTTTGTCATATAGAATAAGTATGAGAAAATGTACACGTAAAACGATCAGCTGGGTTTTGTACAGATACATTGTCATCAGACCAGGTAGTAGTCTGTGACCAGTGCTCCTGTAGTTTGAAACCTTCAAAATAAAACATTGTGGATTCTAGAAACAATGTTTACATTGAGGGGTTAAATATAGAGCGGACTTTCAGACAGCCACTAGAGTCAATTCTGCTGCAGTGCCCAAGAAAACTCATGTGACCAAATACAGCTCACATGAAAGCATCGGGTTTAATGATTTCCTATGAGAACATTGGATACACCGTGGGCAATCACCGCGCATGTGCCTCAGACCCCAATGCTTCTCTATGAGGAGCATTGGACTGGGTCAGAGATGAGGAAGCAACACCTTATTGATGACGCCATGGTAGGTGGAGAGGTGAGCAACGCCAAGAGAGTCTCTTTACTGCAAATAGGGGGAGGGGAGGACACTAAACTATGAACTAGGGCAGTATAGCATTAGGTGTTATGAAAGAACTTGTTTCCTGTACCTGTAGTCATCACTAATGATGGCTGTGGGAGTTGACAACGTAAAGGGACATTATAGTCACCAAAACAACTTTAGCTTAATGAAGCAGGTTTAGTGCATACAGTGGCGTACTAAAGGAGGGGAGGGTGGAGAGGGCGGTCTTTGACAGGGGCGGCAAAATGGTCTTATGTAAAGTGATCGGAGCGCTTACAGGAGTCTCCACGTTCATTTCACATCCAGCAGCAGCAGGTCCTCTGTTCTTGCGATCTGCAAGAGCGTTAAGCAGGTTGCTATGGCAATGCTCAGCGGCAACGCTATCAGTGGACCTGCTGCTGGAGGTGGAAAGAATGTGAAGATTTTTGGGCCCCACTGGACAACCATGCTGTACAACCGGACCACCAGGGAATGTAGTGTATCCCCCCCTCCCTGGACTTAGGTTAGAGTCAGGGAGGGAAGGGAGAACCCAAACAATACACACGGCTCACTCCTCAACACTTATCCCACGCAACACACTCACTGCATACACTGTATACACTATATATACACACACACACTGCATACACTGTATTCACACACACTGCATACACTGTATACACTATATATATATACACACACACAGTGCATACACTGTATGCACACACACACACACACACACACACTGCATACACTGTATACACTATATATATACACACACACACTGCATACACTGTATTCACACACACACACACACACACACTGCATACACTGTATACACTATATATACACACACACTGTATTCACACACACACACACTGCATACACTGTATACACTATATATACACACACAAATGCATACACTATATACACACACACTGCATACACTGTATACGCATATACTGCATACACTACAGAAACACACACTGCATACACTATATACGCACATACTGCATACACTATTTACACACATACTGCATACACTACAGAAACACACACTGCATACACTGTATACACTATATACACACACACTGCATACACTGTATTCACACACACACACACACACACTGCATACACTGTATATGCATATACTGCATACACTACAGAAACACACACTGCATACACTATATATACACACACACACTGCATACACTGTATTCACACACACACACACTGCATACACTGTATTCACACACTGCATACACTATATATACACACACACACACACACACACACACACACACTGCATACACTGTATTCACACACTGCATACACTATATATATATATACACAGACACACACACACTGCATACACTGTATTCACACACACATACTGCATACACTGTATACACACACACACACTGCATACACTATATACACACACACACACACTGCATACACTGTATACGCATATACTGCATACACTACAGAAACACACACTGCATACACTATATACACACATACTGCATACACTACAGAAACACACACTGCATACACTATATACACACACACTGCATACACTATATATACACACACTGCATACACTGTATTCACACACACACTGCATACACTGTATTCACACACTGCATACACTATATACACACACACACACACACACTGCATAAACTGTATTCACACACTGCATACACTATATATATATACACACACACACACACACACACTGCATACACTGTATTCACACACACACACACACTGCATACACTATATACACACACACACACTGTATACGCATATACTGCATACACTACAGAAACACACACTGCATACACTATATACGCACATACTGCATACACTATTTACACACATACTGCATACACTACAGAAACAAACACTGCATACACTATATATATACACACACACTGCATACACTTTATATATATATACAAAAATGCACTCCAACTGCACTCCTTGCACTCCTTGCACTCCAACTAAACAAATTATTATTAAATACCCGGTGCCCAGTAATAACAATACAGAAAAATCTAAATAATACTGGCACTCTAGGCTTTCTTCATCCGATTTAATTGGTAAATCCAAAGATGTCGACATCTTTGGATTCACAAATTAAATCGGATGAAGAAAGCCTAGAGTGCCGGTATTATTTTGATTTATATATATATATATATATATATATATATATACACACACACACACACACACTGCATACACTATATATATACACACACACACTGCATACACTTTATATATATATATATATATATATATATATATACATACACACACACACTGCATACACTATATATGCACACACTGCATACACTATATATACACACACACACACACACACACACTGCATACACTATATACACACACACACTGCATACACTATATAAACACATTGCATACACTATATATGCACACAGACACACACACAAACACTGCATACACTATAGACACACACACTGCATACATTATATACACACACACACTGCATACACTATACACGCACATACTACATACACTATACACACACACTGCATACACTATATATATATATACACATACACACACACACTGCATATACTATAAATGCACACAATGCATACACCCTACACACACACACACACTATATATACACACGTACACTACATACACTATACACACAAACACACACACTACATACACAACACAAACACACACTGCATCCACTACACACACACAAACTGCATTCACTGTACACACACTGCATGCACTGTACACACACTGCATCCACTAAACAAACACACACACTGCATACACTATACACACACACACACACACACACTTATACCTGTGTGTCTGTGTACCTGTATGTCTGTGTATCTGTATGTGTGCTTGTATCTGTGTAACTGTATGTGTGTCTGTGTATCTGTTTGTGTGTCTTTGTATCGGTGTGTCAGTGTTTGTATCTGTGTATCTGTATGTATGTGTATATGTATGTGTGTCAGTGTTTGTCTATAGCTATGTGTGAATGTGTTTCTATCTATCTGCTTGAGTGCCAGTGTGTGTATTTGTGAGTATGTGAGTATATGTGTATATGTGCATACATCTCAGCATTTCGCCAACACTACACACAAATACAACCCATGTCAACACTACATAAAACACACTGCCATATTAAAAAACCACACTACACAAAAATGCACGCCTGCATTCAAATATCAACACTACAATAAAATACACCCCTACATTCACTCACACATACTCCATACAAAAACATGCTTACATTAAAACACACAAACACCGCTAAATATATGTAAAACATTTGTGGGTGTTTTTTACATTTTAAAGTTGGTGGGAGGGAGTGGGGCCTGTGCTGAATAAAAGATTTGCCTGGGGTGCCAAATGCTGCAGGTACGCCCCTGAGTGTATAGATCAAGCCCCTGCAGCCTCACTGCTCATTTCTCTGCCATTTAGTAGTCAAATCACTTTGTTTATGCAGCTCTAGTCACGCCTCCCTGCATGTGACTCATGCAGCCTTTCTAAACAGTTCCTGTAAAGAGAGGTCTAATGTTTAAACTTCCTTTATTGCAGTAAGTTTCATTTAAAAAAATGTTACTTCCTGATCTGTTAATAGCCTTCTAGACCCCACAGGAGCCTCCATTGTGTGATTAAAATTCAATTTACAGAGCAGGAAATAAAGCAAGTTTGTTTTTTCTTTTTTTTTCTTCTTTATTTTTTTTCCGTGCATATAGGTTTAACAGACATGCTCGTGGTACCCCAAAGGCATTCCACTCGCTTATACCAATAACATTTGTAACAGTGGGGTATACAGTATCACTTGCACTTTTTGTATTTAAAGTGAGATTAAGTAATAATAAAACATGAGTACATCGAGTTAATCTTTGTCAAGGTGACCTCCAGCGCTTACCAAGCAATGTGCATTTACGCTTCCTGCGCATTCTAGACATTATACATGGAAACACATACTAGTCATTGTGCACTTATGCTCGCTATCCATGCTTAACATTAACGTTTAACCTTTTGTACATTCTAGACATTATACATTTTAAACTTGTTGAATCCTTTTGCTTATATTAAGAGGGGCCACCGCATAGTCTGGTGCTCTTTACTAGGAGGTTACTTAGGGTCAGAAGCTGGGTGTGTAGTTAGTGAGCTTATATTTATAACAGACATGTGCACAGACATTTTTAGAAAACAGCTTAGCTAGGGTGGTCTGTCAAATAAGGTAAAGTAGAGTAGATTAAATGAAAGTAAAGTAAAGTAGAGTAGAGTACCACCAGGCAGATTTCGGCACGTTGGGTCATCGTTTGCAAAAGTCAGGGTGGTGACGGCCGTTATGTATTGCCAGTTTGAGTGTGACCTTACTGACTTAGATGTCTGTGTATCGGTGAGTGCCGCCAGAGTGTCTGTTGGTGGGGGTGTCTGCGGTGAGTTCCGCGGCTTGTGCTCTTCATGCATTCCGTCGTGAGGAGTTGGAGCTGCCGACAGGTCTTGTGTCATGGATGCTGTTACTGGACATGCTCTTCTTGGACATGGGGATATACCCTGCAGGTCACCCAGGGTCCGCTGGGTCCCAATGGCCCACTACAGGGCATAAGGTCCGGGGGTCGTTGTGGTCATATTACTCGGTCGTGGGGTGAGTACGAGAGTTGTGCTGTGTAGACCTCATTATCCAGGTGTGGGTAGCGGTATTATTGTGCTTTCATGAGTGGATCGCTTTTCCGGGCCTTCCCCCAGTGAGGGTCTGTGGACTTGGTGGCAGGAGGCTGAGGTAAGGCGTTCTCAAGTGGGGCATATATTGGGCTTGTCGCGTGAATGGGCGGTAGGTTTGTGGATTGCCGTCTTCCCCTCTTTACCACCTTTGCTGTCGAGGGATGTGCATGGATTCGGCTGCATGGTGTGTGAGGTCTGCCTCAACGTGGCCCGTGCGACTCACCCCCAGCCGTCTGCAAGGTAGTAACATTGCTTTCGGCCATTTTGTTAGGGCCGCGTGGTGGCTGTCGGCGGTCGGCGTCAAGCCGCCCAGGAGCGCCTTGACGGTGTTTGCTTGTCTGGTGGGGACCGGGATAACCCCCACCGGTCCAAAGGGAGGGGGGTGAACGGGACCGGGAGGGCTCCAGCCACGTTGTGGGTCTCTTTAGTCAGGGTGGAAAGCGAGGCAGCGGCCGTCCGCTCCACTTCCCCCCCTGGGTAGGCCTCAGTCCCCACGCCCCAGAGCATCTCACTGGAACCCAGAGTCACCCGATGTAGCGGAGGAGCAGGGGTTAATCCAAGGGCTCTCCGCTGGGAACAAAGATTCAGCATACAAAATCACAGGAACACAGCATAATCCACCTCCCCAAGGACTAGACGACACATAGTCTGGGAGTCAACTGTCAGCTTTAATCACAGGTCTGCTTTTGTGCATTTCTCCCATGCAAGGGAGGTAACTTTCATAATTATTACAGTAGCCAACTGTAACCCGGTCACCTCCCCTCAGATTAGCCCTTAAACAGATTAGTGAAGCCAAAGATTTTCCCACTTTCTAGATGTCCCCTAAATACAGGGGGTACAGGGACAAATAAGGGGTCCCCTAGTAGGTCTGATCTGGGTGAGCAACATACTCGTAATTCACCCAGATCGGACCAGGGGTTCGGGAGTTACAGACAGTTACAGTTTTGACCGACCGCAGGGACTCAGTAGCCGAAAACAGTTCCATGAATTCTGGCCCTGCGGTCGGTCTATTTCAGTGAATTAAAAATACCGAATAACATAGCCATCCATGCGATTGCAAGCCTTTGCACGAATCCCCTCGTTTAGGGGAATCTATCTACCGAACGCCGGGGCATTCGTGTGTTTGATTCGTGCTGTCGGAGCATGCTGGAGGTCTCAGCGGTACTTGGTTAGTTGAATGCCCGGTTTGAGTTCCAGGCGTTCGACAACCAAGTACCGCTGTTCGTGCGTAAGATGGCCGCCGACACGTGTTCGGTATGCGAAATGGCGGCCACACATACAGGCACTTAATTCCCTCGCAACATTGTATCGGTCCGTTAATTAGCCACAACACGACCACCCCGGGGTGGTCTCACGTTCGGTAGTTTCGGCCATTCGCCTAAAAACAGCAATACAACAAGAAAGTCCATTCGGTTAGTTATTCCCTTGGTGAAAAGTCCTTCATTCGCACAGAATGATCAGTTCTAGTGGCAGGGTTTGCCACACCCGATTTCAAGTGCTCTAGCTGCACCAGGACACTCCGAGCTCTTGTTCCACGAGTTTCCAGTGTGTTTCAGGCTGAATTAAGTGGGTATTTGCCCAAAATTAGCTGAATTCCTCAGGAGCCGCGGTGACTTGCAGCCTGCTAGCATGGCCGCCCGGCCCCGCCCCAGAGATAAAGCAAGTTAACACCTGATTGAAAGTAAAATCTTTTTTTTTCATGCAGTCTGTGTGTGAGATGTGGCTGGGGCTTTAAATATGGAGCAGAGGGACGGCGCTGGATTCATTTAAGTGGCTGAGGGGGTTTTATCCCATTTAGCTATGTGGGAAGGTGGGGCGGGAGGGGGGCACTCCAGGATTCTCTAGTGCCAGGAAAACGTGTTTGTTTTCCTGGCACTGGAGAATCCATTTAAACTGCTATTCCATGGTTCCCACTGCTACTGTAAGCAGGCAGCTCCGCCAGGTTCCTTTTGCGAGGTCAGAGCGACAGTAAACTCAACACTGCGACCACCAGGGATTCACCTCCACAACAACCATCAAGGATTCACCTCCACTACGTCCACCAGGGATTCAAGGAATTCACTTCTATGTCGTCGTCCCCAGGCAAAGATCAGAAGGGAGGGGGGATATAAAGTATAGATTTTTTTTTAAATAAAAAAAACATAATTATGTATTACTTTCATCTTCCCCCCACTGCGCACACGCACGCACACACTCACACACTAACTATACCCTTCACACACTTCACTCCTGACACACTGCACCCTTCACACAGACACACACATACACACAGCACCTTTCATACACACTGCACCCTCCACACAGATAGACAAATACACACAGCACCTTTCATACACCTGCACACTTCACACAGACACACACAGACACACTGCACCCTTCACACAGACACACACATACACATAGCACCTTTCATACACACAGCACCTTTCATACACACAGCACCTTTCACACACACACTCCACCCCTCACACACACACACATGCACCTCTCACACACAGCCCTCCCCCCCACTGCACACCAAACACACACACACACTAACTACACCCTTCACACATTGCACTCATCACACACTGCATCCTACACACACACACACATGCAAACTGCACTCACACATTGCACTCTTCACATGGACACATACACACACTGCACCCCTGCACACCAAACACACACACACACACACACACACACTAACTACACTCCTCACACACTGCACCCTTCACACAGACACACACACACACACTGCACCTTTCATATACACTGCACCCTTCACACCCACACACACACACACATTGCACCATTCACACACACACACACACACACACACACATTGCACCATTCACACACATTGCACCCTTTAAGAGCATTGAACCAACATGCTCACTTTGAGAGGGGGCGTGCTTGTCAAAATACCACGTGAGAACCTTCACTAGATGATAGATAGATAGATAGATAGATAGATAGGCAAACAAATCAACAGACAGACCAATAGATAGAGGTATATAGACAGACAGACCCTCTTTCACATTGGCTCCTCCAACTTTGGACACTAAATTCGGGCTGAGATGGGGACAGGCTTTCAGGGCCTGCGCGACCACTAGCCAAACAGGTGCTCGCCCAGAGCACACCAGCCAAGGGGGAGCAATGTCCGGATGACTGTTCAGTGCATTCCCCTCCTGCCGGTCAATGCATGTAGATCTTCTGTATCCTCTACCCGGTCTGACAGGAAGCTGCTCACTGGGAGCAATGAACAGCTCCTTGTCAGACCAGGTAGAGGAAACAGAGGGTCCTCCACCATGGTCTGCTCGACCACGATAAATGAAGGGAGGTAAGCAGGCACCGGAGGGGAGATGGGGAGAGACCACAAAAGAGACACACAGAGGGGCTCAGAGGGACAAAGAGACACACAAAGGGACTGGGTGGAGAAAAAGACACACAAAGGGGCTGGGGGGCCAAGAGACACAAAGAGAGACTGGGAGGACAAAGAGGCTAAGGGGAGAAGAGAGACTCAAATATGGTCTGGGGGTGAGAAAAACACAATAAGGGGTTGGGGAAGAATGAGACACACAAAGGGGCTGTGGGAAAGAGACACCCAGAGGGGCTGGGGAAGGGGAGAAAGAGACATACAAAGTTGGCAATTTTTTTGTGTGTGTGGGGTGCAAGGAGCTTGTCTGCCCTATGGCGCAAAATAGTTTTGAACAGGCCCTGGGGAGTTGGGGGTGGTTAGGTAAGCTCAGTATTTGCCTGCATTCTCAAGATTAATGAGCTGTAATGATACATTGACCAGTAACAATACTTATGGAGCTGCAAGGGTACAGTATTTAATAATACAAAAAACATGAGATATAATAATAGAATAAGCTGTAATAATATTACAATGACGTATAATAAGCCATTGTGCTGTAAAATACTACAATAAGCTGTAATAATAGAATAAGCTGTAATAATATTACAATGGGGTATAATAGGCTACAGTGCTGTAAAAATACTACAAAAAGCTGTAATAATATTACAATGGGGTATAATAAGCTACAGTGCTGTAAAAATACTAAAACACTACAATAAGCTGTAATAATAGAATAAGCTGTAATAATATTACAATGGGGTATAATAAGCTACAGTGCTGTAAAAATACTAAAACACTACAATAAGCTGTAGTAATAGAATAAGCTGTAATGATTAGACTGTAACTATTTGGTTTGTTCGAATCGATTTGCCCAGGCAAAAATAATGGTTTGGGGTGATTTGGGTTTCGTCAGTGTAGCACGTGGCTTGGGATGAATTCCAGCCATGCAAACTTTTCAGGAAACACTATTCCGACAACCCCAAATTCTGAGAAAATTGTCTGATCAATGTGCTCTAAAGTCTAAGTATTATGTATATGGACATTTTTTGCATTTTTTGCAGTTCCTGGTTTACAGTTCAAGAGAGAAAAGGTATCCAATAGAAAGGAAAAAGTAGGAGCAGAATAAAGAATAAATCTATTTTATTTATATTTATTAATGAATTATATGAATAGAGATTTCTTTACTGCTCCTCCTCGCCTCCCCTCTGTTGGTGACTTGTCACTTGATCTGTGAATAAAATCAAATTTTAGTGGCTGTCCCCCGGCCAGCAAGCATATTTTTTGGCTCCACGGATGGAAAATTAAATATTTTGGTTCATTACCCATTTTGTTTGTTTTAAGATTTGCCCATGCAGCGTTTTGGACAAGTTGACACCGAATGCATTCATCTAGTAATAGTTCTACAATGAGCTGTAATAACATCATATTACGCTTTAATAAAAAAAATACCGTAATAATAAAATATACCGCAATAATAAATTATACCATAATAATACAATAAGCTCTAATAATAAAATATACCGTAATAATAAGATTAGCTGTACTCATACAATTAGCTGTAATAATACAATTAGCTGTAATGATACACGTAGCTGTAAAAATACTAAAATGACCTGTAATAATACAATGAGCTGTTATAATACAATGAGGTGTAATGATACAATAAGCTGCAATAATACAATGACCTGTAATGATACAATAAGCTGTAATAATACAATTAGCTGTAATGATACAATGAGGTGTAATAATACAATGTTTATTGTTGTGCAGTGAGAGCTGTGTGCAGGGAATGAAGTATGTAGCAAGTGCGGTCTGTAAGTGCAGTGTGTAGTAAGTGTGGTGTGCAGTGAGAGCAATATGTAGTGGGTGCAGTGTGTGTAAGTGTAGTGTGTAGAGAGTGTGGTGTGTATTGAGAGTGGTGTGTAGTGAGTGCAGTATGTAGCGAGCGAGGTGGGTGTGTAAGTGGGGTGTGCAGTGAGAGTGGTGTCTAGTAAGTGCAGTATGTAGCGAGTGTAGTGTGCAGTGAAAGCAGTGTGTATTGAGGGCGGTGTCTAGTGAGTATTGTGTGCAGCGAATGTGGTGTGAAGTGAAAGCGGTGTGGAGTGAATGGGGTGTGCAGCGAGTGCAGTGAGTAAGTGTGGTGTGTAGTCAGTGTGGTGTGTATTGAGAGCTGTGTGCAGTGAGTTTGTTAGTGACGGTAGTAGGTGTGTAAGTGTGCTGTGTAGTGAGTCTGCAGCGAGTGAGGTGTGTAGTGAGTGCAGTATTCAGTGAGTGAGGTATGCAGTAAGTGCGGTATGCAGTGAGTGAGGTATGCAGTGTGCAGTGTGCGAGGTATGCAGTGAGTGCAGTGGGTGAGGTATGCAGTGAGTGCAGTCCGCAATGTGCGGTGGATGAGGCATGCAGTGAGTACAGTATGCAAAAAGTGCAGTGTGCCGTGGGCAAGGTATGCAGTGAGTGCGGTATTCAGCAAGTGCAGTTGGCATATGCCCGTTGTGCCGTGGTGGCCATGGGCCGAGACCGGTAAAGGAGGTCACAGGATCTCCTCGGCCGGTCCATGCAGGGCCCACGCTATCCGAGCGCCGGACCCGCTGTGTTTCATGACGGGCCGGTGGGGAGCTCAAAGATCTCCCTCACCGGCCCACATGCAGTGTGATGCAGCTTCCGTCAGGGGAAGGAGGGAGGACCCGGAGGAGCTCTTTCTGTCCCCACAGGCTAGAGTTTGCTCACCACTAGGACCACCAGGGATGGCAGCACAGTCCACCCCCAGGCTAAAAGTAAGAAGTCCTGTTTTTTGTTTTTTTTTATCCCCCAACACACAATCCCTCCAAACACACACAGCACCCTCACACACATTACCCTAACACACACACACACAGCACCCTCACACACACACACAGCACCCTAACACACACAGCACCCTCACACACACACACTGCACACCTCACACATACAGCACCCTCACACACACATACTGCACCCACACACACACGCAACATCCTCACATACACACACACACTATAGTCCTCACAAATACACACTAGACCCTTCACACACACACACACACACACACACACACAAACTCACTCACTAGATCTCCTATACACACTCTGGATCCTTCAAACACACACCAGATCCCCTACACATACACTGCACCAGCTACACTTACACTACATTTCTGACATACACACTCTGGATCCCTTATGCACACACTAGATTCTTTGTTAGCAAACACATACTACACACACTCTCTACAAACCCTGCACACACTACATCACCTATACACACACACACACACAAACTACAGCCCATATGCACACACTCGCTACATCTCCTATAACACTATGCCCCATATACACACACTCTCTACAGCACCTTGACACTCATATATTACATTACACCACAAACACAACATGACTGAAACCAACCTATTAACACAAAACCACACCACAATCAGTGCACTCTACACACACGCAATTCCATAAGCAGACTCCAAATACACAAACATTACTCTTACCTGGCATTTTTGTCTCCTGGTATCCATTTATAGAGACACCAGAGACAAGTTTTAAGCAAACACAGCGCAACCATGTTATTAAATTTGCTTGCGTTCTGCAGAACAAATACAGGGCCTTTTTCTCATGCTAGAGATCTTCAGCAGAGCTCTGCGCATGGTCTGCCCTGGAAGAGCATTGAACCAACATGCACACTTTTAGATGGGGTGTGCTTGTCATTGGGGGTGACAAAACACACCCTATCTGGCCCCGCCCCCTTTTTAGTGGACCGCTGTGATTTAAAAATGCCCGGGCCGAATTTTTTTCCCAGTCCGGCCCTGGCAGCGGGTGAGGCATGCAGTGAATGTGGTATGCCGCAAGTGCAGTGTGCAGTGGATGAGGTATGCAGTGAGTGCAGTGTGCAGTGTGTGAGGCATGCAGTGAGTGCGGTATGCAGCGAGTGCGGTATGCAGCGAGTGCAGTGTGCAGTGAGTGCAGTGTGCAGTGAGTGCAGTGGGTGAGGTATGCAGTGAGTGCGGTATACAGCGTGTGCAGCAAGTGCAGTGGGCTGCAGGGAGGTGAAATGCCCTTTGTCCGCTGTGAACACAAAGGTTGTTATCAGTCTTTACATTTCCTCGTTCTTCTTTTACTAAATTGCCTGAAACCTCTACTTAAGATTGAGGTTCCAGAGAACAATCTTGTAATTGAAGAGCTTTCTCTCCCTGAATAATGTGTCACTGCTTGGTACATCTGTCCTGCCAACTTTATTATTCACAATAGGAATCTGTCTTCAGCAACCAACACAGCCTGGGGCAAGGCTGCCACCTACAGGCCAAATCAGAATATACAACCAACTAGACAAACCAGGAATTAGCAGGATCTCATCAGGAACTGGGTTTACTGATAGGCAATCAGACACTAACAGGGTTATTCACTAACGTGAGAATTCAAATAGAATTTCACATTTTAAGTCCAGAGTAGCTGAACTGAAGTCAACACAGTGCACAGCCCTCATTGTATCCTGTATAATACTAAAACACTTTAACTTGTCAGAAAAAAACAAAAAGTGAAATCTGAGTAACAAAACACAAAATATAATATTATTAGTAAATCAGACCTACTGATATTGTAGAGTAATATTGTAAAGCGCTACGGAATCTGTTGGCGCTATACAAATGGCAATAATAATAATATGAAATAATAGAGTTTCCAGACCCAACATTCTCGTGGAAACAATTCACCTATTCAGCTTATACCAGTTGTAATATGTCTCGCCCTAGACTGGGAAACCCATGTTTGAATCCAAATCAGACCTACCTGCAAGACACCTAACCAGACCTACCTGACCAGTAAGTGCCCCTGGGTAAGACACCTAACCAGACCTACCTGACCAGTAAGTGCCCCTGGGTAAGACACCTAACCAGACATACCTGACCAGTAAGTGCCCCTGGGTAAGACACCTAACCAGACCTACCTGACCAGTAAGTGCCCTGGGTAAGACACCTAATCAGACCTACCTGACCAGTAAGTGCCCCTGGGTAAGACACCTAATCAGACCTACCTGACCAGTAAGTGCCCCTGGGTAAGACACCTAATCAGACCTACCTGACCAGTAAGTGTCCCTGGGTAAGACACCTAATCAGACCTACCTGACCAGTAAGTGCCCCTGGGTAAGACACCTAACCAGACCTACCTGACCAGTAAGTGCCCCTGGGTAAGACACCTAATCAGACCTAGCTGACCAGTAAGTGCCCCTGGGTAAGACACCTAACCAGACATACCTGACCAGTAAGTGCCCCTGGGTAAGACACCTAACCAGACCTACCTGACCAGTAAGTGCCCCTGGGTAAGACACCTAATCAGACCTACCTGACCAGTAAGTGCCCCTGGGTAAGACACCTAATCAGACCTACCTGACCAGTAAGTGCCCCTGGGTAAGACACCTAATCAGACCTACCTGACCAGTAAGTGCCCCTGGGTAAGACACCTAATCAGACCTAGCTGACCAGTAAGTGCCCCTGGGTAAGACACCTAATCAGACCTACCTGACCAGTAAGTGCCCCTGGGTAAGACACCTAACCAGACCTACCTGACCAGTAAGTGCCCCTGGGTAAGACACCTAACCAGACCTACCTGACCAGTAAGTGCCCCTGGGTAAGACACCTAACCAGACCTACCTGACCAGTAAGTGCCCCTGGGTAAGACACCTAACCAGACCTACCTGACTGAAAGGGTTAATGTTGTAATGGACTCTAATCCCCTCGGTTCTCGATCCCTCGGTCACCATAATCAACGTTGATGGAGAATCATTTGTAAGCAATAACACACGGACAACAGCTTTACAAGACTCTCAAATGAGTGTATTCCAGAGCTGGCTTTTATACATAGTTTGCTTACATTAGCCATGGTATATGCCATTCATTACAGTACAGACTATAAGATTTATTACTTCCTTATATTACGTTATTCTGACAATGGAAAGATAAGCTTTTGCATACGTCTGGAAAAGAATATCCTTAAAATCGGAATGGGCAAGACATCCTGAAATTTAGCATTGTCTTACATCCTATAGAAGAAATACCTTAGTCTGTCACAGTCAGCATATTATGTAAGTATTCAATATCCCTTCAGTCAGCAATAATCATGTTATAAACCTTATAAAAGCATAAAATACATATAAACAAGTTAACTATTTAATATTCTTACATTCCCCTCTTTGAGCAATAAAACAATTGCTCATCTTATCGATAAAATCTTACCAGGACAGAGAAACTTCCACATGGTATTTTCAGGGGTGCTAGTCACTCCCTGCGGGACTTTCATTAATTTCTTCACCTCGATTCCCATGTGGTAATTCCTAAGGCCCAGTTTAAAGATGGGTTGATACTCTACAGTGGCAGAGAGGAGAATTTCTAATTGTTTCTGTTCTGCATTATGGATTCATTTCTGTACTCTCTTCCTCAATGTACAAGTAAGGTGACAGTTATATAAAACCATACACAATAAAATCAGGACTATAATAACAAAATGATAGAAGAATGATTTCATTATCTGGGATCCAGTAGGGGACCAACCAGTAAAGCATTGTACCAATTATGGGCTGAATCATTCTGAATTTGTGAACTCACCTTAAGGAGTTCTCCTTTTAGGATATGTGTGGCTACCTGTGTATGTTATCTTTGGGAAAAATATAGTCCCCTGTGTATGTGGGTGCCCACCAGGTTAAATTCTTGGCAAAAAGATCATAAACTGGTACTGGTAATGTGTTAAATTGACAAGCTAATTTAACATCCTTTGATGTATGATATAATGTAAAATAGCAAGAGCATGAAAAATGTGAAACATTACCAGTTAACCATCCATTGCATTTACTGGATTGGGGTTTTAGAAGTAACCAATCATTATCTGTGAGGTTACACATTCCTCTAATCTTCTCTAGTTTAGGAATCATTAGTGTGTTTTCTAATGCCAATCCTTGTTGTTGTATCCATAAATACCTGATGGCACAGGTACTCCAGTTACTTAGACCTGTAGTGAATTTCATAGTTGCAACAGTTAAATTATCTAAATAATTATACATTGATTTATCTAAATCCAATCCTATAACCTGTGATTTAACAACAATTGGAGCCCAATTTGCAGTAGCATGAAAACCAGTCCCTATATGCATGCTGGCTGTGTTTAACTTATTCTTGAGGGTCTCCATATCTATAACTATTTAGTATACCCATAGTGGTTCCAGCACCTCCTAACAGTGTGTCATACCATTCCCTTTTCTGCCTTTGTTTGCTGTGTTACATAATGTTACAACAGAAGTAGTGATTTTTAATGACACATGTACAGCTTGTAAGAAGGCAGTTGTATTAACACATGTGGACGGAATAGGTGTGTGTGTCGTGGTTGACTTTTGGTTCTATGGTAGAGGATAAAGGACAGTAATAAGGTGTAAAAATATAAGGTAGTGTATAGTTCTCAATTGTAGTGTTGTTCATAATGACTAACATTTGTC
Source organism: Pelobates cultripes (assembly GCA_933207985.1). Taxonomy (NCBI): domain Eukaryota; kingdom Metazoa; phylum Chordata; class Amphibia; order Anura; family Pelobatidae; genus Pelobates; species Pelobates cultripes. Next base: position 10,865,879 of record OW240919.1, read on the forward strand.
CCCTTCTCCAATTAATGATACCAGTTATATAATCATTATTAAAAGTAATAAGGCCTGTCTGTTTACATTGATATGCAACCTTAACTGTGCACATTTCTGCGTTATAAGATCTAACAATTTTCTGTGAACCTTCAAACAAACATAATGCATCGGTTTCATTAGCTGTGGACACATTTAACATGGGTAACTGGTACTTATAAGGGTTACTATTTGTCCAATTCATCCAAATGCGTTCAGTGAATGAATGATTGCATATTACATGCTGATAGAAAGGTGGTGGAGAAAGGTTCTTGAGGGGGTGTGTGTGACGAATGCTAGATGAGGAGCTAAGGCCTAATTGGGCTGGGGGTATTGAAGAATTGTTCATCATGTCAGAGTCTTTTTCCAGAACTTGCCATTGACTTGTACTCATAATGGCATTCAAGGAACAATATCAGAGGGAGTATAACAACTCCAGAAAGCATAGCGTACAACATAATCTTGGTCTCAGGTACGTATGATCCTCTCAATCTACGATATGGTGTAAAAGCCATGATGCTTCGCTGAGGAGAAATTCTTCTGTTTCCGAGCGAGGAGTGGTGTTGTCTTCCTTGGTTCCCCTCTTTGGACACAGCTTCACTCGGGATGCGTGAATCCAGATGTCATGGGAATCTGTGGACAGCGGTTCTGGGTACAGCAATCACAGTAGCAGGTGGTCCAAAAGGGTATCCTCCTTTCTTGGTCCTGTTCAACTGACGGATATACACCTTGTCACCGGGCTGGTATGAATGAGTAGGTTCCTGTGAAGGTAAGGGAAAACTGCGAAGAAACATTGTCATACATACCATTCGGTTTTATCAACAATTCACCTTGTGGGGATATATTCTTATCTCAGCTAAAATAGCTGGTAGATATCTAGTCCAATTTACCCATGTTCCTGGGTAAATTCTGGGCTTTTCCTTAATAGTCCTATTCATCCTTTCAACTACCCCTGTATTCTGTGGATGATAGGGTATATGAAACTGCCAGGTAACTTGCAAGAATTTAGCAAGTTCCTGGGCAACCCTACTTGCAAAAACCGGGCCATTATCAGAGCCAATCTGCAGAGGGCAGCCATACCTGGGAATAATTTCAGTAACAATAATCTTCACTAGCATCCTCCCTAGATGTCACAAAGGCCTCATGCCATCTACTAAACTGATCAACTATGACCAGTAAGTATTGCTGTTTCTTACCAATTTTGGATACATGAATAAAATCAATCTGTAAGTGTGTAAAAAGAGCAGTGTTCACACGATCTTACAAAAGACTGTACATGCTGCCTGAGATTCCTAATATAAAATGAATTCATGAGGAATTGAATGGTGCTTGCTATGTGCCTGACTGATGAAAATAAATCAGCTTGCTTCAAGTATGCCTATTCTTCAAGTATGCCTATTCTCCCCTCTTTAGAGAACAGATCATTTTGATCTTTCTCTAAACCTTGTTTAATCCAAAAAACAGATTGTGGGTATTTAAAAAAAGAATCTCATAACCACTGAAGCGCTGGGCTGTCATGTGTTGTGTGGTGAGATTTGTCAGCTGAGTGACCTGGTGACTGGCATGAAGTATTGTAGGATGCCCTAGTGTGATAGTAGTAGCAGTTTCAACAGCCATTGCACATGCTATCAATGCTCTGAGACACGCCGGCATACCCTGTACCGGAGCTCGAACTACTTTGGAAAAGAATGCTATGGGACGCATACCGCCTCCTTGCTCTTGTGCACAGACCGCGGCCATGGTTTTACAATTGTCCCAAGCATACAAATGAAATGGTTTACAATACACAGGTAGTCCTAAAGCCTGGGCTTGCACAATAACAACTGTAAGGGCAATATATGCAGCTAGCATGTCTGGTGACCAGCAGACATTTTCAGGGCTGTCAGAACGCACAGCCTCCCTTAGGATTGAGTCATAATGGGAGCATTCCGGGATCCATGGTGGCAGTAATTAATCATGCCGAGGAAGGTGAGCAACTCCTTCCGAGTAGTGGGTGTTGGAATCCTCTGAATGACCTCAATACGTTTTGGACTCAATTGTCTGGTGCCTGAAGCCAGAACAAAACCTAAGTATTCAACCTTTGATTTACACAATTGCATTTTGTGTTTAACAACCTTGTGACCTACAGTTGCTGACAGTATCCACAGTGCTTGCCTCATAGCTAGGGCTACATAACAACAAATCATCAACATTTTGCAAAAAGGACGGAACCATGACCGGTGGTCCATGTTTTTTAGAGTATGTTGGAGTACCAACGAATAAACAGCTGGGGAATCCACATAGCCTTGGGTAAGCGTGTCCAGGTAAACTGACAGCCTTCAAAAAGTAAAAACCATAAGTAGCTGTGTCTCTTGATCAATAGGTATAGAAAAAATGCATTACTTAAATCAATGACAGTGAAGCAAGTGGCATCATGTGGAATGGCTGTAATGAGGGATGTCACATCAGGGACAATGGGTGAAATGGGCACAATTAAACTATTCAGGGCTCTAAAGTCCTGAACTAAGCGATATGCTGGCCAGTGGTGTTGGGAGTGGATCTGGTGTTGTTCTTGCCTACCGGGCATATTTTGAGAATTGTGGGGTTGGTGGGGTGTGTGGGGTTTGATGGGGTTTCCTGGGGTGTGGACACTCATTCCTCCAGTGGCCATATTGTCCACAGTTGAAACAAGTGTTCCTGTCTATTCCTCCTTGGTTACCCCTGCCCCTATAACCCTGATTTCCCTGTCTCCATCCCCTTGCCCCTCTTTGACCACCCCTTCCGCGGGCTTTATGTGCTCCATCCCATCCTCGCTCTCAGCCTGTGTAGCTGGACATAATATGTTGCAATCCCTGAGCATAATAAGCAACCTTACTTTCCTAAATCTTTTCTTAATTCAAAACAACCTGCATTTTCCTTTTCTATAACCTTGGTAAGAAAATCTGAGCTATCCAAATTGGCCCAGTCTGAAATCAATTGTTTCACAAGCAAATAATACTGTGGCAACATATTACCAAGGCATGACTGTATTTTAAAAAGATCTATATCATCTCCAGACATCAAACCTGCCTCATCCTTCCAACACTTGTAAAATTTATTTACAAAAATCATATTACCAATCTCTTCCTTTGCATCCTGCTTATATGCCAAAGCAGTGAATATAGACTGCTTATTCTTCCATAATCCCAACATTTCAGCTTCCACCTTGTTCCAGATTTTAGCACATCTTACTGAAGTACTAAGCTCATAATCACCAATTCATTTCAAACCATATAACTCATACTCAGCATCCAATGTAATATTACACGTCATCTCACAAAGCAATATCTTTGTAGAAACACATAATGGGTACCCAGCAGATATGCCAATACAGAAATGACATTTATGGGCACACAACTACACACTCTGTCTCCCTCCTAGGAAACACGGATAGACACAATATAAAAGCAATCTTAAACTAACACCTCCAAATCTCCAACTATTCTTGGCCAAAACGCTAGTATTCAACAACTAATAAAACAGTTATTTGCTAGGTTATTTGGCTGTCATTCTTATCAGTATCACTAGACTGTGACAAACTGATTCACATATAATTTAAAACAACACAGCAACATATAAATTAAACCACTTTCAAGTTAAACTGCACACTTATCACACATTATCACAATCACCATTTACACAGAATAAACAGTTAACAGCTGTATTCAGAACATATTATTGGAAGGTATACCAATTTTAGTTTAGATTTATTTTAGGGATTCTTATGTGTACATTTTCTTAATTAACTTCATTACTTTAATCTACTATAGTATTGTATTTAAAGAAAGGATCCATTTATATAGCGCGCTCATAACTCAACTATTTGTATAAAACTACCATTAACTAATCTGAGATGATGCTGCATCAACTTAAATCTTACAGAAATTGAACAAACATCTGGACCAGATTAAACAGACATGGTTTCACCTGAATCTCTCAGAACTCTCAGAGACTTAAAAAATTTATACTATACCATGTTTTAAAGGCATGGCAAACCTTTAGACCGGTCAGTCTCCAAGAGCCCTTAGTAACACAGGTAAAAACCTTTTGTCCATGATGTCTGATTCAGGCTATATACCACAATTTAAAATAACACATAATGTGAGACATAGAAGACACAAGCAGTAGTTATTACACTGGATCATTTAAAAGGAACCTGTTGCAATAAAAAGGTTAGTTTACAGTGCAAAATAAAGCATGTGTTGGACCGCTGAAAATGTAAATGTTGCTCTGTTATTTTCAAACAAAAATCATATTTACAGTATGGATCCTTTGCAACAAACACACAGGGCAGGGAAGATGTGCTGATTGGTGTTTCTATACAATTAATCCCATATGGGGAATTAACTTTCAAATACTAATGAAGTGACTTTTTGTCTCAGTTATAAAATATACTGAGCTCATCATGCAAACAATGCAACACATTTACACTATCCCACTCTCATAATAAGTGTAGTGGGCTTATAGTATTTTTAAAGCAACAATCATTCCAGGCACACAGTTCCCATGTGAAATAACTTACAATAAAACAGAGTAATAAACTTATACTTCTATGCAACAGAAAGAATAAAGTAAAAAGATTTAAGTAGGTCTATCAGGTACAACCTGTGAGTCATTTCTTTTCTAATATACAGTACTGCTATCTTGCAGAAAGATAAGTCCTGCGCTCACTCCCATCACTACTGGACAGCAGCAAGGACTACAGTACACATCAGCCCCAATATATGGTAAAAACCAAAGAAAAACAAGTTACCTGCGTTCTCTCCTTAATCCCTATGTATTTTTAAAACCTCCATTTGTTTAAAAGTACTGCTATCTTATATATACACATATACATATACACACACATATATACATACATATACACATATATACATACACACACATATACATGTACATATATTGGTCACTCAGGACATGAACTCACATTTCCCATACTGCTGACTCAGAGTGGGGACACTACTAACTTACCAAAGTGTGTCCCCAATATAGACAAACAATCACCCACAAAAAACACTTAAGACAAACAAAGGTGACCGGGAGAAAGAGAAGTTTGGGTTATACTTATAGATCTACAAACCGTGCTGCTCAGAACACCTATAGACTTAATAAACCGGAGACCTCTTATGGTCTCAAAAACCTGTATCTACCTGAGATACCCTGTATCTATCTTAGATACTAACCTGGGTTACCAAAACCCTATATATATTTAGACCAAATGTCTAATAAACCGGAGACCTATTTACAGTCTCAATATAACTAGAGTCCTTACACCTTTCCTATCTACTGGATACAGACTTACTGAACCAAAGGGGGTCATAGACAATCAGCGTCAAATAAGACACAAAAAGGCTACTCACCGCAAATGGTTTTGCTGATCCAACTTCTATCCCACTTCTAGACACCAAGCTGAAAGGGTTAATGTTGTAATGGACTCTAATCCCCTCGGTTCTCGATCCCTCGGTCACCATAATCAACGTTGATGGAGAATCATTTGTAAGCAATAACACACGGACAACAGCTTTACAAGACTCTCAAATGAGTATTACCAGAGCTGGCTTTTATACATAGTTTGCTTACATTAGCCATGGTATATGCATACATTACAGACAGACTATAAGATTTATTACTTCCTTATATTACGTTATTCTGACAATGGAAAGATAAGCTTTTGCATACGTCTGGAAAAGAATATCCTGAAATCGGAATGGGCAAGACATCCTGAAATTTAGCATTGTCTTACATCCTATAGAAGAAATACCTTAGTCTGTCACAGTCAGCATATTATGTAAGTATTCAATATCCCTTCAGTCAGCAATAATCATGTTATAAACCTTATAAAAGCATAAAATACATATAAACAAGTTAACTATTTAATATTCTTACACTGACCAGTAAGTGTCCCTGGGTAAGACACCTAATCAGACCTACCTCACCAGTAAGTGTCCCTGGGTAAGACAGCTAATCAGACCTACCTGACCAGTAAGTGCCCCTGGGTAAGACACCTAACCAGACATACCTGACCAGTAAGTGCCCCTGGGTAAGACACCTAACCAGACCTACCTGACCAGTAAGTGCCCCTGGGTAAGACACCTAACGATATATCTGCCTATTTCAAATCCTCATAGATTGTAAACTTTTTGAGCAGGAGATTTAAATAACACCTTACTATATAAATTCTATGTTTAGTAATAATGAGCAGTACGTCTAAACTGCTCCTGGAACCCCTGCTCTACAGACGGCAGGGGAGCTCTTTTCATGTGCTGCCCTAATATACGTTCATGAAAGCATCATGGATCTGGCAGCCCTAAGTGATCGTTAGCTCATTATTCTCTATGATGATTATATTTATTAATTAAGTCCCAGCCTTTTCTGCACTGAGATACAATTGGGGGAGAAAACATACTTTTACAATTACAATTATCTATATAGCTCCAACATATTCTGTAGTGCTGTAACTAGGTAAACAAAACAAACATTAAATCCTAATAAAACATGTATGACAGTAGGTGAAGAGGGCTCTGCCCAAACAAGCTCACAGTCTAAAGACTTGAAGGCATAAAGTTACCCACAATCATTCGGTTGTTTGAAATATATGAATGTACTAAACAATACTCACTCATGGTTCAAGGGGTTGAAAGATCACTTGTACCAGAAATACGTGGAAATTACACTGAACAAAATTATGAACGCAAAACACGCTATTGGAGATGGCTTATGGTAGAGAAATTAACATTCAATTACCGGGCAACAGCTCTGGTGGACATTCCTGCAGTCAGCATGCCAATTACATGCTCCCTCAAAACTTGTAACATCTGTGGCATTGTGCTGTGTGATAAAACTGCACATTTTAGAGTGACCTTTTATTGTGGCCAGCCTAAGGTACGCCTGTGCAATAATTATGCTGTCTAATCAGCATCTTGATATGCCACACCTGTGAGGTGGATGGATTATCTCGGCAAAGGAGAAGTGCTCACTAACACAGATTTAGACAGATTTGTGAACAATATTTGAGAGAAGTAGGCCTTTTGTGTACATAGAAAAAGTCTTAGATGTTTGAGTTCAGCTGATGAAAAATGGGGGCAAAAACAAAAGTGCTGCGTTTATAATTTTGTCCAGTGTATAAAAAGAGGATTATTAGGGCACTATGGCTTAATTTAGCCTTTTAGTTCTAATTCCACGAGTACAGTAAGAAGGCATAATATGGTAAACGTTTTGGTTTGGGGGCTGTACAGAGAGTTTCGGGTAGTGGGCGCTCCTCAAACGGAAGTTTGTAGAGAGAATAGTATTTGGAGTTTTTTTTTGGATAGACCCTGTAAATCAAATTTTCTGAAGAAGATCATTTTGTAAGGTTCACAAGGCTAATCAGTCATCCGATAGGATGGGTTAGATCTCTCTACAAGATGGGAGCAGCTCAAGCAAAGCCCAGATAGTGAGAGGTGGCCAGCGGGTGTGGAGGAAAGTCGAATGTTATCAGGAGAGCTGAGGGACCGACCTGGGAGCTATCTGGTGGTATGGGTCGCACAGGTCGAGGGTTTTATTAGTGTCAGGGTTTCTTCCTTTCTCTGTGTCTGAGCTATTCAGCTACTTGTTATTATTATTATTTTATTATCGCCATTTATATAGCGCCAACAGATTCCGTAGCGCTTTACAATATTATTAGAGGGGGGATTTAAATAGGACAATTACGAGAAAACTTACAGAAATGATAGGTTGAAGAGGACCCTGCTCAAGCGAGCTTACAGTCTATAGCAGGTGGGGTATAAAACACTTTAGGGCAGGAAATAGCAATCAAATGAGGTGGAATTGAAGCAGAGCTGGAGGAGAGAGTAGAGTGCTGCCCTATAGGAGAGAGCAAGAAACAGGTATGTAGGGTAGAGGTTACTCTGGGAGGTCATAAGCTTTCCTAAAGAGATGGGTTTTAAGGCACTTCTTAAAAGATGCAAGACTAGGGGGAGAGTCTGATGGGGGTAGGCAGGCTATTCTATAGGAAGGGAGCCACCTGCGAGAAGTCCTGCAAGCGTGAGTTGGTGCGAGCAACAGGCAGAGTGGAGAGACCGAGAAGGGGCATACCTGTGGATCTGTGAAGAGATACATGAGGGACTAGAATTGTTCAGTGATTTATAGGTATAGGTTAGCACTTTGCTTTGACTCCCATAGGATACAGGAAGCCAATATAAGGACTGACAGAGGGGTGAGGTCTGGGAGGACTGACTAGAGAGGAAAATCAGTCTGGCGGCAGCATTCATTAGAGACTGTAGCGGGCCAATACGGCTTTTGGGAAGACCAATTAGGAGAGGGTTACAATAATCCATGTGGGAAATTACTAGAGCATGAACAAGCTCCTTGGTAGCGTCTTCTGTAAGAAAGGGGCAGATGCGGGTTATGTCTTTAAGATGGAATCTACAGGATTTGCCAACATACTGGATGTGAGGCTCAAAGGTTAGGCCAAAATCAAGTATGACACCGCTCTTTCAAGGATGGACTTATGTGGATCACTAACTTGAAGGGAGAGCGAAAGAGGAGCAAAGACAAGGAGCTCAGTTTTAGAGAGATTGAGTTTCAGAAAGCAGGAGGACATCCAGTCAGAGATGGAAGATAGGCAAGCAGTGACATGTTGCAGGACAGCAGGGGAGAGGTCTGGGGAGGAGAGATATATCTGGGTGTCATCAGCGTACAGGTGGTAAGAAATCTAAATGAGGTAATAAGTTTGCCAAGAGTGGCAGTATAAAGAGAAAATAGAAGGGGACCAAGGACAGAGCCTTGGGGCACTCCAACCAACACAGTACGAGAGATAAGGAGACACTGAATGAGAGTTGGGAGAAATAAGAGGAAAACCACGAGAAGACAGAGCCACATACTAGTATGGAGTAGTGGCCTTTGTATTTAGCTGCGATTAGGTCGTTAGTGACTTTCATAAGAGCAGTCTCAGTAGAGTGGAGGGGGCGAAAGCCAGATTGAAGAGGGTTAAGGAGAGAGTTGGAATTGAGGAAGTGAGACATACGGGTAAAAACAAGTCTTTCCAGAAGCTTTGAGAAAAAGGGAGAAGGAATATGGGACATTAGTTAGAGGGGGAGGACGGGTCAAGAGATGTTTTTTTCGGGATAGGTACTACAATGGCATGTTTAAGGTCAGCAGGGACAACGCCAGAAGAGAGAGAGCAGTTGAAGATGTGCGTTAAGGAAGGCACAAGACAAGGAGAGAGAGATCTGATAAGGTGAGATGGGACAGGATCGAGCGGGCAAGTGGTGGGATGAGAGGAAAGGAGAAGGGCAGCCACCTCTTGTTCAGTAGCCGAGGAGAAAGTCTGAAGGGTAGGAAAGGCATCCTCTACGTGTGGTTGAGAAAGAGAACGGCAAGGAGGGGAGAATTCTTTCCTTAGCTGTGCAATCTTGTCGGTAAAGTAGCATGCAAAGCTGTCAGCTGTAAGGTTAGTTTGAGGGGTGGCCACAGCAGGGCGAAGAAGAGAGTTAAAGGTATCAAAGAGACGCCTGGGATTGCGGGAGCATGAACTAATTAGAGAGGAAAAGTATGATCAGCTCCTTCATTAATGTTGTCACGGTTACTCACCTGGTTGTTAGTAACCAGCCCTGCTGCTCAGTGCAGAATATTTAAGCAGAAAGTCCAAGTACCTCCTTGCCCTTGCATTGTTTCCTGTTTCCCAGAAGACTTCCTGTTTCCTGTGTTTTCCTGGTTCCTGGTTCCAGACTCTGGCCTTGTTCCTGACTTCGTTGCTCTCTGTTCTCCTGATCCTGGC
>OW240919.1:10881725-10892849 GCA_933207985.1 Pelobates cultripes
GCTGCAAGGGTACAGTATTTAATAATACAACAAACATGAGATATAATAATAGAATAAGCTGTAATAATATTACAATGACGTATAATAAGCCACTGTGCTGTAAAATACTACAATAAGCTGTAATAATAGAATAAGCTGTAATAATATTACAATGGGGTATAATAAGCTACAGTGCTGTAAAAATACTACAAAAAGCTGTAATAATAGAATAAGCTGTAATAATATTACAGTGACGTATAATAAGCAACTGTGCTGTAAAAATGCTACAATAAGCTGTAATAATAGAATAAGCTGTAATAATATTACAGTGACGTATAATAAGCAACTGTGCTGTAAAAATGCTACAATAAGCTGTAATAATAGAATAAGCTGTAATAATATTACAATGGGGTATAATAAGCTACAGTGCTGTAAAAATACTAAAACACTACAATAAGCTGTAGTAATAGAATAAGCTGTAATGATTAGACTGTAACTATTTGGTTTGTTCGAATCGATTTGCCCAGGCAAAAATAATGGTTTGGGGTGATTTGGGTTTCGTCAGTGTAGCACGTGGCTTGGGATGAATTCCAGCCATGCAAACTTTTCAGGAAACACTATTCCGACAACCCCAAATTCTGAGAAAATTGTCTGATCAATGTGCTCTAAAGTCTAAGTATTATGTATATGGACATTTTTAGCATTTTTTGCAGTTCCTGGTTTACAGTTCAAGAGAGAAAAGGTATCCAATAGAAAGGAAAAAGTAGGAGCAGAATAAAGAATAAATCTATTTTATTTATATTTATTAATGAATTATATGAATAGAGATTTCTTTACTGCTCCTCCTCGCCTCCCCTCTGTTGGCGACTTGTCACTTGATCTGTGAATAAAATCAAATTTTAGTGGCTGTCCCCCGGCCAGCAAGCATATTTTTTGGCTCCACGGATGGAAAATTAAATATTTTGGTTCATTACCCATTTTGTTTGTTTTAAGATTTGCCCATGCAGCGTTTTGGACAAGTTGACACCGAATGCATTCATCTAGTAATAGTTCTACAATGAGCTGTAATAACATCATATTACGCTTTAATAAAAAAAATACCGTAATAATAAAATATACCGCAATAATAAATTATACCATAATAATACAATAAGCTCTAATAATAAAATATACCCTAATAATAAGATTAGCTGTACTCATGCAATTAGCTGTAATAATACAATTAGCTGTAATGATACACGTAGCTGTAAAAATACTAAAATGACCTGTAATAATACAATGAGCTGTTATAATACAATGAGGTGTAATGATACAATAAGCTGCAATAATACAATGACCTGTAATGATACAATAAGCTGTAATAATACAATTAGCTGTAATGATACAATGAGGTGTAATAATACAATGTTTATTGTTGTGCAGTGAGAGCTGTGTGCAGGGAATGAAGTATGTAGCAAGTGCGGTCTGTAAGTGCAGTGTGTAGTAAGTGTGGTGTGCAGTGAGAGCAATATGTAGTGGGTGCAGTGTGTGTAAGTGCAGTGTGTAGAGAGTGTGGTGTGTATTGAGAGTGGTGTGTAGTGAGTGCAGTATGTAGCAAGCATGGTGGGCGTGTAAGTGGGATGTGCAGTGAGAGTGGTGTGTAGTGAGTGCAGTATGTAGCGAGCGAGGTGGGTGTGTAAGTGGGGTGTGCAGTGAGAGTGGTGTCTAGTAAGTGCAGTATGTAGCGAGTGTAGTGTGCAGTGAAAGCAGTGTGTATTGAGGGCGGTGTCTAGTGAGTATTGTGTGCAGCGAATGTGGTGTGAAGTGAAAGCGGTGTGGAGTGAATGGGGTGTGCAGCGAGTGCAGTGAGTAAGTGTGGTGTGTAGTCAGTGTGGTGTGTATTGAGAGCTGTGTGCAGTGAGTTTGTTAGTGACGGTAGTAGGTGTGTAAGTGTGCTGTGTAGTGAGTCTGCAGCGAGTGAGGTGTGTAGTGAGTGCAGTATTCAGTGAGTGAGGTATGCAGTAAGTGCGGTATGCAGTGAGTGAGGTATGCAGTGTGCAGTGTGCGAGGTATGCAGTGAGTGCAGTGGGTGAGGTATGCAGTGAGTGCAGTCCGCAATGTGCGGTGGATGAGGCATGCAGTGAGTACAGTATGCAAAAAGTGCAGTGTGCCGTGGGCAAGGTATGCAGTGAGTGCGGTATTCAGCAAGTGCAGTTGGCATATGCCCGTTGTGCCGTGGTGGCCATGGGCCGAGACCGGTAAAGGAGGTCACAGGATCTCCTCGGCCGGTCCATGCAGGGCCCACGCTATCCGAGCGCCGGACCCGCTGTGTTTCATGACGGGCCGGTGGGGAGCTCAAAGATCTCCCTCACCGGCCCACATGCAGTGTGATGCAGCTTCCGTCAGGGGAAGGAGGGAGGACCCGGAGGAGCTCTTTCTGTCCCCACAGGCTAGAGTTTGCTCACCACTAGGACCACCAGGGATGGCAGCACAGTCCACCCCCAGGCTAAAAGTAAGAAGTCCTGTTTTTTGTTTTTTTTTATCCCCCAACACACAATCCCTCCAAACACACACAGCACCCTCACACACATTACCCTAACACACACACACACAGCACCCTCACACACACACACAGCACCCTAACACACACAGCACCCTCACACACACACACTGCACACCTCACACATACAGCACCCTCACACACACATACTGCACCCACACACACACGCAACATCCTCACATACACACACACACTATAGTCCTCACAAATACACACTAGACCCTTCACACACACACACACACACACACACACACAAACTCACTCACTAGATCTCCTATACACACTCTGGATCCTTCAAACACACACCAGATCCCCTACACATACACTGCACCAGCTACACTTACACTACATTTCTGACATACACACTCTGGATCCCTTATGCACACACTAGATTCTTTGTTAGCAAACACATACTACACACACTCTCTACAAACCCTGCACACACTACATCACCTATACACACACACACACACAAACTACAGCCCATATGCACACACTCGCTACATCTCCTATAACACTATGCCCCATATACACACACTCTCTACAGCACCTTGACACTCATATATTACATTACACCACAAACACAACATGACTGAAACCAACCTATTAACACAAAACCACACCACAATCAGTGCACTCTACACACACGCAATTCCATAAGCAGACTCCAAATACACAAACATTACTCTTACCTGGCATTTTTGTCTCCTGGTATCCATTTATAGAGACACCAGAGACAAGTTTTAAGCAAACACAGCGCAACCATGTTATTAAATTTGCTTGCGTTCTGCAGAACAAATACAGGGCCTTTTTCTCATGCTAGAGATCTTCAGCAGAGCTCTGCGCATGGTCTGCCCTGGAAGAGCATTGAACCAACATGCACACTTTTAGATGGGGTGTGCTTGTCATTGGGGGTGACAAAACACACCCTATCTGGCCCCGCCCCCTTTTTAGTGGACCGCTGTGATTTAAAAATGCCCGGGCCGAATTTTTTTCCCAGTCCGGCCCTGGCAGCGGGTGAGGCATGCAGTGAATGTGGTATGCCGCAAGTGCAGTGTGCAGTGGATGAGGTATGCAGTGAGTGCAGTGTGCAGTGTGTGAGGCATGCAGTGAGTGCGGTATGCAGCGAGTGCGGTATGCAGCGAGTGCAGTGTGCAGTGAGTGCAGTGTGCGAGGTATGCAGTGAGTGCGGTATACAGCGTGTGCAGCAAGTGCAGTGGGCTGCAGGGAGGTGAAATGCCCTTTGTCCGCTGTGAACACAAAGGTTGTTATCAGTCTTTACATTTCCTCGTTCTTCTTTTACTAAATTGCCTGAAACCTCTACTTAAGATTGAGGTTCCAGAGAACAATCTTGTAATTGAAGAGCTTTCTCTCCCTGAATAATGTGTCACTGCTTGGTACATCTGTCCTGCCAACTTTATTATTCACAATAGGAATCTGTCTTCAGCAACCAACACAGCCTGGGGCAAGGCTGCCACCTACAGGCCAAATCAGAATATACAACCAACTAGACAAACCAGGAATTAGCAGGATCTCATCAGGAACTGGGTTTACTGATAGGCAATCAGACACTAACAGGGTTATTCACTAACGTGAGAATTCAAATAGAATTTCACATTTTAAGTCCAGAGTAGCTGAACTGAAGTCAACACAGTGCACAGCCCTCATTGTATCCTGTATAATACTAAAACACTTTAACTTGTCAGAAAAAAACAAAAAGTGAAATCTGAGTAACAAAACACAAAATATAATATTATTAGTAAATCAGACCTACTGATATTGTAGAGTAATATTGTAAAGCGCTACGGAATCTGTTGGCGCTATACAAATGGCAATAATAATAATATGAAATAATAGAGTTTCCAGACCCAACATTCTCGTGGAAACAATTCACCTATTCAGCTTATACCAGTTGTAATATGTCTCGCCCTAGACTGGGAAACCCATGTTTGAATCCAAATCAGACCTACCTGCAAGACACCTAACCAGACCTACCTGACCAGTAAGTGCCCTGGGTAAGACACCTAATCAGACCTACCTGACCAGTAAGTGCCCCTGGGTAAGACACCTAATCAGACCTAGCTGACCAGTAAGTGCCCCTGGGTAAGACACCTAACCAGACCTACCTGACCAGTAAGTGCCCCTGGGTAAGACACCTAATCAGACCTAGCTGACCAGTAAGTGCCCCTGGGTAAGACACCTAATCAGACCTACCTGACCAGTAAGTGTCCCTGGGTAAGACACCTAATCAGACCTACCTCACCAGTAAGTGCCCCTGGGTAAGACAGCTAATCAGACCTAGCTGACCAGTAAGTGTCCCTGGGTAAGACACCTAATCAGACCTACCTCACCAGTAAGTGCCCCTGGGTAAGACACCTAACCAGACCTACCTGACCAGTAAGTGCCCCTGGGTAAGACACCTAACCAGACCTACCTGACCAGTAAGTGCCCCTGGGTAAGACACCTAACCAGACCTACCTGACCAGTAAGTGCCCCTGGGTAAGACACCTAATCAGACCTACCTCACCAGTAAGTGCCCCTGGGTAAGACAGCTAATCAGACCTACCTGACCAGTAAGTGCCCCTGGGTAAGACACCTAACCAGACCTACCTGACCAGTAAGTGCCCCTGGGTAAGACACCTAACCAGACCTAGCTGACCAGTAAGTGCCCCTGGGTAAGACACCTAACCAGACATACCTGACCAGTAAGTGCCCCTGGGTAAGACACCTAACCAGACCTACCTGACCAGTAAGTGCCCTGGGTAAGACACCTAATCAGACCTACCTGACCAGTAAGTGCCCCTGGGTAAGACACCTAATCAGACCTACCTGACCAGTAAGTGCCCCTGGGTAAGACACCTAATCAGACCTACCTGACCAGTAAGTGTCCCTGGGTAAGACACCTAATCAGACCTACCTCACCAGTAAGTGCCCCTGGGTAAGACACCTAATCAGACCTACCTGACCAGTAAGTGCCCCTGGGTAAGACACCTAATCAGACCTACCTGACCAGTAAGTGCCCCTGGGTAAGACACCTAACCAGACCTACCTGACCAGTAAGTGCCCCTGGGTAAGACACCTAACCAGACCTACCTGACCAGTAAGTGCCCCTGGGTAAGACACCTAACCAGACCTACCTGACCAGTAAGTGCCCCTGGGTAAGACACCTAACCAGACCTACCTGACCAGTAAGTGCCCCTGGGTAAAACACCTAACCAGACCTACCTGACCAGTAAGTGTCCCTGGGTAAGACACCTAATCAGACCTACCTCACCAGTAAGTGTCCCTGGGTAAGACAGCTAATCAGACCTACCTGACCAGTAAGTGCCCCTGGGTAAGACACCTAACCAGACATACCTGACCAGTAAGTGCCCCTGGGTAAGACACCTAACCAGACCTACCTGACCAGTAAGTGCCCCTGGGTAAGACACCTAACGATATATCTGCCTATTTCAAATCCTCATAGATTGTAAACTTTTTGAGCAGGAGATTTAAATAACACCTTACTATATAAATTCTACCTTTAGTAATAATGAGCAGTACGTCTAAAGTGCTCCTGGAACCCCTGCTCTACAGACGGCAGGGGAGCTCTTTTCATGTGCTGCCCTAATATACGTTCATGAAACCATCATGGATCTGGCAGCCCTAAGTGATCGTTAGCTCATTATTCTCTATGATGATTATATTTATTAATTAAGTCCCAGCCTTTTCTGCACTGAGATACAATTGGGGGAGAAAACATACTTTTACAATTACAATTATCTATATAGCTCCAACATATTCTGTAGTGCTGTAACTAGGTAAACAAAACAAACATTAAATCCTAATAAAACATGTATGACAGTAGGTGAAGAGGGCTCTGCCCAAACAAGCTCACAGTCTAAAGACTTGAAGGCATAAAGTTACCCACAATCATTCGGTTGTTTGAAATATATGAATGTACTAAACAATACTCACTCATGGTTCAAGGGGTTGAAAGATCACTTGTACCAGAAATACGTGGAAATTACACTGAACAAAATTATGAACGCAAAACACGCTATTGGAGATGGCTTATGGTAGAGAAATTAACTTTCAATTACCGGGCAACAGCTCTGGTGGACATTCCTGCAGTCAGCATGCCAATTACACGCTCCCTCAAAACTTGTGACATCTGTGGCATTGTGCTGTGTGATGAAACTGCACATTTTAGAGTGGCCTTTTATTGTGGCCAGCCTAAGGCACACCTGTGCAATAATCATGCTCTCTAATCAGCATCTTGATATGCCACACCTGTGAGGTGGATGGATTATCTCGGCAAAGGAGAAGTGTTCACTAACAGATTTAGACAGATTTGTGAAAAATATTTGAGAGAAGTAGGCCTTTTGTGTACATAGAAAAAGTCTTAGATCTTTGAGTTCAGCTGATGAAAAATGGGGGCAAAAACAAAAGTGCTGCGTTTATAATTTTGTCCAGTGTATAAAAAGAGGATTATTAGGGCACTATGGCTTAATTTAGCCTTTTAGTTCTAATTCCACGAGTACAGTAAGAAGGCATAATATGGTTACAGGGAATAAACGTTTTGGTTTGGGGGCTGTACAGAGAGTTTCGGGTAGTGGGCGCTCCTCAAACGGAAGTTTGTAGAGAGAATAGTATTTGGAGTTTTTTTTTGGATAGACCCTGTAAATCAAATTTTCTGAAGAAGATCATTTTGTAAGGTTCACAAGGCTAATCAGTCATCCGATAGGATGGGTTAGATCTCTCGACAAGATGGGAGCAGCTCAAGCAAAGCCCAGATAGTGAGAGGTGGCCAGCGGGTGTGGAGGAAAGTCGAATGTTATCAGGAGAGCTGAGGGACCGACCTGGGAGCTATCTGGTGGTATGGGTCGCACAGGTCGAGGGTTTTATTAGTTGTCAGGGTTTCTTCCTTTCTCTGTGTCTGAGCTATTCAGCTACTTGTTATTATTATTATTTTATTATCGCCATTTATATAGCGCCAACAGATTCCGTAGCGCTTTACAATATTATTAGAGGGGGGATTTAAATAGGACAATTACGAGAAAACTTACAGAAATGATAGGTTGAAGAGGACCCTGCTCAAGCGAGCTTACAGTCTATAGCAGGTGGGGTATAAAACACTTTAGGGCAGGAAATAGCAATCAAATGAGGTGGGATTGAAGCAGAGCTGGAGGAGAGAGTAGAGTGCTGCCCTATAGGAGAGAGCAAGAAACAGGTATGTAGGGTAGAGGTTACTCTGGGAGGTCATAAGCTTTCCTAAAGAGATGGGTTTTAAGGCACTTCTTAAAAGATGCAAGACTAGGGGGAGAGTCTGATGGGGGTAGGCAGGCTATTCTATAGGAAGGGAGCCACCTGCGAGAAGTCCTGCAAGCGTGAGTTGGTGCGAGCAACAGGCAGAGTGGAGAGACCGAGAAGGGGCATACCTGTGGATCTGTGAAGAGATACATGAGGGACTAGAATTGTTCAGTGATTTATAGGTATAGGTTAGCACTTTGCTTTGACTCCCATAGGATACAGGAAGCCAATATAAGGACTGACAGAGGGGTGAGGTCTGGGAGGACTGACTAGAGAGGAAAATCAGTCTGGCGGCAGCATTCATTAGAGACTGTAGCGGGCCAATACGGCTTTTGGGAAGACCAATTAGGAGAGGGTTACAATAATCCATGTGGGAAATTACTAGAGCATGAACAAGCTCCTTGGTAGCGTCTTCTGTAAGAAAGGGGCAGATGCGGGTTATGTCTTTAAGATGGAATCTACAGGATTTGCCAACATACTGGATGTGAGGCTCAAAGGTTAGGCCAAAATCAAGTATGACACCGCTCTTTCAAGGATGGACTTATGTGGATCACTAACTTGAAGGGAGAGCGAAAGAGGAGCAAAGACAAGGAGCTCAGTTTTAGAGAGATTGAGTTTCAGAAAGCAGGAGGACATCCAGTCAGAGATGGAAGATAGGCAAGCAGTGACATGTTGCAGGACAGCAGGGGAGAGGTCTGGGGAGGAGAGATATATCTGGGTGTCATCAGCGTACAGGTGGTAAGAAATCTAAATGAGGTAATAAGTTTGCCAAGAGTGGCAGTATAAAGAGAAAATAGAAGGGGACCAAGGACAGAGCCTTGGGGCACTCCAACCAACACAGTACGAGAGATAAGGAGACACTGAATGAGAGTTGGGAGAAATAAGAGGAAAACCACGAGAAGACAGAGCCACATACTAGTATGGAGTAGTGGCCTTTGTATTTAGCTGCGATTAGGTCGTTAGTGACTTTCATAAGAGCAGTCTCAGTAGAGTGGAGGGGGCGAAAGCCAGATTGAAGAGGGTTAAGGAGAGAGTTGGAATTGAGGAAGTGAGACATACGGGTAAAAACAAGTCTTTCCAGAAGCTTTGAGAAAAAGGGAGAAGGAATATGGGACATTAGTTAGAGGGGGAGGACGGGTCAAGAGATGTTTTTTTCGGGATAGGTACTACAATGGCATGTTTAAGGTCAGCAGGGACAACGCCAGAAGAGAGAGAGCAGTTGAAGATGTGCGTTAAGGAAGGCACAAGACAAGGAGAGAGAGATCTGATAAGGTGAGATGGGACAGGATCGAGCGGGCAAGTGGTGGGATGAGAGGAAAGGAGAAGGGCAGCCACCTCTTGTTCAGTAGCCGAGGAGAAAGTCTGAAGGGTAGGAAAGGCATCCTCTACGTGTGGTTGAGAAAGAGAACGGCAAGGAGGGGAGAATTCTTTCCTTAGCTGTGCAATCTTGTCGGTAAAGTAGCATGCAAAGCTGTCAGCTGTAAGGTTAGTTTGAGGGGTGGCCACAGCAGGGCGAAGAAGAGAGTTAAAGGTATCAAAGAGACGCCTGGGATTGCGGGAGCATGAACTAATTAGAGAGGAAAAGTATGATCAGCTCCTTCATTAATGTTGTCACGGTTACTCACCTGGTTGTTAGTAACCAGCCCTGCTGCTCAGTGCAGAATATTTAAGCAGAAAGTCCAAGTACCTCCTTGCCCTTGCATTGTTTCCTGTTTCCCAGAAGACTTCCTGTTTCCTGTGTTTTCCTGGTTCCTGGTTCCAGACTCTGGCCTTGTTCCTGACTTCGTTGCTCTCTGTTCTCCTGATCCTGGCTCGTCTGACTACCCGCTTTGGTTCCTGACCCCTGCGTGCCTCCTGGACTTTACTTTTGGTTATTTCATTATTTGCTATTTATAATAAAGGTGTTTTGCATCTATGTTCTGTCTCTGTCTGGTTCCTGGTCCCTAACAATTAGTGAGAATCAAGGATTATATTTTTGGACGGGCGAATTGTTGGAGTGTTAGACAGGATGTGGGTGAAGAAGATCAGTCTGGTCGAGCATTCATAATGGAGAAATTAGATTTATGGGTCCAGTCCTAGCTAGGAAGAGCTATGATAAGAAGTGAAGAAGGGGTTGGAGATAAACTCAGTACTATCTTCGCTTTCTATTTATTGTCACCCATGCAAACCTGACTGTCATTCACAACAATCCAAAAATAGCAAAATCCCAGTGTCTTGCACAATGTTTTTATTCAGTTCTGTCCCAAATCCTCCTTTTGTCGTAACCTGGCACTGACCTTTTCGGACTACGGTTTCCTACCTCTTGGCCTTTAAGAGTTCACCTTGCCCAGGGCTGTATCAAGGAACGCCACCAAGTCATTTAACCCACATCAATAACTTCTTGTTATCACTGATGGCCAACCGTTATTTAAAACAAACACAGGCTCATGTGAGGGAGTTAAATTGCTCCCTGATCACAGACAAGATATGGAAACCCAATTTGAATTGATCAGTTTGGACATGTGTGCAGTGGCCCCTGACCTTGTCAATATGGTTTGAGAGAGGTGAAAGGTTATTGTCAAAGCTGGAGAGCACAGACAGAGAATGGGGGGAGGCAAGAGGAGATGGGGAAGTGTTGGGTTTGCTAAACCCAGATGTAATGAAGTCGAGTGAGCTGAATTATTTTGCAATTTTCTTTGACATAACAGGAGGGAGGGAGCAAAGGGAAACATAATCTGCAGCCCAAACAGATCTATATAGTTTGCATTAGTAGGCCAGAGACCCGCGTGTTGGGTTACACTGTGGCCTGGGTCTAAGTGATGTAGTACCTGAGTTATATACCACTCAGGTGGGGATCTATAGAAATTACATTTGGAGGTCATGAGTCGGGCTGCTCTGGGATTGCAAAGTGTGGCGCCATTATTAGTAGTTTACAAACATTTCTGTAGACTGATCGATGCTGCTGTGCTTCCCGTCCCTTGTCTTCACAATTCCTTCATTACATTTTCTGTCTGTTCCACGGGTAATTTACACCTGAGCTGGCACACAACGCTGGACTCCAGCTTCTCCGGTTGCAAGGCAGGAGCTGCTGATTCAGTTAGGCCGAGTGACAGTCACAGAGAGGAAGGGGAACCTCGACTGGTTCCTCACTGAGCTTCACGATCTTGTCTGACCATACGTTTCATGGGAAAGACAAATAAATCAAATCCGCCATATCTATCTGTAATCTATATTCTATCTATCTGTCTGTCTGTCTGTATCTGTCTTTCTGTCTCTCTCTCTCTCTATCTATCTATCTATCTATCTGTCTCTGTATCTGTCTGTCTCTGTCTGTA
>OW240919.1:10895708-10917338 GCA_933207985.1 Pelobates cultripes
ACAGGGTAAGAAGGTACAAGAGGGAAAATAGGCCCCCAGGATAGTGGATACAGTATTAAATAGGTAGAAAGTAGGGATAAGTGATCAGAAAACATAAAAATGCAGAGGGGGAAAGAAAATATCTGCACTGAGGTGGTCCTCACCTTATCTCATTGTATTCCACATCAGATAGGGAAATGCTAAACAAACATAAAATTTAAAGGGACACTCCCAACCCATAATAACGTCATCTCAATGAAGTTGTGATGGTAGTAGGAGTATTCGGGTGCCATCGCAGCTTCTGGGATTAAACTATTCTTGAATGGTGGTTATTGATAGGCTAAGAGTGTCAGCTGACATTCGCAGTCTATCACTAGACACCCTATGCGAGTATTAGTGGGTACTGTTACTCACAATGGCCAGAGACCATGGAAATTCTAGCGTAAGTGTCCCTTTAATCTAAACATGTGATTAAAATTCCATTGCTACAATGGATGTATTAAATATTGTCTTACTCAAGGCAACATCATCATGACGCACGTCAACTTAAAGGAATATTGTATATCCATGACCTACACCTTCAGTGTCGCTTGCCTGCAAGGAAAATAGCCGGTCCCATAGAGGTGCATTGATTCAGTGCATTTCTATGAGGAGATGCTGTTTGTGCACGGGGTAGGCCGGGATCATCATGTTTAAAGATCTCAGCCAATGAGGTGTGTCTGCAGAATGGAACCTCAAGCAATGAGGGCTAAAAGCTGAATAAAACTAGCTTTTTTAAGTACACATGGGGATGAGGTGGGGTTGGGTGGAGATAACCTAAACTGCTTGATTTATCTATTAAACAGTCACCCAGCCGTAACTCTGGCTATCCAAGAGAGTAAGAAAGTATGGACTTGCGTGGCGTGGGTCTACGAAGGCTGGAAAAAATATTTGTATATTTAATGGATGAAGTATTTTATATTAGTATATACAAAGACCTTTTACGACATGTTAACATAAAAATCTGGTAGCGATGAATGGCAACGTTTAGGATTAAATATGGGAACATTCTCCAACACAGCGATCGCAGCTTGATCATTTTAGTCTAAATTTTACAATTCAGTTTACAATTCACTATGTTTAATCCATGAAGAATAATTTGCCAATAAGTCAAGGTTAGTTATAGGTGGTCTTTGAACGTTCTAACACCAAATTGCTAAATTAAGGCTTTATAGTTGAGTTGGATATTTTTTCTAAGTTTTGAAATTTGTTTTTCAAATAACTACAATTCAGTGTTTTGCCTATAAACCACTAAGTGTGCAGGAGGGTTTCGCGAAGAAACCCTAAAATTTCCCATTTTGACTGTCTTGAACATCTCTCGTTGCCGAGGTACTTTAACGAGCTATCTTTTCTCCTAGGAATGGGTATTAAAATCAAATCAAATTTCAATGGCTGAAATAAAAGTAAATAATTTTCCACTTCGGATGGAGATTACAGTTCCCAGGCCATCGGAAACCTGTAAATCATACAAATGGACGGCCAATATTTTTTATTTAAAATATGCACTCTCCACCCCTTCAGCAAAAAAAAAAAAATATATAAAAAAGAAGGAAGAATGAGTAGGAAATGATTTATCGAATACATTGGAAACATGGTAATACTGAGGCTGTGAGTGTCTGGGGGGCAATTTATCAAAAAGGATGAAGATGTTGGACAATCCATATCTAATTACCAGTAATGAATGAGGAGACTTGCGTTAAGACAGACTTGTGAGTTTGTTATGGAAATAAGACGTTCCCAGCAGGCACGGCACTTAATTAAACAAACGCAGATTGCAGCAAAAATGAGATACGGGAGGCGAGAGGAGTTGATTATTGTTATGATTCCTGATTAGGATTGGATTTACCCTTTCAATGCAAGAGAAGAGTAACGTATTGCAGTGTGTATGCCGATCCCTCCAGCAAGGAAACGGTTAAATAACAGTGTATTATAGAGCAATGAGTCTTGGAAACGTAATGAGGTTGGCTCCAAGCTACTGGAAGTATGTGAATGGTAAAGGTGGGTTATGGCATGAGATTAGGGCAAGTAGGCGGGCACATGGCATGGGATTAGGGCAGGAAGGCTGGGACACGGTTTGGGATTAGGGCAAGAAGGCCAGGATTTGGCATGGGATAAGGGCAAGAAGGCCGGGATATGGCACGGGATTAGGGAGAGAAGGCTGGGATATGGCATGGGATTAAGGCGAGAAGGCCGGGATATGGCATGGGATTAGGGAGAGAAGGCCAGGATATGGCATGGGATTAGGGAGAGAAGGCCGGGATATGGCATGGGATTAGGGCAAGAAGGTCGGGATATGGCATGGGATCAGGGAGAGAAGGCCGGGATATGGCACGGGATAAGGGGAATAAAGCAGGGATAAGGCAATTAATATTGGATAAAGGACGAAATTGGGAATAAAACTGGGACAAGGCATAGGATTAGTAATGTTGGGATAGGGCATTAAATTACAGGGAGAAAATAGTATAGGACATGGGATTACAGGAATACCGCTTTTTAGGGTATGGGATTGGGAGAATAATCTTGTTTAGGGTATGGGATTGGGGTAATGAGGTTGTTTAGGGTATGGGATTGGGGGAATGAGGTTGTTTAGGGTATGGGATTGGGGTAATGAGGTTGTTTAGGGTATGGGATTGGGGGAATGAGGTTGTTTAGGGTATGGGATTGGGGGAATGAGGTTGTTTAGGGTATGGGATTGGGGGAATGAGGTTATTTAGGTTATGGGATTGGGGGAATGAGGTTGTTTAGGGTATGGGAGTGGGGGAATGAAGTTGTTTAGTATATGGGAATGGGCTAATGAGGTTTTTTAGGGTATGGGAATGGGGGAATAAGGTTGTTTATGGTATGGGATTAGGGGAATAAGGTTGTTTAGGTTATGGGATTGAGGTAATGAGGTTGTTTATGGTATGGGATTAGGGGAATAAGGTTGTTTAAGGTATGGGATTAGGGGAATAAGGTTGTTTAGGTTATGGGATTGGGGTAATGAGGTTGTTTAGGGTATGGGAAGAGGGGAATGAGGTTGTTTAGGGTATGGGATTAGGGGAATAAGGTTGTTTAGGGTATGGGAGTGGGGGAATGAGGTTGTTTAGGGTATGGGATTGGGGGAATGAGGTTGTTTAGGGTATGGGAGTGGGGGAATGAAGTTGTTTAGTATATGGGAATGGGCTAATGAGGTTTTTTAGGGTATGGGATTAGGGGAATAAGGTTGTTTAAAGTATGGGATTAGGGGAATAAGGTTATTTAGGTTATGGGATTGGGGTAATGAGGTTGTTTAGGGTATGGGAAGAGGGGAATGAGGTTGTTTAAAATATGGGATTAGGGGAATAAGGTTGTTAACGGTATGGGATTGGGGGAATGAGGTTGTTTAGGGTATGGGATTGGGGGAATGAGGTTGTTTAGGGTATGGGAATGGGGGAATGAAGTTGTTTAGTATATGGGAATGGGCTAATGAGGTTTTTTAGGGTATGGGAATGGGGGAATAAGGTTGTTTAAGGTATGGGATTAGGGAAATAAGGTTGTTTAGGCTATGGGATTGGGGTAATGAGGTTGTTTAGGGTATGGGAAGAGGGGAATGAGGTTGTTTAGGGTATGGGATTAGGGGAATAAGGTTGTTTAGGGTATGGGAGTGGGGGAATGAGGTTGTTTAGGGTATGGGATTGGGGGAATGAGGTTGTTTAGGGTATGGGATTGGGGGAATGAGGTTGTTTAGGGTATGGGATTGGGGGAATGAGGTTGTTTAGGGTATGGGATTGAGGGAATGAGGTTGTTTAGGGTATGGGAATGGGGGAATGAAGTTGTTTAGTATATGGGAATGGGCTAATGAGGTTTTTTAGGGTATGGGAATGGGGGAATAAGGTTGTTTATGGTATGGGATTAGGGGAATAAGGTTGTTTAGGTTATGGGATTGAGGTAATGAGGTTGTTTATGGTATGGGATTAGGGGAATAAGGTTGTTTAAGGTATGGGATTAGGGGAATAAGGTTATTTAGGTTATGGGATTGGGGTAATGAGGTTGTTTAGGGTATGGGAAGAGGGGAATGAGGTTGTTTAAGATATGGGATTAGGGGAATAAGGTTGTTAACGGTATGGGATTGGGGGAATTAGGTTGTTTAGGTTATGGGATTGGGGTAATGAGGTTGTTTATGGTATGGGATTAGGGGAATAAGGTTGTTTAAGGTATGGGATTGGGGGAATAAGGTTGTTTATGGTATGGGAAGAGGGGAATGAGGTTTTTTAAGGTATGGGATTAGGGGAATAAGGTTGTTTATGGTATGGGATTGGGGGAATTAGGTTGTGTAGGGTATGTAATCAGGGAAGGTAGGGGTAGGACATGGAATTAGGTGTAATAAGCCTGAAGAGGACACAGGATACGAGGAATGGTGTTGTTTCTGAGGTACAGGATTGCAGGCTAGGGGCATGGAATAGTGAAGTAGAATTGTTTTGTCTATAGGACAAGGGGAGCATGATATCTGTTGGCTGCTAAAGCAGCTCATTCTGGGCCTTTACTCCTCACTCGGATAACCGAGGTTGGTTCGCCTGAAATGCCTTTTGATGACATTGTAGCAATGCAGCCATTGTCTCTATGGGGTTACACTTCAATGGTTCTTCACTTTCTGTCTTGTTGGTCAATATTCCATCTGTCCTATTAGCAAGAATTCTGGGGAATTTTCTGACCCTGAGTATAGAAGAAGCCGTTGGGGGACTAAAGTTCATCTCAATGAAGGGGTCTGGGTGCAGCGCCCCGAGCCAGCCTGTGCATGGGTCCCAGAGGGGCCATGACTTCAGGGTGCACATTGACAGGGGTGACATCGCAGACTGGACCTCCACCTCTCTACCCCCTGTCTGCCGACAACTGGAGCAGCAGGGCCTCAGGCGGGTGGGTTGGACATTTTTGGGTCCAGTTTTTGAGATTGGGTCCATCAGGAGGAAGTGTCCCTCATACATAGGGCCTCCAATACTCAGAAACTCTGTCGGGCCAGGTCGAGCACTGTAGCACTTTATCTGTGCAGCAGATCGGGCCCCTTTCACCTTTGCAGTTTCCCTGCACCTCAGCTGAATTGGAAGTGCTCACAAATCAATTCCTCCCATCATAAAGAGAGCCCCTGCTCTGGCAGCCCACTCCTATCAACCACAGCCAGCAAGAGTCCCCACTGGACCCGTGTTTGCTCCCACCCTCCTCCTTCTAATGTATTAAATTGTAAAATTAGAAGGTGGAGAGTAGGAGCAGAAAAAGGCAGGTGATGTGTATAGTCTGTGTGTGCAGTGTGTGCACAGTGTGTATAGTCTGTGTGTTGCAGTGTGTATAGTCTGTGCGTTGCAGTGTATGTTGCAGTGTGTATAGTCTGTGTGTTGCAGTGTGTATAGTTTGTGTGTGCAGTGTATGTTGCAGTGTGCATAGTCTGTGTGTTGCAGTGTATGTTGCAGTGTGTATAGTCTGTATGTGAAGTGTGTGCGCGCAGTGTGTATAGTCTGTGTGTTGTAGTGTATGTCACAGTGTGTATAGTCTGTGTGTTGCAGTTTATGTTGCAGTGTGTATAGTCTGTATGTTGCAGTGTGTATAGTCTGTATGTTACAGTGTATATAGTCTCTGTTGCAGTGTTTGTACACAGTGTATAATCTGTGTGTTGCAGTGTTTGTGCAGTGTGTATAGTCTGTGTTGCAGTATTTGTACACAGTGTATAGTCTGTGTGTTGCATTGTTAGTGTAGTGTGTACAGTCTGCGTGGTGCAGTGTGTATAGTCTGTGTGTTGCAGTGTTTGTGCAGTGTGTATAGGCTGTGTGTTGCAGTGTATGTTGCAGTGTGTATAGTCTCTGTGTTGCAGTATATATAGTCTCTGTATTGCAGTGTGTGTTGCAGTGTGTATAGTCTGTGTTGCAGTGTATGTTGCAGTGTTTATAGTCTGTGTGTTGCAGTGTGTATAGTCTGTGTGTTGCAGTGTGGGTTGCAGTGTTTATAGTCTGTGTGTTGCGGTGTATGGTGCAGTGTGTATAGTCTGTGTGTTGCAGTGTTTGTACACAGTGTATAGTCTGTGTGTTGCAGTGTATGTTGCAGTGTGTATAGTCTCTGTGTTGCAGTGTATATAGTCTTTGTGTTGCAGTGTGTGTTGCTGTGTGTATAGTCTGTGTGTTGCAGTGTTTATAGTCTGTGTGTTGCAGTGTGTATAGTCTGTGTTGCAGTGTATGTTGCAGTGTGTATAGTATCTGTGTTGCAGTGTGTATAGTCTGTGTGTTGCAGTGTATATAGGCTCGGTGTTGCAGTGTGTGTTGCAATGTGTATAGTCTGTGTGTTGCAGTGTGTATACTCTGTGTGTTGCAGTGTGTGTTGCAGTGTGTATAGTCTCTGTGTTGCAGTGTATTGCAGTGTGTATAGTCTGTGTGTGCAGTGTGTATAGTCTGTGTGTTGCAGTATATGTTGCAGTGTTTATAGTCTGTGTGTTGCAGTGTTTCTACACAGTGTACAGTCTGTGTGTTGCAGTGTTTGTGCAGTGTGTATAGTCTGTGTGTTGCAGTGTTTGTACAGTGTGTATAGTCTGTGCGTTGCAGTGTGTGTTGCAGTGTTTATAGTCTGTATGGTGCAGTGTGTATAGTCTGTGTGTTGCGGTGTATGTTGCAGTGTGTGTAGTCTGTGTTGCAGTGTTTATAGTCTGTGTGTTGCAGTGTATGTTGCAGTGTGTATAGTCTGTGTTGCAGTGTTTATAGTCTGTGTGTTGCAGTGTATCTTGCAGTGTGTACAGTCTGTGTGTTGCAGTGTTTGTACACAGTGTACAGTCTGTGTGTTGCAGTGTTTGTGCAGTGTGTATAGTCTGTGTGTTGCAGTGTTTGTACAGTGTGTATAGTCTGTGCGTTGCAGTGTGTGTTGCAGTGTTTATAGTCTGTATGGTGCAGTGTGTATAGTCTGTGTGTTGCGGTGTATGGTGCAGTGTGTGTAGTCTGTGTTGCAGTGTTTATAGTCTGTGTGTTGCAGTGTATGTTGCAGTGTGTATAGTCTGTGTTGCAGTGTTTATAGTCTGTGTGTTGCAGTGTATCTTGCAGTGTGTACAGTCTGTGTGTTGCAGTGTGTATAGTCTGTGTGTTGCAGTGTTTGTGCAGTGTGTATAGTCTGTGCGTTTCAGTGTGTGTAGCAGTGTTTATAGTCTGTATGTTGCAGTGTTTATAGTCTGTATGTTGCAGTGTATAGTCTGTATGTTGCAGTGTGTATAGTCTGTGTGTTGCAGTGTTTATAGTCTGTATGTTGCAGTGTATGTTGCAGTGTGTATAGACTGTGTGTTGCAGTGTTTATAGTCTGTATGTTGCAGTGTATGTTGCAGTGTGTATAGTCTGTGTGTTGCAGTGTTTATAGTCTGTATGTTGCAGTGTATGTTGCAGTGTGTATAGTCTGTGTGTTGCAGTGTTTATAGTCTGTATGTTGCAGTGTTTGTGCAGAGTGTATAGTCTGTATGTTGCAGTGTGTGCAGTCTGTGTGTTGCAGTGTGTACAGTCTGTGTGTTGCAGTGTTTATAGTCTGTATGTTGCAGTGTGTATAGTTTGTGTGCTGCAGTGTTTATAGTCTGTATGTTGCAGTGTATGTTGCAGTGTGTATAGTCTCTGTGTTGCAGTGTTTATAGTCTGTATGTTGCAGTGTATGTTGCAGTGTGTATAGTCTGTGTGTTGCAGTGTGTATAGTCTCTGTGTTGCAGTGTTTATAGTCTGTATGTTGCAGTGTTTGTGTTGCAGTCTGTGTGTTGTGTCTGCTGTGCCTGCTGTGTGCCTGGATGCTGTGTGCCTGCTGTGCCTGCTGTGTGCCTGCTGTGTGCCTGGATGCTGCAATATGTGTATGTGAGGTTACAACCAGTTTGTATAGTCTGTGTGTTGCAGTGTTTGTGCAGTGTGTATAGTCTGTATGTTGCAGTGTGTACAGTCTGTGTGTTGCAGTGTGTACAGTCTGTGTGTTGCAGTGTTTATAGTCTGTATGTTGTAGTGTATGTTGCAGTGTGTATAGTCTGTGTGTTGCAGTGTTTATAGTCTGTGTGTTGTAGTGTATGTTGCAGTGTGTATAGTCTGTGTGTTGCAGTGTGTATAGTCGGTATGTTGCAGTGTATGTTGCAGTATGTATAGTCTGTGTGTTGCAGTGTTTATAGTCTGTATGTTGCAGTGTATGTTGCAGTGTGTATAGTCTGTGTGTTGCAGTGTTTATAGTCTGTATGTTGCAGTGTATGTTGCAGTGTGTATAGTCTGTGTGTTGCAGTGTGTATAGTCTGTGTGTTGCAGTGTTTATAGTCTGTATGTTGCAGTGTTTGTGCAGTGTGTATAGTCTGTATGTTGCAGTGTGTACAGTCTGTGTGTTGCAGTGTTTATAGTCTGTATGTTGCAGTGTGTATAGTCTCTGTGTTGCAGTGTTTATAGTCTGTATGTTGCAGTGTATGTTGCAGTGTGTATAGTCTGTGTGTTGCAGTGTTTATAGTCTGTATGTTGCAGTGTATGTTGCAGTGTGTATAGTCTGTGTGTTGCAGTGTGTATAGTCTGTGTGTTGCAGTGTTTATAGTCTGTATGTTGCAGTGTTTGTGTTGCAGACTGTGTGTTGTGTCTGCTGTGCCTGCTGCGTGCCTGCTGTGCCTGCTGTGTGCCTGGATGCTGTGTGCCTGCTGTGCCTGCTGTGTGCCTGGATGCTGCAATATGTGTATGTGAGGTTACAACCAGTTTGTATAGTCTGTGTGTTGCAGTGTTTGTGAAGTGTGTATAGTCTGTGCGTTTCAGTGTTTCTGTTGCAGTGTGTTGTGCCTGCTGTGTGCCTGCTGTGCCTCTGCTGTGCGCCTGCTGTGCCTGCTGTGCGCCTGGATGCTGCAATATGTGTATGTGAGGTTACAACCAGTTTGTATAGTCTGTGTGTTGCAGTGTTTGTGTTGCGGTGTTTGGGTTGCAGTGTGTTGTGCCTGCTGTGTGCCTGCTGTGTGCCTGGATGCTGTGCGCCTGCTGTGCCCGCTGTGCCCGCTGTGCCTGCTGTGTGCCTGGATGCTGTGTGCCTGCTGTGTGCCTGCTGTGTGCCTGGATGCTGTGTGCCTGCTGTGCCTGGATGCTGTGTGCCTGCTGTGTGCCTGGATGCTGTGTGCCTGCTGTGCCTGGATGCTGTGTGCCTGGATGCTGCAATATGTGTATGTGAGGTTACAACCAATAGAGGGCGCTAAAGCTTGCACTGTCCGGGCAGGATTCCTGGAGTAAGCAGCTGATAGGTGGGCGGGGCTGAGAGTGGGAGCATTGACCAATCAGGCTCGGTCCCAGCCCAGCGCTCAGTGAAGGCTACAAGCTGTCAGTCATTACACGGGCAGAGCTGGACTCGCACGGAGCCTGACTGCTGCTCATTTGCATACCCACAATGCACTTGGCGGATCTGTAAACCGCTGCCGCTTTTAATCCCGTTTAATTTCGGTGGAATGTAATAAGAATGGTTTATAGTGTGTAATATAATGTGCTGGGCTGTACTTTATCCTTCCCGAACATGTTTACTAATAAAGTCACTATAAGTTAGATAGTATCAGCCCGCAGGCCAGGGGCAGCTTTTACTGATACAATGTATACTCTGGTTTCTCTTCAGACCGAATAAATCTTTCGCCTTTTACTAAAGATTTCCGTGGAGAGGAACAACCATGAGTTTCACTCAATTTTTTGAGGCCCAGTTTTTCCTGGGCTTGACATTGTTGTATAAAAATAGATAACATTAATATAGAATACATTAATTCTGTGTTATTGATATTGTCGTAGTTGCTGCGATCAATTGTGTATTAACGGAAGAACTTTACCTGATTAAGTGAATTATATTATGTCTTGTTTTTTACATGTTTTGGATGGGCTGGTTTTGAGGCAGGGTCTTTATGGTGTTTGTAGTAACCCACTTTCTGTAAGGGTATAAAGGACCCCCTCCCGTGGCACTCAAGGGGGAGGAAGGGGTTAATCCCTTACCTTTTATCCAGCGCCGGGCTCCCTCGGCGCTGGGACTCTCCTCCATCTTCTTCCGTAATCAGCTGAATGCGCATGCGCGGCAAAAGCCGCGTGCGCATTCAGCCAGTCCATAGGAAAGCATTATCAATGCTTTCCTATGGACGCTGGAGTCTTCTCACTGTGAAAATCACAGTGAGAAGCGCGGAAGCGCCTCTAGCGGCTGTCAATGAGACAGCCACTAGAGGCTGGATTAACCCTAATGTAATCATAGCAGTTTCTCTGAAACTGCTATGTTTACAGAAAAAAGGGTTAATCCTAGCTGGACCTGGCACCCAGATCACTTCATTAAGCTGAAGTGGTCTGGGTGCCTATAGTGGTCCTTTAAGACCGCAGGGCGTTCTATGCCGTCCCTATTTTGATGGCTCTAAATGCCACAGGCCGGCATAGAACGCCCTGCGATCTTATGTACTTACCTGGTCGCCGGCGATCGCGGTATGGGGCTTACTTGGGAGCCCATTGAGTCCCCCTCCGTCCTCTTCGGCCCCCAGCGAGGACCTCGCGATCACATGGATGGCATAGCCGTCCAAGGCATTGCCAGCAGGGGGAGTACCTGGAATGACAGGTACTCCCCCTGCTGCCTGGAAATAAAATAAAACATGTTAAAACAGTGTAAAAATAAATAATATATACTTAGATCATATATATATTTATTATATATATGATCTAAGTAGATATACACACATACACATAAATACACATACACTGTCTAAGTGTATTTTAATATTAATAGATACATAATTATGTATATATATTAATAAAATACACATACAATGATATTGATTAAATATATATATAATTTTCATTATATATATATTTACATATAATAAAAAATATATAAATATTTAAATACGTTAAAAAATAAAATAAAAAAATTATAAAAAATAACTAAATAAAAAATATATATACATGTGTAATTTTGTTCTAACTGTATTTTAAAATGAATATATATATTGATATCAAAATACATGTAGAACGAAATAATATAAATATCTATATACATAAGTATATATACGTATATATCACTATATATACCTATATATAAATAAAAATTATTTCAAAAATTATATACATATATATATATATACACACGTGTATATATATAATAATAATTCTACGTATATATTTATGTAATAATTTCACATAATTAGGTCATTTTATTAATTACAATTTGCAGGACCTGCCTGACAACCCAGGCAGAAAGTTCAGGGAATTTGGCAGGCTTATGCACTGTATGATCATATAATGTAACTAAACCCCCATCATTTTTTGCCTAGGTGAGGTGTTTTTAAATCAAATTATTACAATCTCTGAAATTTGAAATCATTGTTTAGTGAATAAGCGAGTGCGTTGAATTCTGTATTTTGTATATTTTGGCCCCAGCAGCACCTTATAATGTATGCATGTTCAGGTGAGTGCAGCCCTCTTGGTTTCTTTTATATATTTGGGAGTCCCAGGCCAACTCCTTGGTTTTGCACCCCTCCCTGTTACAGGTGCCTCATTCTAGGACCCTATTTAGCCTTGACTTGCAGAGAGTCCCAGTAAGGAAGTATTTCATAAGAGCAAGCATTAGGCTGCTACTAGGATAGGACCTGACGAATACGGGGTACTTTGACGTAGTTGGCAGGCTTAAGCAAAAAAAGACTGGACATACTCCATTTGCAATACCTTTGGTTGTCTACTTTTGCAAATGGTATGCCATCATGGCGGTAATTCTTATTCCTGGGCTACCATATGGTCATATGGCAACGTAACCAATCTCGTGAATTTCAATGTGAAAAAAAAAAAAAATGTAACATGCTATATTTGACCCTGTTACTTCCCAAAACACCATAAAACCTATACATAGGGGGTACTGTTTTACACGTGAGACATCGCTGAATACAAATATGTGTATTTTATTGCAGTAAAAGCAAACAGTATTTTGACATTCACAGTTAAAATGTCACGTAGAACTAAGAAAATTTTAAAAAAATCTTATTTTCTCCCATTTTTAAATATTTTATTCATATTAAATTATGTTCCATACCTAAATATTTGATGTTAAATGAAAGCCCTGTTTCCCCTGAATAAAATGATATATAATAAGGGTGGGTGCATTTAATGTGAAAGAGGTGAATTACGGTTGGGCAGACATATAGCGCAAATGCCAGGTTTTGTTTACGTTTTGTTTTGATCACAACTTGTACATTTGGCTGCGGTCTTAAGGGGTTAATGGATTTTTTGTTTTATTTTTGGGAGTTGTAAATTAGGTTTAATTTTTTTTTTTGTCAATCACTTTTTTATTGAGAAACAAGTAAATACAGACTTATATAGCAGTAGTAGCAGTGATGCAGAGACCTACAACAACCATGTAACAGGTACAAGATAGGTTGGAATGTAGATTATGGACATACATTGAAAAGCTCAGCACAGCATACTTAGAGTGTGAAGGTCTCATATTAGGGGAATTTAAGAGTCACAAGAAACAGGAAGAAGATAACCGAAGGATGTACAGCTCCCCACAAAATACAATTCAAGCTGACACTAGGCTATGATCAGTAGTGTTGTTGTTGCCTCAGATGAATGAGCTATTATAACAAATTAAGTATGGAACATTATAGGGTGCACCCAAGAGGTCAAGCAACTTCATGCACCAGCACCATGTGCAACTAGACTTTTGTTGGATTTAACCTATACCCACGCTTGTTACTGTAGTCTCATATCCCCTCCGCTGAACCCAGGCATTAGTAAGAACCAGCAAACAGTTCCCATTGCTCTGGTTTCTTGTGGCACCATAAGCTGTATCCCGGTGGCAGCATTGGTACATCCTCCGAGGGTATGGGATTTGCTTTGTGGTTATACCCCTCGAGGCCCTCAGTCTGGGAATACAGTAACGGGTCCTGGGCGTAGACGTGCATTGGATGTCCGGGTTTCTTTGTTCCGGTGAAACAATCAAAGTAGGATCAGCGCTAATAATGCCACAAATTTTTTTTTTTGTATAAAATAGTAAAAAGGCAGTACACCTATAAAGGGGAGTACCCTCCTATTCCCTATAGCTTAGTAAGAAACGGAAAAACAAAGGAAATAGGGCGCGCCTTTAATAAGAATAAAAAATATATATACTAAAAATAAAAATTGAGATAAAAAAAGTCCAAGGTAATAGTCCACAGATAAATGGAGAATGTTCTTTGTAGAGTAATGTTGATTTGTCCCATTTATCTGTGGACTATTACCTTGGACTTTTTTTATCTCAATTTTTATTTTTAGTATATATATTTTTTAGCTATATATTTTATATATTCTTATTAAAGGCGCGCCCTATTTCCTTTGTTTTTCCGTTTCTTTGTTCCGTTGCTTAGGTATGGGCTTTCTCTGACGCTGTGAATCAGGCACGGAGCCCTCAGCCAAGGATAGGAGCAGTATTGCTTGCTTACACCCAGTCGCCTCTCCTCAAGCCTGACCAGAATTCCATAAAGATTACATCCAGCCTTGAGAGAGTGGATACTGTCGTGCCCTGCGTCATGGTGTGAGGTCTTGCGCCTGCCATCTTGGTTCCCGACGATTCATCCAGCAGAAATGTGTGCTGGGTCGCAGGGCCACCAGGGACTGGTGATTAGGGTGTGGTTGCTGGGGCCGGGGTAGCCCCCACCAGTAAGGGAGGGGAACTGGAACACTTGCTATGTCCACTTAATCCAGCAGGAAGATCGTCTGTTACCTCCACGCCAGTACCCACAAGTAGGCCACAATTGTGTCGAGTCCAGGTTGCTCGTTGTGCGTCGGAAAAACTGCAAAGCGATGCAGGAGTAGATGCAGCGTATTGCCAGCTTCTAGATGGCCGAGCTTGGTGGGCAAAAGTCCAGAGTAAGGCACTTCAGGAACTTCTCGCACGGAGCACGCTCTGCATGCGACCACTTAGGTTGGCAGC
The DNA here is from genome assembly GCA_933207985.1 of Pelobates cultripes. Lineage (NCBI taxonomy): Eukaryota > Metazoa > Chordata > Amphibia > Anura > Pelobatidae > Pelobates > Pelobates cultripes. The sequence goes on from OW240919.1 coordinate 10,909,599, forward strand.
CAGGCCCCGCCCCCCGTTAATGGATTTTTAACCCTTTAACCCCTTAAGGACCAAACTTCTGGAATAAAAGGGAATCATGACATGTCACACGTCATGTGTCCTTAAGGGGTTAAACACTCGAGGGGAGGGGGAATGATACGCTTTTGGCAGAGAGACATTATAGCATTACGAATACAGTTTTGTATACCCAACACTGTAGTGTTCCTTTCAATGTATCTCTAAGCTCAATGAATTTTGGGGGAATGGTGTTTTTATGGTGTTAGAAGGTCACTAGAACCAACCAAAGTCTAGGGATTGCAAACTGTGGAACCCTGAAGTCTTATCTCCAGCGCCATTTAGCCAGCTCCCCATTTAAGATAATACACAGACAGACACGCATACAGTAAATACAGTCAGACATACATAGAAACATTCATACAGACACATGTTCATACAGACACATACATGTACATACAAACACACACATATACAAAATGTTTTAGTGACCCTCCTGTTTCCTACCTATTAGATGCAGGAGGGTGACTTTCCCTGGGGTCCAGTGGTGGCTCAGCCTAATGGGAGTCAGAGTAACTACTCTGACTCCCTCCTCTCCTTCCTCCTCCCGTGCGGCTCCCGGTGTAAGCTGGGAGGAGTGAGTGACCGGGCTGTCACTTGCTCCCAGCCTCTGACCTCATCAAAGGGGGCCCAGTCGCGCTGTTAAAGTGTCTCAGTGCTAACCGGGCCTCATGGTAATACTTTGAGAAATAGAGGTAGCTGTCGGTCACTTTTGGGAGTTCCATACAAACAAACAGATGAACGGTTCCCCTGGCCTATAGGTAGCGATTGTTAGCCTTGTTTGTGCTAACAATCCTACCAAACAGCGCTCTCCTGGCTTGTCATGGAAAGAAGCAGGCGTTTGTATGAAATCACCGGTGTTCGCGAAGGTCAAGTGCCCAACTTATAGTTCCAGACACTCGATGACCAAGTCCCGCTGCCTGCATTCACGCGACAAGATGGCTTCCGTTTTCTCCAGCACGTGTTGTTCGGTTATACGAACGGCGCCCACACATGGAGAGCACTTAAGTCTGTGGTTTCTTTGTAGTTAATGAGCCAGGGGGTGTTCGGTAGATTGTACCGAACTGGGGAAATGATTTTGTGTTCGGGAAACTGTATATCACAAACTAGGAGGGAAATGTATTGCGAACAGAAGGGAAAATTGTGAGTTTGGCACAATGTATATGGCCCATAGTTGGTGAGCAGAAGGCCAGCTTATGGCAAACGTCCAGAGTAAGGAGCGTTTGTCACAGGATGCATTGACTTAATGCACCTATGTGAAGAAATGAAGGCTTGCATTTTGTGTTCGGGAAACTGTATACCACGAACTAGGAGGGAAATGTATTGCGAACAGAAGGGAAAATTGTGAGTTTGGCACAATGTATATGGCCCATAGTCTGCAGCTCCGCCGGGTGTGAACTGCAGACTGTGCTGTATGTCGCGATCTCTGGCCAATCAGAACGTTGCCGCGGGTTACCACAGCAACGCTCTGACTTCTGGATATCACGAGACAATGCGCAGTCTGCAGCTCACACACACTTACAGTGTATATTTTATTTTACACTGTTTTAAAACTTTATTTTACTTTATTTCATGCAGCAGTGGGACTAGCTGTCATCAGAGGCACACCCCCTGCTGGCACTGCTATAAACGGCTATACCGTCCATGTGACGTGAGGTCCTTGCAAGTCATAGCACGTCCGCCGTCCTTAATGGGTTAATAAAGCTGAAGTTGTTTTGGTGACTTTAATACCACTTCAACGATAGTCAGATTAAAGGGATTCTCCAGTGCCAGGAAAACATATTCGTGAAAACCTTGTCAGTGACTTACTGGAGTCCAGCGCCACTGTCAATCGGCGCTGGGTCAGGCTCTGCCTACGCTCCTCCCACGCCGACGGGGGAGACCTACTCCGCATGCGCGGCCGTTGGTGAGGGAGACCTAATGCACATGCGCGGAAATGGCCACGCACGCGTATTAGACCTCCCCATAGGAAAGTATTGAATAATGCTTTCCTATGGGGATTTCGGCGACGCTGGAGGTCCTCACATAGTGTGAGGACATCCAGCATCATTTTAAAGCACTTTTCGTGTTCTAGGAACACAGAATTGTCCTCTAGTAAATAGACACTAGAGGAAGACTTAGCACTGCAAGGTAGATATTGTAGTTTATGATAACGGCAATGAGTACAATTACAAGGTTAGGGGTAGTGGAAACGGGCATCTAGAACATTTCAATTAGCTGAAGTAGACAGAATGCATTGAATGACAGTTGTTACTCATTGAATAATTCCATTTCTGCATCACTTACTTGAACAAATTCATTCAACACATTCTGTTTTTATCACACACTAACAAGCCCAGTATAAACTGGGCCTCAAAAAATTGAGTGAAACTCATGGTCGTTCCTCTCCACGGAAATCTTTAGTAAAAGGCGAAAGATTTATTCGGTCTGAAGAGAAACCAGAGTATACATTGTATCAGTAAAAGCTGCCCCCGGCCTGCGGGCTGATACTATCTAAGTTATAGTGACTTTATTAGTAAACATGTTCAGGGAGGATAAAGTACAGCCCAGCCCAGCACATTATATTACACACTATAAACCATTCTTATTACATTCCACCGAAATTAAACGGGATTAAAAGCGGCAGCGGTTTACAGATCCGCCAAGTGCATTGTGGGTATGCAAATGAGCAGCAGTCAGGCTCCGTGCGAGTCCAGCTCTGCCCGTGTAATGATTGACAGCTTGTAGCCTTCACTGAGCGCTGGGCTGGGGCCGAGCCTGATTGGTCAATGCTCCCACTCTCAGCCCCGCCCACCTATCAGCCTCTCACTCCAGGAATCCTGCCCGGACAGTGCAAGCTTTAGCGCCCTCTATTGGTTGTAACCTCACATACACATATTGCAGCATCCAGGCACAGCACACAGACTGCAGCACACAGACTGCAACACAAACACTGCAACACACAGACTATACACACACTGCAACACACAGACTATACACACTGGTTGTAACCTCACATACACATATTGCAGCATCCAGACACAGACCAGGAACAGACTGCAACACACAAACTGCTGCACACAAACTGCTGCACACAGACTGCAACACACACTGCAACACACAAACTGCACAAACACTGCAACACACAGACTATACACACTGCAACACACAGACTGCACACAAACTGCACACACAGACTATACACACTGCACAAACACTGCAACACACAGACTATACACACTGCAACACACAGACTGCAACACACAGACTATACACACTGCATAAACACTGCAACACACAGACTATACACAGTGCAACACACAGACTGCAACATACACTGCAACACACAGACTATACACAGTGCAACACACAGACTGCAACATACACTGCAACACACAGACTATACACAGTGCAACACACAAACTGCACACACACTGCAACACACAGACTATACACACTGCACAAACACTGCATCACACAGACTATTCACACACTGCAACACGCACTGCAACACACAGACTATACACACTGGTTGTAACCTCACATACACATATTGCAGCATCCAGACACAGACCAGGCACAGCCAGCACAACACACTGCAACACACAAACTGTACACACTGCAACACACAGACTGTACACACTGCAACACAAAGACTATAAACACTGCAACACACAGACTGCACACACAGACTATACACACTGCAACATACACTGCAACATACAGACTATATACACTGCAACACACAGACTATACACACTGCATAAACACTGCAACACACAGACTATACACAGTGCAACACACAGACTATACACAGTGCAACACACAGACTGCAACATACACTGCAACACACAGACTATACACAGTGCAACACACAAACTGCACACACACTGCAACACACAGACTATACACACTGCACAAACACTGCATCACACAGACTATTCACACACTGCAACACGCACTGCAACACACAGACTATACACACTGGTTGTAACCTCACATACACATATTGCAGCATCCAGACACAGACCAGGCACAGCCAGCACAACACACTGCAACACACAAACTGTACACACTGCAACACACAGACTGTACACACTGCAACACAAAGACTGCACACACTGCAACACACAAACTGTACACACTGCAACATACACTGCAACATACAGACTATACACACTGCAATACACAGACTATACACAGTGCAACACACACACTGCAACATACACTGCAACACACAGACTATACACACTGCAATACACAGACTATACACAGTGCAACACACACACTGCAACATACACTGCAACACACAGACTATACACACTGTGTCTCAGTCATTGCTGATAGGTGGGCGGGGCTGAGAGTGGGAGCATTGACCAATCAGGCTCGGTCCCAGCCCAGCGCTCAGTGAAGGCTACAAGCTGTCAGTCATTACACGGGCAGAGCTGGACTCGCACGGAGCCTGACTGCTGCTCATTTGCATACCCACAATGCACTTGGCGGATCTGTAAACCGCTGCCGCTTTTAATCCCGTTTAATTTCAGTGGAATGTAATAAGAATGGTTTATAGTGTGTAATATAATGTGCTGGGCTGGGCTGTACTTTATCCTTCCCGAACTTGTTTACTAATCAAGTCACTATAAGTTAGATAGTATCAGCCCGCAGGCCGGGGGCAGCTTTTACTGATACAATGTATACTCTGGTTTCTCTTCAGACCGAATAAATCTTTCGCCTTTTACTAAAGATTTCCGTGGAGAGGAACAACCATGAGTTTCACTCAATTTTTTGAAGCCCAGTTTACAGTGGGCTAACATTCTGGTTAAATAATAGAATTAGTGTTCTTTGAACATTTTCTTTAATAACTAATATTAATGGCGTTAGTGTGAAAAACTTATCTAACAAGAATCAAAGGATGTTTGTATAGCGACTTATAATAATGTAAGTATGGCTAATCTCTTATTGAGTTCTGCCGCAGTTTGTGTTTCCTAAAGGGTTAAATAGCCCAGCAGTATTACCAGTTACTAAACTATAATGGTATGTGTGGTGTGTAGTTTCACAGTTTAACCAACAGAGGGCGCTAGTCTGTTTCCACATTGTGAAATATGAATTCTCAGTTTTTGGTAACCAACAGAGGGCGCTGCAATTGCTCTCAATAGTCTAAGGCAGTCTGATAACACGTGTCATTAGAATGCAGACGGTGCTACCTTGTAATGAGAGCAAGTACCTTGTACTTTCTGATCTGTTAACATTTGCTATTTTCAGACCAGGGACTTGCCAGGCATTTAAAGAGTCCTGCTACATTAACCTCACACTAAATATCAAAAGATTAAGATAAAAAAATGCAGTCTTTCAACTCACCCTGCAAGCACAGGAGCATTTAATATAACCCCCATTTTTAACATTTATTTATAAAATATTTTACCAGGAAAGATACATTGAGATTTCTCTTGTTTTCAAGTATGTCCTGGTTCCACAGAACATTGCATTGTTACAATAGCGTACAATATTACAAAAATACAACATGCAAACTATATATATACATATACACACAGATATAAATTTAATACATAACAGGTAATAAATATATTCAACCGTGACAGGTGCATCCTGTGCTGAGGTATATTGCCATAGATCTCTTAAAAGATTTTAGATTAAATGAAGATTTGACTGTGTCCCTGAGGTTATTCCATAATTGTAGGAAAAGGAGGATCGAGCCACTTTATTTTTGTATTGCGGTATGCTAAATATCGTGCTTTTACTGGATCGGAGGTTATAGGAGGTGGGAACAGCCGGGGACAGCATTCTATTCAGGTAGGGTGGGAGCTTCCCAGAAATGCTCTTATGCACAAGGCTGGAAAGATGAAGAGTGCGTCGGGATTCCAGCGGCAGCCAGTTTAGCACTTTTAACATGTCACAGTGATGGGTCAAGTAATTACATTGTAGCGCAAAGCGTCAAAATTAATTATACAATGTATTAAGTTTATTAAGGTGGGTTTGCGGTGCGGGTGCATACACATCATCCCCGTAATCAGTGACCGGCATTAGCGTTTGTTGCACTATCTGTTTCCTTACTGTAAGGCCTAGGCAGGATTCGTTTTTGTACAGGGCGCCTAGTTTTGGGTAAAGTTTTGAAGAGATTTTTTCAATGTGAAGACCAAAGGATAGATGGGGGTCTAGCAACATAACTAGATATTGAAAAGAGCAGACTGCTGTCAGTGTGCTATTAGAATTTGTTCCGATACACAATTGTTGATTTTGTAGTTTACATAATTTAGGTACAGTTCCAGAGATCATTATAACGGTTTTGTCAGTGTTTAGGAAGAGTTTGTTATCCGCTATCCACTTTTCTACCTCTGTGAATTGGATTTGGAGAACAGCCTCAAGCTGCGGTATGATAGATTACATTGTCGTCTGCAAACATGTGTACAGTTCCCTAGTTAATATAAACCCCCACAATTAAAATAAACCCCCATATTTAATATAACCCCCCAAATATAAACTCCCACAATTAATATTAACTTCCCCATTTTATATAAACCCCCCACATCCCCCTCCTCCCCCCCCCACACACTTTCCCCGTGAGTGAGAATTATGCTTGAAGAATGTTAATACTGTATGTGAATTGCGGTTATCAACCAATAGATGGCGCTACAGAACAGCAAGTACAGATAATGTGGTTTCTATCGTTTTTTCCTCTAATGCAACATTCTACAGATGGTTAACTAATTGTAACTGTTTGTCAGGACTGTCTTCACATCTACAATAAGAAGGTTAAAGGGCTGCGCTTTATTTAAGCGCCATTTTATTTTCCATGGTCGCCACACTGGTATTCGGGGGTTCGTTGTGTTCTAAGGTCAGGGTTAGGGGAATCTTAACATTTTAAGGTTGTAGACCTGACCTGCACTCGGAATGCAGTCATGGGAGTTATCAATCCGCGGCATTTCCAATATCCGCTGGGGTTCCAAGGCTAACTGTAAGCTCCCATGGACTGCCCCTATAAAAGCACTAATTTCACAAAGTGAGGTTAAAATAGTTTGTTTTGCACTAGTGACCAGGCGTACTGGTGTACAGAATATATTAAAGAAATCACGTTCTTTTTAGAAGATGATTGCTTGCATTGAACTCTGGCTCCACCTCATTTACTCCTTAGTAATAATATCGTCTGATTCACAGAAACACGGTAACATCACCTGGATATTTTCGTTGCACCATTACAATATGCATTAAAGCGTTTTTCTTGCCCGATAGATTTATAAAAAGAAAAACCCTAAGTGTGTATGTGAAGGAAGGTTAATGAGCGAGTTTAGTTCTTTTCCATGTAAAAGTTCGGAGTAAAGATTTAAAAAAAAAATAATGATTATACTCTTTTTCTTTTTCATTGGAATAACTAGACTTCATTAAATTTAATTTGCTAAAAATCTAACAATATGACCTAACGTCCATTAGTCGGTGTCCGAACACATACAGTCTGCCAAAGGACTGCAACGTCTAGCGGTTTTGGAAGGAGACTGACCATAAAATGATCACACATTGTCACTCTACTGGTTCTCCAGTCTGACACTAAAGAATTACGTTAAAATACTGAAGATTAATTCATTACTGGGACAGTCCACTTGGAAGAGTTTAAGTTTCAAATAAATGGAAGAAAAAAGTAATCAGCATCTGTTTAAACATTTTCAGGTCTCCAACAGAGGGGAGTGGGGATGC
>OW240919.1:10922315-10944815 GCA_933207985.1 Pelobates cultripes
GGGGGGAGGACAGTAGGTCCCCCCCCCTTATTGTTTTATTAGGGGCCCCACCCACCGCTCAGGGGTGGGGGCCGGGGGGAGGACAGTAGGTCCCCCCCCCCTCATTATCTTCATGGCCCCCACCCGCCGCTCAGGGTGGGGGAGGGGGGGAGGACAATAGGTCCGCCCCCCCTTATTGTAATTTATGTCTTTTTTTTCAACAGTGAGCAGCCATAGGCTGCTCACTGTTTAGTAGACATGCCCCTACTCGCGGTATAGCGAGTAGGGGCATTTGGGAGATTTTAATCTCCCTTGTGCTATTATGGGGGTCATATTGACCCCCATAGAGTGAGAGGGGGTACTGGGGGCTTATGAAGTGGTGGGGAGCACTGCTCCCTGCCGCTTCTATAGTTACATATTACAAGGAGGGAGCTGCATGCCGGTAGCTCCCTCCTTGTAATAAACTAAACGAACAAACATACACTGATACTCAGATACACTGATACATTGTGTTTGTTTGTTTGTTCGGCTGATATACCTATTCACTCATTCGTCTGTCTGATGAATGAATGAATAGCTGAAATTCCCGTTCGCATGTCCAGGTGTTTCACTGGGCATGTGCGGGAATCTCAGTGTCTGCCTAGTGTGGGTAGATGACGTGTCCCTGAGGGACTTCACCTACCCACACAAAGATGGCGGCGCCCTGAATCAAGATCGGGGCAGAAAATAAGGATTTAAAAATAGGTAATGTGGGGGGCTTAGGGGCATTTGGGGGTGACTAGAGGGTCTATTGGATGTAGTGGAGGCGGGAGAGGGGTTAAAAAAAAAACGGGATTCGGCATGACAGTGCCGCTTTAAGAAAGAACTTAAAATTACAGAAGGAGCCAGAAACATGAGAAAGGTTATATCCAAGAAAAACATCTTGGAAATGTCAACAAGTTTTTCGAAACATCACAAAACAAACTGGATGAGCTTTACAATAAACTTGTGTGCAATGCGCATATATTTGTGCCAGACGCAGAAGGTACATTCCGAGACTTTGTGCTTCCTTGTAATGAGCATGTATGTTTATTGTAAATATATTTCAATCATTCCCTAAAGAACATGTATAAATACTGTTATGCATTCAACATGTAAATGTAACCTACAGATATATAGAGGAACATTAGCAGTAGTAACGGTTGCTTTTGATTTAAAATCAGGTGGATATTTTAGAGACTTTAAACAGCAAATTCTAACTTTGTATATATGACGTGACAACTTACCTGTGTCCTGGGTACCTGCAACAATATCTGCTGTATCCAGCCAGAGGAGGAAGATTAGAAGATTATAAAATAAAGCTTGACCATTAAAGGACCATGTTTGTTGTCTGAGGGAACTCAGCTGACACTCTCAGCCAATAAGCCCAGTCCTGCATGGCCCTACTTTGCTCTATAAGGCAATCTGCATTCTCCTGCCAAAGAAGACTGAATGCTGGGGATGCGGTCGCAGATAGAAAAATAGAATGTGACGGCAGATGAGAACAATTAGGTATGTGGATTTATATCATTAGGTGTCCTGCCCACAGACACTTACTGGCAAGGTCTAAACCAGGATTCAAACCTTGGTCTCCCAGTTTTTAAGGCAGTAACATTCCCAGTGCTCTAACAGGCTCATATACAGATGTCAAAGATCTTGTTTTGTGAATACAAAATGTATTTCTGTGTTGCAGAACACCAGCTGTACATTTCCTCGTAAACCCTTGGAGTATAGAGGTCTACAGGTTACACACCGCTCTCTCATACCTTCCTGTAAGAAAGTTATGTCTTGCAGTAGTGGTTATGGTGCCATGCGTGCCCTGGATCCCATTATAAAAAGTCAAACCGTTTTTGAACAGTTTTCATTGTTACCCATAAATCTTCTTTTAAACTACATACGAAGTTACTGAACCTTTGCCTTTAATAATAGACTTTCCTTCCAGAATTAAGTTGTGTAAATTGTCTATTTTGTTCTCACTGTCTTGTAGTATTTTCTGGACAGCAGCAAGATGTTTGACATTCTATAACAGCAATCGGAATAGTCAGATAGATAATTAAGTGAGACGTTGTAGTGTAGGCTTCATTTACCCCTATCTGCTCACAAACCATGATAGACATGGACTAAATAAAAAATGTTCTGTCTCTTTCAGATCAAATTAAACGTAACCAACTTACTTTGGAATTTCCATTTGAATATGCACCGACCATAATCTCTGCTCCATGTTTCACCTTTAGCTCAATGCTCAGCTGTTTCTGCAAAGCAGTCAGCTTCGCGTTATCTGCCTGGGAGCTGGTGTCATCCTTAGGAGCAGCTGAGATCTCTGGACATCACGGAAATTAGTAACAAGAAAAAAAATACAGAATTTAGAAATGTTGGCAGACAAATTAACTTAATAAATAGAAAAGGCAGTACATTAACATTTGTAAGTAAAGATATTGTAATTTACAGAAACCTTGAGAGCAGCAGAAAATCAACAAACATCACTGCAGCTAAAAGTCCTTTCGTGCTTGATGACATCACAGGGGGACGCCATGAACAAGATTTTCTGTGGGGTGTCACCAGGCCCGGACTGGCCATCGGGCACACCGGGCAAATGCCCGGTGGGCCGCAGTGGCCATGGGCCGAGGCCGGCAGGGGAGGTATTCCATGGAGGGCCGGTGGGGAGATCAAAGATCTCCCTCACCGGCCCATTTAAATAGACCTGCGGCTGGGGAGGGAGGGAGAGGACCCGGCGGAGCTCTATCTTGCAGCTCCGCCGGGTTACTCTCGCGAGATCGGGAGCGTTGAGTTCACTCACCACTGGACCACCAGGGATGGTGTGCGAGTGCCGGTCCCTCCCCTCCCAGTCTAAAGGTAAGAAGGGAGGGGGGATTTAATGCCTGCTTAGTTTTTTTTTATTGTTTATTTACCCCCTTAGTTTTTTATTGTTTATTTACTCCCCTTAGTTTTTTTTATTTGTATGTTTACCCCCACTTAGTTTTTTATTTGTTTATTTACCCCCTCAACACACAACATTTATACACAGCACTCTCACACACATCATACACAGCACTCACACACTCAGCACTCTCACACACAGCACTCACTCTCACATACAGCACTCTCACACACATCACAGTCAGCACTCACAACACTCTCACACACAGCACTCTCACACACATCACAGTCAGCACTCACAACACTCTCACACACAGCACTCTCACACACATCATACACAGCACTCTCACACAGCACACCTCACACACAGCATTCATCACACACACATACTGCACCCCTCACATACACATCCAACCCCCCGATACACTGCATCACACACATACACAATACTTCCAAACATATTTATATAAAATAAAAATATATATATATATACACAGCACCCCTCACACACACACTGCACCCCTAAACACATTACATTCCAGATACACACTAGATCCTTTACCAAACTCTGAATCATCTACACACATACACACACACTAGATCCCTATATACACTCTGAATCCGTTATATATGCACGCTCACTAGATCTTATACATATTCTGGGTCCTTCAAACACACACAAGACTCTATTTATATATATATATAATACACAAGATCCAGCGCACTCACCTATCCACTAAACAGCAACTTCAATGTTGAAAGAAACATAGAAACATAGAATGTGACGGCAGATAAGAACCATTCGGCCCATCTAGTCTGCCCAATTTTCTAAATACTTTCATTAGTCCCTAGCCTTATCTTATAGTTAGGATAGCCTTATGCCTATCCCACGCATGCTTAAACTCCTTTACTGTGTTAACCTGTACCACTTCAGCTGGAAGGCTATTCCATGCATCCACTACCCTCTCAGTAAAGTAATACTTCCTGATATTATTTTTAAACCTTTGTCCTCTAATTTAAGACTATGTCCTCTTGTTGTGGTAGTTTTTCTTCTTTTAAATATAGTCTCCTCCTTTACTGTGTTGATTCCCTTTATATATTTAAATGTTTCTATCATATCCCCCCTGTCTCGTCTTTCCTCCAAGCTATACATGTTAAGATCCTTTAACCTTTCCTGGTAAGTTTTATCCCGCAATCCATGAACCATTTTAGTAGCCCTTCTCTGAACTCTCTCTAAGGTATCAATATCCTTCTGAAGATACGGTCTCCAGTACTGTGTACAATACTCCAAGTGAGGTCTCACCAGTGTTCTGTACAATGGCATGAGCACTTCCCTCTTTCTACTGCTAATACCTCTCCCTATACAACCAAGATTTTATTTGTTTTTTTAAAAACACCTAATCTAGGCAAAAATAATGGGGGTTTAGTTACATTATATGATCATACATTGCATAAGTCTGCCACAACGTCAATGTACCCCATCTTTGGCAGGTCCTACACTAACAGCCTAATGTCTGCTCTTATGAGATTAACCTACTTGGGGAAAAAAATTCCATCTGGGGCTCTCTGCAGTACAAGGCTAAATAGGGCCCTGGGATGAGATCTTTCAACATTGAAGTTGCTGTTTAGTGGATAGGTGAGTGCGCTGGATCTTGTGTATTGTATTATTTGGCCCCCAGCAGCACCCCCATTTATGCATGTTAAGGTGAGTGCAGCCAACCCCCTCTTGTTTTATATATATATATAAATATATATACACACACACACTCTCTCTGGATCCCCTATACGCACACTAGATTCCTTGTAAGCAAACACATACTACATTCCCTGAACACACACTCTCTACAAACACTACATCACCTATACACACACACACACACACACACACACACTATAGCCTTGCACACACTTGCTACATCCCCTATACACACATTCTCTACAGCCCCTACGCATATGCATCACAAACACAACATGACTAACCTTATTACACAATACCACACCACGACCAGCTCACTCTGCACACACGCAATACCACAAGCAGGCTCTAAACACATGCACAATACTCTTTCCTGGCCCTTTTGTCTCCTGGTATCCATTTATAGAGACACCAGAGACAAGTTGCAAGGAAACACAGTGCAAGCATGTTATTACATTTGCTTGCACTGTGCAGAACAAATACAGGGCTTTTTTCTCATGCTAGAGCTCTTCAGCAGAGCTCGGCGCATGGTCTGCCCTGGAAGAGCATTGAACCAACATGCTCACTTTGAGAGGGGGCGTGTTTGTCATGAGTGATGACAAAACACACTCTCTCTGCCCCGCCCCCTTCTTAGTGGGCCGCTGTGATAAAAAATGCCCAGGCCGAATTTTTTTCCCAGTCCGGCCCTGGGTGTCGCCTTATAAAATCATCCACTAACTATTCCAGCATCTAAGAATGTCAGTGAGAGTGCCATTATAATAACCAGTCAGGACATAAATTAGATCATTCTTTAAGCCACATTGCAACACTGTGTGTTTTTACAAACCCCCATAAATGGCTCTCACAGAGAACAATGTAATCACCAGGACTGGGTGAGAGATTTCACATCTAAACATAGCTCACTGTCGAAGCTGCAAATTCCCTGCCCTGCGGAGCTCAGACTGCGCCGTCCCCTCGCCGGGTGAAGATGGATTAATTTTTTTAGCGTTGGGTTTTTTCTTTTTCGTCTGAGCGGCTAGTGGGGGCCCTAAAGGATAATGAGGGGGGGGACCAATTGTCCTCCCACCCGGCCCACACCCCTGAGCGGTGGGTGGGAGCCATAAAGGATAATGGGGGGGGGACCTATTGTCCTCCCCCAAAAGCCCCCACCCCTGAGCGGTGGGTGGGGGCCATAAATAACAATAAGGGGGAGGACCTATTGGCCTTAGTATCCCCAATTCCCGAGCCCCCACTCGAGCTGCGCGAGTGGAGGCTTTATCAACTGAACGGGGAACCTAGAGCCCCCCCCTGATCCCCACCCCTGAGCAGCGGGTGGGGGCCCTAAAGGTGAATGTGGGGGGAACTATTGTCCTCACCCCTGTTTTTTTCTTTTTTGTCTGATTTTTTTTTTTTTGCACTCGGGTTTTTTATTTTATTTTTTACAAGTTCAACGAGTATTATGGTTTTTTATTTGGCCTTTTTTGGGGCTGAAAAATAAAGATTTTAGAAAAAATAAGACACCTTGGGGGGAGGGGAAGGACAATAGGTCCCCCCCTATTGTTATTTATGGCCCCCACCCACCACTCAGGAGTGGGGGCCAGGGGGGAGGACAATAGATCCACCCCCCTTATTGGTATTTAGGGCCCCCACCTGACGCTCAGGGGTGGGGGCCGGGGGAGGAGGACAATAGGTCCCCCCCCTTATTGTTATTTAGGGGCCCCACCAGTTGCTCAGAGGTGGGGGGGGTACTAGTTTTTTGGTTTTTTTTAACAGTGAGCAGCCACATTTTAGAAGACATACCCCTAGATGCGGCATTGCAAGTAGGGGCATTCGCGAGATTTCAATCTCCCTAATGCTATTATGGGGGTCATATTGACCCCCATAGAGTGAGGGAGGACATGGGGGCTTAGGAAGTGGGGGGGAGCACTGCTCCTTGCCCCTTCTATCTTTACATATTACAGGGAGGGAGCTGTTAGCTCCCTCCTTGTAATAAACTGAACAAACGATATTTGGTGTTTGTTTGTTCGTGTGAGATTTCTATTCATTCATTCATCTTTCTGACGAATGAATAAATAGATGAAATTCCCGTTCGCATGTCCAAGTGTTTAACTGGGCATGTGCTGGAATTTCACAGCGCTATCTAGTGTGGGCAGATGACGTGTCCAACAAGAACTTCATCTACCCACACAAAGATGGGGTCGCCCAGGAGCTAGGTCCAGGCAGAAAATAAAGATAAAAAAATAGGTAATATGGGGGGCTTAGGGGCATTTGGGGGTGACTAGGAGGTCAATTAGATGTAGTGGAGTCGGGAGTGGGGGTTAAAAAAAAAAAAAGGGATTCGGCCGTGACAGTGTCGCTTTAAAGGTAGGCAGACAATGTAATAGAGCAGCAGGAAATGTTAGCAGAATGCTTGGTTGTATAGGGAGAGGTATTAGCTGTAGAAAGAGGGAAGTGCTCATGCCATTGTACAGAACACTGGTAAGACCTCACTTGGAGTATTGTACACAGTACTGGAGACCGTATCTCCAGAAGGATGTTGATACATTAGAGAGAGTTCAGAGAAGGGCTACTAAACTGGTTCATGGATTGCAGGATAAAACTTACCAGGAAAGGTTAAAGGATCTTAACATGTATAGCTTGGAGGAAAGACGAGACAGGGGGGATATGATAGAAACATTTAAGTACATAAAGGGAATCAACACAGTAAAGGAGGAGACTGAATTTAAAAAAAGAAAAACTACCACAACAAGAGGACAGTCTTAAATTAGAAGGGCAAAGGTTTAAAAATAATTTCAGGAAGTATTACTTTAACACAGTGAAGGAGTTTAAGCAAGCGTGGGATAGGCATAAGGCTATCCTAACTATAAGTTAAGGCCAGGGACTAATGAAAGTTGTAGCGGAGCTGCAATATT
The DNA here is from genome assembly GCA_933207985.1 of Pelobates cultripes. Classification (NCBI taxonomy): domain Eukaryota; kingdom Metazoa; phylum Chordata; class Amphibia; order Anura; family Pelobatidae; genus Pelobates; species Pelobates cultripes. The sequence goes on from OW240919.1 coordinate 10,929,777, forward strand.
AAATTCCATGATCTCCGCTGGTACAGAAGGTAATCCACAGTCAAGCGCTGAAAAGTAAGGCAATATCCCAAATCCCCCAGCAGTGGCGTACTAAGGAGGGGGCGGGGGGGGCGGTCCGCCCCGGGTGCCAGCAGGGTGGGGGGTGCCATGGCCAGCCCCGCCGCACCCCCCCCCCATGCTGCAGCCGCCCGAGCGCTCTGTAAAGAACCTCAGGCGGCTGCAGCTTTGCCCGGGCGGTGCGTCCATGAGGGCGGACCGCACCGCCTGGGCGCAGCCTGAGAAAGGGGGCTGACAGGAGGGAGCGCTCAGCACTGAGCGCTCCCTCCTGTCAGCTTCCTTTGCTGTAGCGTGGCCGAGCCCTGCAGCACTGACAGTCCGCGGGTACATGGAGCATCTGTCTCCTGTACCCGCCCGGACTAACAGGAAGGGAACACTGAGTGTGCACTTCCTGTTAGTCCGGCCGGGTACAGGAGACAGCTGCTCTCTGTACCCGCGGACCATCAATGCTGCAGGGCTCGGCCACGCTACAGCAAAAAGGTGGGGGGGAGAAAGGGGGTGAGAGAGAAAGAAGGGGTGAGTGAGGGAGGGGGGTGAATGAGGAGAAAGGGGTGAAAAGGAGGGGTGGGGAAAAGGAGAGAGGGGGGTGAAAGAGGAGAAAGGGGAGGAAAAGGAGGGGGGTGAAAAGAGGGAGAGAGGGGGGGTGAAAAGGAGAAAGGGGTAAGAGAGGGGGTGAAAGAGGAGAAAGGGGGCGGGAAAAGCGATAGTGAAAAGAGGAGAGAGGGGGGGGTGAAAAGGAGGCGAAAGAGGAGAGAGGGGGTGAAAGGAGAAAGGGGTGGGAGAGAGGGGGGGTGAAAGAGGAGCAAGCGGGGACAGGCAAGTGAAAAGGAGTGAAAGGAGGGGGAAAAGAGGAGAGAGGGGGTGAAAAGGAGAAAGGGGGGTGAGAGGGGGTGGGGAGAAAGAGAGAAGGGGTGAGAAAGGAGAGGGGGGTGGGAGAAAGAGGAGAAAGGGGGGTGAGAAAGGAGGAGAAAGAGAAAGGAGGAGAAAGAGAAAGGAGGGGGGAGAGAAAGAGAAAGGAGGGGGGGAGAGAAAGGGAAAGGAGGGGGGGAGAGAAAGAGAAAGGAGAGGGGGGTGAGAGAGAAATTAGGAGGGGGGAAAGAGAAATTAGGAGGGGGAGAGAAATTGAAATTAGGAGGGGGGGGTAGAGAAATTAGGAGGGGGAAGAGATATTAGGAGGGGGGAAAGAGAAATTAGGGGAGAAAGAAATTGGGGGAGAGAAATTGAAATTAGAGGGGGGGGTAGAGAAATTAGGAGGGGGAAGAGATATCTGAGGGGGGGGAGAAATTAGGGGAGAGAAATTGAAATTAGGAGGGGGGGAAGAGAAATTAGGAGGGGGGAAGAGAAATTAGGAGGGGGGTGAAAAAGAGAAATTAGGAGGAGGAGAAGGAAATTGGAGCGGGAGGAGAGATTGACATTCATCACATACACACAATGCACCCCTTGCACACAGAAAAACACACAATGCATTACACACACAGACACACATACACAAGCAATGCAACCGTTACACACAATGCATCCCTTACACACACAGAAACACACAATGCATTCATTACACACACTCAATGCACCCCTTACACACATTCAATGCATCCCATACATACACAGAAACACACCTTGCAGCCCTTACACATACAAACACAATTTCACACAATGCATTCCTTACACACATATCAGGACATCCCCTACACACTCCACCCCCTGTGAACAAACTCATTGGTGGAACATGAAGGTGGACCCTGGGACCCAGACCTTGAGCTGTGTAAAGGACCCCCAAAAAATGGAGCTGCTTCCCGTTCTCCCAGAACATTGATTTTTGTGACCACAGTTACAAACCGCCTCCAGAGAGCCTGTTCTGCACCAGACCAGTGGAGCCAGACTGCAGCTAGAGCCCATCATCATCCTCATCTGGTTGTAAGTAGGCAATCTAGTATATTATTCGTGGCACTAAGCTCTAATTTACCTCACATTAAAGAAACACTATAGTCCCCAGAACCACTTCAGCTTAATGTAATGGTTCTGGTGTCTATAGCCTGTCCCTGCAGTCCTTTTAATGTAAACACGGCGGCACTGCAGCACTGGCGTTAGTTAACATGGCAAATCATATTGGTGGGGCATTGTGATGTCACATGGGGGGGGGGCGGCAAACTTGACTTTTGCCTAGGGCGGCAAAAATCCTTGCACCGTCCCTGGCTGGAGGGGGCTGTGTGAGCTGTGGCCGCACAGTGTCCCATGGTAGTTAGGGTGCCGTGCGGCCAGTACAGCTCACACAAGCAAACAGCTGATAAACTGGCCGCACGGAGGAAATGTGTATGTGTGACTGTCTGCCTGTGACTGTCTGCCTGTAACTGAGTGTGTGACTGTCTGTAACTGAGTGTGTGACTGTGTAAATGTGTGTGTGGGGCTGCAGGGATTTTGTAGAAGGGGGCGGGGTTTTGTATTGGGACAGGAGTCTTTACAAATTGTAAAAAAAAAAAAAAGAGAACCTTTAAAAAATTTTACAGGTTTCCGCCCCGGGTGCCAAATGCTCTAGGTACGCCCCTGTCCCCCAGTAACCGGATGAAACACAGTTCTGAGAGTCAACTGAGGTTTTTATTCAGAGGTCACAGTATTTATGCAAGTCCCCATGCAATGGGTTTCCCCTACTGACATAGCAGGGGTAATACAGTGGGGGACTACATGGGGGACTTAACATTCTGGACATTTCTCCCATCAGGCACTGCTGGACGAGAGGGATACTCCCACTGGAATATACCATTAAGTGGATTATCCCTCCGTGCAGCAGAACCGGCATTTTACATTTAAATCCATAACTTTAGCAATATTCAGGTTATTTAACCCCTTAAGGACCAAACTTCTGGAATAAAAGGGAATCATGACATGTCAGACATGTCATGTGTCCTTAAGGGGTTAAACGAATGGACGTTCATAGATAGTTAGGGTCTGAGTGCACATTTCGTGAGAATACCGCTCAGATCCCAGCTAAAACAACCGAACGCCGCACGAAATACACTTTGCCATTGGGTTCGCCTAAAAGTAATGAACACTGATGGGGAACCACAATAGCGAAAGACCGGAGCTCCCGAACGGCTTGGAAGTCCAGCAGTGTTCGTGCCGTCGAGTAGCCGATTTCGTTTCCACGCGCTCGACGACCAAACACCGCTGGTGAGACAAAGGATCCAAGATGGCCGACCGCCGCGTCGTCAGTAGCCGAACAATGTTGCAATCGGTTAATCAGTGCCACACATCTCTCTATGTGTGGGCTATTAGGGGGTAGCTCATTCGGTTCACGAACAGCCAGTAAAGTCGCTGTTCGTGAAACAAAATACATGAATGCTAGCAGCTTTCGGCTGCTAGCATACGAATTCTATGCACCTAACAGTACAGACCAATGTTACACATATAATACATCAGTTATTACAGACAACCTTTTGATACAGATAGTTTAGCATCCTACAAGTGGCTAGGTTTGCCACAAAACTATTTAGAAAATTGGGCAGACTTGATGGGTCAGTGAATGGAGTAATTAATAACTTGTGTTTGTGAAGATGACAATGTCCTGTTTCTGTCTTTCTTTGTCATTTGGTTTTGGAGAATAGAAGAAAAATATTTAAATTTTTATTTTCCTTTCCAGCCTTCTGAGTGAGAAGCGGATATTCCAGACTGTGAGCAATAGGCGGCACCCATTCCTTATGAACTTGTTTGGGTGTTTCCGCACTCGAGATCACCCCAGCTTTGTTATGGAATATGCAGCAGGGGGCGACCTACTAACATGTCTTGATAACAACCAAGAGCAGTGTGAGTATAAGCAGCATTGTGTCCATATATTCAGATCTCATTCAATGTTCTACAGATGATGGCTTGAGCTGGGCTACACCTTCCATAACGTCTTGTCAGATTATTGATTAATCCTGGGATATCACACTGGGTTTAAATTCTGTGTTCATTTAGTTCAAAAGTGGTATGTTAAAAGAAGTTAAAATAAAATAAAACAACTGGCATAAACAAGCATATTACATCAAAACAGTAACAATATAATAAAAACAGAATTTAACTTTATTTTTTTTTTATTTTTATTTTTTTAAAGAGCCAGGCTTGGTTTGAGAGGAAGTTGAGTCACAAGTAATGAAATATAACGGAGAAAGCGGACTGATCCCACCATGGATTTTAGAATGCATATAAACATGATTAGTCATTAACAAACATTCTTTTTTGCAAATGACTTCACATTGTATACATCAATGTATATCCTATGAGCTGCTGTACATCCGCTTGCCGTTATCCAGTGCAGGACCAGAGCAGTTACTTCTGGCCACACACACCGCTGTCTGCACCAACTATGGCTAACGATTCTGGAAGTATAGGCCTTGGTGAATGGAACCAGCTGTAAGTGATAAACAACCAATCACCATTGTATCAGCTCATACATAACAACCCACCAGCAGTGATAGAGAAGGTGGGAACCTGGGAATTAATGTAATATGTCAGAATACAGAGTTAGGATATATGGAATAAAACCATTTAATCGTACAAACACTGCATCATCCAGAAAGCAATTGATTTAATTTTTTTTCCAAGATTTTATTCTGCATGTGTCGACCTTGGACTTGAGTATTTACACGAACAAAAGATTGTCCACAGGTAAGCTTACAGAAAAAACCTACACCCGGAGTGTCGGTGATATTTGTGTTATGGTACCCAGTCTGTCTAACCCAGTTAGTTTATCTAGATGAAGTGATTCATTTTAGCCAAGTAAAAAGCCTGAACAGTGAGAGCTATTCTAAGTGCTTCTAGTGTTATGTAAAATGAACCAAACTTCCTTTTCTACATTTTATTCTAGAGATTTGAAGCTCGAAAATATTGTTCTGGATAAAAAGGGATTTGCGAAGATAACGGACTATGGTCTTTCAAAAGAAGGTAAATATAATGTTCTGATATAAACTAAATTTTTAAAAAAGGTTACATACGCCACATACAGGTCACAGCCTGTGCACTCACTATGGGAAGACAAAAGGAAATATTTGGGCTGGGGGTAAGACACTTTTCTCAGGGCTCTAGGCAGAAACCCTGATTTTCAGAGGCCGATTGACAACTCACATGGCCCCTCCTGGTGCAAGGTATTTGTGCAGCTCTCACACAGATAATATGTACGCGACACCCATTGTTTTTGAATGGAGTACCCCTTACTAGCTTGCATTACCCCAACCCCCCATAAAGAAATTAAGCAAATTTAATTACACCCTTCCTCTGTGTTTGTTGGTGACATCACAAGCAGCATCCCCCACATGTTCAACCATACAAGTAGCCTCCAAACACATGTGTTTCTTGTATGTCAACATGATATGTTTGTCTTGTTTTACCTTTTGTACTGTACTGCTGAATATGTTGGTGCTATATAAGTAATTGTAATAATTGCGTTTGTTTGTATAAGGAGGCTGTATGCAGTATTGCCATGCTGGGGATGCCTCTTGTGATGTGTTTGTGTGTGTGTGTGTGTATATGTAGGCTGTATGCAGTATTGCCATGCTGGGGATGCCTCTTGTGATGTGTGTGTGTGTGTGTGTGTATATGTAGGCTGTATGCAGTATTGCCATGCTGGGGATGCCTCGTGTTGTGTGTTGTGGGGATTACTGGGGCTGTAGTGTGTGTTTGTATGAATACTAGAGGCTCTACTGTGTGTGGGAGATCCAGAGGCTGCAGTATGTGTGTGGATAGTGACTGCAGTGCATGAGGGGGGATATGGGCTGTAGTAGGTGCAGGGGGCATACGGATGGTGGTGGGATAGTGGCTGCAGTGGGAGCAGTGAGGGATAGGGGCTGTAGTGAGTGCAGGGAAGGATAGAGATGAGAGTGATGAGGGCTGTAGTGGGTGCAGGAAGGCATAGGGGTGATGTGGGTACAGGGAGAGAGGCTGAGGAGTGTGCAAGAAGGCACAGAGGCTGTGGTGGGTACAGGGAGGGATAGTAATGAGAGCAATAGGGCTGTAGTGGGTGAAGGGGGAGTGGGGTCTGGGATGGTAAAGGGATCATAGGGGCTGTGGTGGGTGAAGGGGGCATAGGGGCTTAGATGGATAAAGAGGGCAGAGGGGCTGTGGTGGGTGAAAGGGGGCTCAGATGGATAAAGGGGCATAGTGACTGGGATAGCTGAAGGGGGGCATAGAGGTTCAGATGGTGAAAGGGGGCATATGGTCTGGGATGGATAAGGGGGGGCACAGGGGCTGGGATAGGAAAATTAGGAAACTGGGGCTGGGATGGGTAAAGGGGGGCACTGGGGCTGGGATAGGAAAATGAGGGCACAGGGACTGGGTGAAGGGGGCACTAGGGCTGGGATGATTTAAGGGGCACTGGGACTGGGATGGGTGAAGGGGGCACTTGGATGGGTGAAGGGGCAGAGGTGCTGGGATGGGTGGAGGGGCGTACTGGGGCTGGGATGGATGAAGGGGGGCACAGGGGGTGTGTAAAGGGGGCACATGGTCTGGGATGGGTAAAGGAGGATATTAGCTTACAAATAATATTTACTTACCTGCTATCTGCCAGGCTTCAGCAGGTTCTGCAGGAGAGTGCAGGGCAGGAGGTGAGGTAATTTCCCCTTTCAACCTCGCCTCTTCCCCTCACACGGAGCTCCGCAGACATTACATGGACCAAGGAGCAGCAGGATTCCTGCCAGGTCTCAGAAGGTGGGGATGCATGGAAGGCAGAGGGGGGAAACAGAGAGAGATCTTGCTGGAATATGTGCAGTTATGTTTGTTTTTTAGGCAACTCCTAACCGGGACTCAATCTGATATTACGTTACGAATTTAAATTAAGCACTATGACAGGCTATGATCATTTATAAACTAAATAGAGCTATTGAGCTCCTCCATAAGGGGTCACAAGTATAGTAATTTATTAGAGCCACTCAGTGATTATATCCATTCCAACATGGATTTTTAACTTTTTGATGTTCCTTTTAAATGGATAATCATTAACGTTTGTTATTTTAATAAATTTGCCTTATCTACCGTATATATTCATCTATAAGTCAATCTTTTCGGCCTCATGGATAAGTGGAGGGTACTGCATTCGAATGGAATGGTTCCCCTTCTGTTCGGTTACTGTACTGTGTTCAAATGGAATGGTTCCCCTTCTGTTCGGTTACTGTACTGTGTTCAAATGGAATTGTTCCCCTTCTGTTAGGTTAACGAACAGACTGTGTGGTCCCCCTTGTTAACACTAACCACCCCTGGCTGTTAACCACAAACAAGCATTCCCTGGGTGGCCGACAATCGTATATGTGAACGCACATGTTCAAGCAATCTTGTCTCCCGAACGCAGGCAGCGGCACATGGATCTCTGAGTCGGCTACACAAGCCTGCGAACCCCGCTGACTCTTGTACCCCTGCCTGTTCAACTTCCTGAACAGCTGGGATGTCGAAATTCTATTGAAACTAGCACTGACCCGTGGATAAGTTGACTCTGCGTTTTAAAATCTAGTTTACAACTAAAATTTCTCGATTTATACGGTATAAATACGGTAATATATATATATATATATATATATATATATATATATACACACTTTCTGATAATTAGTATGTATTTAAGAACAACTATGTACTAGTTCACTTCTGGGATCCACTTTATTGTTATACCCTAGTTTTGTTTAAAGGACCACTCTAGGCACCCAGACCACTTCAGCTTAATGAAGTGGTCTGGGTGCCAGGTCCTTCTAGGGTTAACCCATTTTTTCATAATTATAGCAGTTTCAGAGAAACTGCTATAATTATGAATGGGTTAAGCCTTCCCCCTACTCCTCTAGTGGCTGTCTCATTGACAGCCACTAGAGGCGCTTGCGTGCTTCTCACTGTGATTTTCACAGTGAGAGCACGCCAGCGTCCATAGGAAAGCATTGTAAATGCTTTCCTATGAGACCGGCTGAATGCGCGCGCAGCTCTTGCCGCGCGTGCGCATTCAGCCGGCGGGGCGTAACCGAGGTGGAGAGGAGGAGGAGAGCTCTCCGCCCAGCGCTGGAAAAAGGTAAGTTTTTACCCCTTTCCCCCTTCCAGAGCCGGGCGGGAGGGGGTCCCTGAGGGTGGGGGCACCCTCAGGGCACTATAGTGCCAGGAAAAAGAGTATGGTTTCCTGGCACTATAGTGGTCCTTTAAGTTTTCAAGGGTTACCCCCATTTATAAGTGTTCTCTAGAATCATTGGCTCACCACTATCTCTTTCTGTTTGTACTCCAAAGTAGTTGTTGTTGTTTTTTATCTGTAACTAAAAACTTTGTTGATGTTGACCAGAGCTGTAAGATTGGATTAATTAAATGTTACTTTAAAAAAAAAAAACATGTTTCATACCTTATAGAACTGTACTGTGGTTTTAATGTGGTTAACTTGCCATTTTAGACACTAGCACTGCTAAAACCATATCAAAATGGAATAACCAACAGATGGCACCGATGCACATGTAATATTTCTACTTTTAAAAAAGTTATCTTTTCACCCAATACATGGCACAGTTGCAATATTTTATCTTCAAACGAGATCCCCCCCAGGAAAAAGAAGCTCAGAATTACAATGACATTTTATTTCACAGCTAATCTTGCAGGAGTTATAAACACTGATAATTTCTTTGAAGTTTAATACAGGATATTGTTAGTAGTTGACATACACCTGATTTCTGTTGCTCTGTACAAAGTGTACTTGTGTGTATTCCTCTTACATAAACTAAATATTAGTCAGTTTTCCTGTTTCAATAAAGCCTTCATTTCAAAATACAAATCCCCAGCGATTTGTGAAATACAACTCCTGTGAATGTATGGAAGCCACTTGCCGTCTTCATTTTTTGCTGGAAAAGGATAATGGGATTTGTAGTTCATCAATAGCTGGGGATCAGGAATTTCAGCACCCCTTCTCCAAAATAACTAAACAGAGAATCAAATCACAGGTTTGTGTGTGTCAGGTTATTCATTAACAATTTCTCTGCTAGAGGGGTGAACAGCTCATGACAACACAACTTAGATAAGGCAAAAGTATTAAATGTTAAAGAGGCACTTTGAGTACCAGAACTACTGTAGCTCATTGCAGCAGTTATGGCGCAAAGATTCTGTGGATGCCGCTGCCCAAAAACTGTGGAACACTCAGTACTTTTGGTCCACCCTTTCTACTACGATGCAGATAATGTAAAGACAAACACACAAATCACCTGCCCAACTTTGGTGTAGGGGCAGGCTAATGTTTGCAGCCCATCTTTGCTGAATAACATGGCTGGTCATGCTTGCACGAGCCAGGGTTTAAGTTCCATAAGAAGATGGGGGGAGGAGGGGTGGCGCTCAAAGAACATTTGCGCCATCACCACTACATTTAACAGTTTTTTCTTTTTTTTTCTTTTACAATTACTGCCATGACGGTTTTCAACAAGTGGTCAATTAACTAAGAGAGAGGCAGCTCAATCATGAACAGAAGAGCCCTTGGCTTCAACGAGACAGTCCTTTAAAAAGGAAGTGCAGATCTCAGAGTACCTCTCCGGGTACCTTCGGTAATGCTCTACATGCTCCGATTTCTCAAAGTCGAACGCCTTAGTCGGCAGCTGCCTAGACCTGCGCAAAGCTATCATACTCTCCACATCGAGGTAAGAGATGATGGGATCTGCTTTTGAGTAAAGATACAACTGTGGCCAAGGCGAAGTGTCCTTTTTCATGGCGTCATAGTGATTCTCATGGAGGAGTCTGGTTAGTGGGTACAAGATAATCCTCACCACAATTACCATAAGGCAAAAAGCGGCAAGCCCCAGGAATCGCAGTAAAACATTAGTGTTGGGTTTAAGGATGACGTTCAGGGCTCTAACTGAGCCGCGCACGTTGCGGTTGCCTGGGGCACTATCAAAGATAGTCCCTACAACGTGCAATTTGCTCAGCTGGCGATGAGAATGAAGTAGCTCTAAAATATAGCGGTACAGCATGAAGCCACCATTGCTGAAAACATGGAACATAACAGGGCATTTTTCCAATTTATAATCAAAAAGCAGCTTGAGGAGTTTTTCTGCCTGTTCCCGAAGAGTACTGAATCCAAAAGACTCGGAGATGAAGACGGTCCTCCATGCAGCTGTGTATCGGATGACAAAGCAACCCTATGTAAACGAAAAGATGGAAAATTAGTGAAAGACGTGCAATTAATAAATCAATATAACACTATGCACACTCGAATGCACATCAAAACAGCAAAGCAATTTATTCCCTAGATTTTGTAATGTGGAAAATTAACAAAAGGAATTGCAACTTATTAAGAGAGCGAAAAGATTTTTGAATTATTTTGAACAAAAACTTGCAATTACTCGGTTTGTACTCCAGCATTTCCAGGTGAAAGGGGCACTCCACTGCCCAAATATAAAAATAAAACTCACTATTTAGTAGATATGAACCTCAATGAATATATGCATGCATTTAATTATGCATTTTATATCAAAAACGGTATATCTAAAAACAGCTTGCAGAAGCTGCAGATCCAGGATGGGGCCTGACTTCCATGCTGATTGGATACAGATTAGCTGAGCTCAAGGAGAAAACTAGACTTTCCTAATAGTAACAGATTTGCTGACCGTTTTAACACCTGACATTTCCATTGTTAGTCTGGGGGATCAAGAGGAGGACTCAATGAGCATCTCTGACCACGTCTGGTGTAGGACACTCGATAGAGCTCTGAGGCCTAGTTGATGCCTACTTAGTAGCATGGGTAAGAGGAACGCAGCTCACCCCAATGATGTCTACTCCTGTCTTTGAAAATGTCACTGCACTGTAAAAATAAAAATATTAAAATAAACTGCACATCTCTTGTCTACAGCTTTTGCCTTTGTCCACCCCTTGTAAACCCGCTCTGACTTTCTGTGGCTGTCCAATGAGAAGTCTTTGCAAGGCAGGTGCTCCACTAAGCTAAACGACCAAGAAGTAATAAAACCTGCTGTCTGTTTGACTGCCGAGCACTTCAGCAAGGGGTGTGGAGAGTCCCTTTAATGACTAAAACTACAAGTCCCATAAATCGCATGAATTCTGAAGGCACACATCCAGCTTTATCTGCCCAAGAGTACTGGATTTGGTAGACAGTCGATGATGCAATATGGGTTCCTAACTAAGAAATATTCTGCAATATGGAAAGTTGTACATAGGGCTACAATTCTTATTTAAAAATATATGAGGAAACACTAAGATGGATAAGGAAAAGGGATATATAAGCACTTAAAAAGTAAATTGGGCATTATGAAGAATTGTCATGGGAATTACAAGTTTGAGGCCAAAATTGCCACATTGGAAATATTATGCAGCTCATTTATTTTGGCTAATTTGGCCCAAACCTTGCAACAATTCCCAGCTAAGAAAATGAGCCCCATAAAATGTCTGAACCATTTTTTCTTGTAAAACATAAAGCTAATTAGCTTGGACGTTATACCTATGTTAAGCAATTTAAAGAACGAACAAATTGCAAAACTGCATTGCGTTACTTCCATGTGAGAAGCATAAGACCTGATGTGTTCAGTATATTGTGCAAGGGAAAAGTGGAAATGTCAAAATTGGTATTTTACAGACAGACATATCTGAGAGCCATATGATGCAAGCCTGTGCTCCTATTAAAACAATGTCACCATGTAATAATTCATTTCTCTGAAATAGTTCCAGAGGGAGACAAGTCCTGGGCACTCTGTGGCACCTCGGCTTTTAAAGTATTCCACCAGCCCTATTAGATACATTTATACGTAGACTACCATAACAATGTTATTTTGTATCCCTAAATGTAGCAACCTATCCACTTGTCAGCATTTATAGGTGTACTGGTAGGATATCCATTTCGCCCATATGAAATTCTCACACAATGCGCAAGAGATACCTATGACATCTATACAGTGCATGCGCAAGACAATCTATGGAAGATTCCCACACTTTGCAGGTTTTTCCATAGGTCCTTATTTTATACTTGCATGCATGTGCAAGAATACATAAAAGACAGGGCTCCTGGAACCTGAAGCGGACATGCGCTTAAGAGACAGACCAAAAAATGGCAGACGAAAACACGGCTGTCCAGAAGAGGGAGAGCATCAGGTACTAAGTATATCTCACACTGAGAAGATTTCATTCTACCGGATATTGAGTGGTTTAAGGAACATTCTAAGCAGCATAACCACTACAGTCCACTTCCAGCACAAGAAATTCAACCACTTAAGAACAGCCTGATAATTTACCTGGGGTCCTCTAAGCAGCTTCCATTGGCTGTAGTGGTTATGGTGCTCTATCATTTGCATGACATTCCCCAAGTTTGATGTCAGAAATTGGTTATTAATTAAATACAATGGTGTTTTCTAGACATTGAATTTTGGTGAACTGAAATTAGAATCTGTTAAATAGCCGATATGTATAAGCTTGGTTGAAAAATATCCAACACACTTGTTACTCTTTGAATGTATATTCCATACATATAGGTCTATGGCAGTAGTTACCTGCTTATGGTAGATGGTGCTATATTTGGCCAAAAGACGGTCTTTACATCCTCCCCATCCCAGTAGGATGACCACAGGTTCCTGACGCTGGCTCGTCTTATCACCTACAAAAAGTACAAGAATTTATTTGGTGTTTTAGAGATCATTTTCCATTGACAATTTACCATCATACAGTCAGGCTCAGTCACTATGAAGGATCATTCAGCAAAGTTTGAATTGTCAGGTGTTCACATTTTGATGCCAATAGTATCCCTTTAAAAATGTAGGACAAAATAGCAAAAACAGACAAATTCTTCAAGTCAGTTGTGTTTTTTTTGAACGCCCAGTAATTCTCACTGTAGTGACTAATCCTGTTGACGTACATACAGGGAATTTCAAACTTTAGACCAGGGGTAGGCAACCTTTTAGCAGCACTGTGCCGATATAGGATTGTGATGTCCCGTAGCATGCTGGTCCTATTGTTTTAAATTGGTGTGTATGCTGCCGTATTCTGCTTGTGTTATTTATACTGTAATTGCTTTGTATCGTTGTATTTGTGCGTATATGAGCTCTTATATTGTATATGTTCATGAGTAGATTGTGGTATCGTGTATGATACATATGAATGTGGGCTGTGTATGGGGGCAGCCTGTGGAATTGTGTGTGTGGATGGATATGTCACATTGTGTGTTTGGTAGTATAGCATGTGAGAGGCTGCATGTGAGGTTGTGTGCATGTATGTGGATTGTTAGTTAGTGGATTGTGTGTATGTTTGTGTGTGGGCTGTCCGTATTATTTGTATGAGGGGAGGGTCTTTCTGCATTTCTGTGTATATCTAGCAGTGTGGGTGGCTTCCCTGGGTTCCAGTGGGGACCAGGCCGGCCAGGTACAGGTCAAGGACAGGAGCAGTAACAGCAGCTGCAGGCTGCTCTACTACTGTGTGGATTCCCATTCACAAGTGCTGGAATGAAGTGCTCTGAGATCACTTACTCTACGTGCTGCAATGCATAAATTGAGGATTGTCCTTCACCACCTCTTTGTATTAGCAGATATCTGAAGTTTTACTGGGACTCCTGATAGGCCAGGGCCTATTTGGCTCTAGCAGCCTTGAGTGCCGTGCATGGCACTAGTGCCGTAGGTTGCCTACCCCTGCTTTAGACTAAGAGTGCTAAACTGTAAGTCAGTTATGTCTCTAGCTCAGCCTCCTATAAATTCCCTGGAAAATTGCTGACAATTCACTGAATAACCCTGTAATTGCAATTAATTAAAATCTAAAAATGTAGACAACAGTGTCCAATACAGAAAGATTGCCCAACTCAGCAATAATCACAGCTAAATGTGTCACAATGTCCAGTAAATAGAAGTGAACTGAAAGAGCAGACTCCCACTGTGTGGAGTAAAAAAAAAATTTAAAAAAAATTCAGACCAAAACAGCAGTTAATATAACTGTAGATCCCATTATCTGGAGCCATGTGATGTAACCATCCATTAACATAACCCTATATCCCAGTATCTGGGGCAATGTTGTGTAAATATACATTAACGGGAAACTATAGTCTTAAAAACAACTTGAGTTTAATCAAGCAGTTTTAATGTATAGATCATGCCTCTGAAGTTTCACTGCTCAATTTAAGAGTTAACCCATTTGCGATGCCCATCATTGCAGAATTACCCTTAAGGACGTGGGACAGAAAATTTCTGTCATTTACTTAAATTAACTCTGGATCACCCAAATAACAGCAATCATGGGGTCAATGCTGCTGCAGTCTGCCTCAGTGTTCAAGGAAGACAAGTAGCAGTCAATAACAATGTACCAGTTCATGTTATCACATGTGCTGCAGAAACTACCAATCCACCTCCGTGTGAAGTGTGAAGTGGAGGGAGACAGATCAGTGCTCATTTGCTTCTCCATGAAACATAAAAAGTGTTAGTAAAACATCCCATCCCTCCCCTTACCCCATTCTAATAAAATGTAACCCTTTCACTACCAATTGATCACTGCCAGCAGTGATCGAAATACAAATCACATTATTTTACGGTGATCTGATTTTTTATTTTTTTTTAAACCCTCAGGGGTTAATTTCATCTAATTAGTTATTTAAATATTTTAAATTATTTAGTTATCTGGGCTGGGTTAAAGTTAGTTGAAAATGTGGGGCAAGTAGGGTTAACAGGAAAAAATGTTTTAAAAAAGTAAAAGTAGGGGCCAAGATTCTGGGTTTACTGCCCGACCACCCGATCATCCTAGCTGCAAACAGCAATTTTAGTGACCAGGGGACGGCACTGCACCCGGGGATACCTGACTCAAAGTTCTCCATAGCTGAGCTGTCCGAATCGTGACCTGCGGCCTGAACGGGTGGGAGCTGAGGAGGGACAGCCACTATCCCGGTTCTCTGGCTGGCGGAGGAACAATCGCACATCGCTACCCACCCACCCCCCGTGGATCGGCGGGGGATATCCCAGGTCCCCGGCGATCTGTGATGCCATAATCTCAGATTCATCAGTGGGCCCTGCAAAACTCCCAGGCTGAACGGGAGTGGAGGCA
>OW240919.1:10954296-11017775 GCA_933207985.1 Pelobates cultripes
CGTCAGATATTCCCAGTAACGGTGTGCCTGGCGCTGTCAGATATTCCCAGTAACGGTGTGCCTGGCGCCGTCAGATATTCCCAGTAACGGTGTGCCTGGCACCGTCAGATATTCCCAGTAACGGTGTGCCTGGCACCGTCAGATATTCCCAGTAACGGTGTGTCTGTCACTGTCAGATATTCCCAGTAACGGTGTGCCTGGCGCTGTCAGATATTCCCAGTAACGGTGTGCCTGGCACCGTCAGATATTCCCAGTAACCGTGTGCCTTGCACCGTCAGATATTCCCAGTAACGGTGTGCCTGGCGCTGTCAGATATTCCCAGTAACGGTGTGCCTGGCACCGTCAGATATTCCCAGTAACGGTGTGTCTATCACTGTCAGATATTCCCAGTAACGGTGTGCCTGGCGCTGTCAGATATTCCCAGTAACGGTGTGCCTGGCACCGTCAGATATTCCCAGTAACGGTGTGCCTGGCGCTGTCAGATATTCCCAGTAACGGTGTGCCTGGCGCTGTCAGATATTCCCAGTAACCGTGTGCCTGGCGCTGTCAGATATTCCCAGTAACGGTGTGCCTGGCACCGTCAGATATTCCCAGTAACGGTGTGCCTGGCACCGTCAGATATTCCCAGTAACGGTGTGTCTAGGGCTGTCAGATATTCCCAGTAACGGTGTGCCTGGCACTGTCAGATATTCCCAGTAACGGTGTGCCTGGCGCTGTCAGATATTCCCAGTAACGGTGTGCCTGGCGCTGTCAGATATTCCCAGTAACGGTGTGCCTGGCACTGTCAGATATTCCCAGTAACGGTGTGTCTAGGGCTGTCAGATATTCCCAGTAACGGTGTGCCTGGCGCTGTCAGATATTCCCAGTAACGGTGTGCCTGGCACCGTCAGATATTCCCAGTAACGGTGTGCCTGGCGCCGTCAGATATTCCCAGTAACGGTGTGCCTGGCGCTGTCAGATATTCCCAGTAACGGTGTGCCTGGCGCTGTCAGATATTCCCAGAAACGGTGTGTCTGGCGCTGTCAGATATTCCCAGTAACGGTGTGCCTGGCACCGTCAGATATTCCCAGTAACGGTGTGTCTGGCGCTGTCAGATATTCCCAGTAACTGTGTGCCTGGCACCGTCAGATATTCCCAGTAACGGTGTGTCTGTCACTGTCAGATATTCCCAGAAACGGTGTGTCTGGCGCTGTCAGATATTCCCAGTAACGGTGAGTCTGGCACCGTCAGATATTCCCAGTAACGTCTAGCGCTGTCAGATATTCCCAGTAACGGTGTGTCTAGCGCTGTCAGATATTCCCAGTAACGGTGTGCCTGGCGCTGTCAGATATTCCCAGTAACGGTGTGCCTGGCGCCGTCAGATATTCCCAGTAACGGTGTGCCTGGCGCTGTCAGATATTCCCAGTAACGGTGTGCCTGGCGCTGTCAGATATTCCCAGAAACGGTGTGTCTGGTGCTGTCAGATATTCCCAGTAACGGTGTGCCTGGCACCGTCAGATATTCCCAGTAACGGTGTGTCTGGCGCTGTCAGATATTCCCAGTAACTGTGTGCCTGGCACCGTCAGATATTCCCAGTAACGGTGTGTCTGTCACTGTCAGATATTCCCAGAAACGGTGTGTCTGGCGCTGTCAGATATTCCCAGTAACGGTGAGTCTGGCACCGTCAGATATTCCCAGTAACGTCTAGCGCTGTCAGATATTCCCAGTAACGGTGTGTCTAGCGCTGTCAGATATTCCCAGTAACGGTGTGCCTGGCGCTGTCAGATATTCCCAGTAACGGTGTGCCTGGCGCTGTCAGATATTCCCAGTAACGGTGTGCCTGGCGCTGTCAGATATTCCCAGTAACGGTGATGTAGATTAATTTAGAAATAAACAAAAATGTTTAAAAGTCTATCTGTTCCTGTCCAAATCTGAGATGAATAAATTGTGTATACGCAGAAGTAAGTTCACACTGACACATGCAGTTCAGGTTAAAAACACTTCAGGAAATTTATTAGCATCTAGTTAAAAAGTGGGCACGCAGGCCTTTTTATATGCAAAATGACATCATCATTGAATATCAGATAATAACAAATAAACATCATTAATTGGGTTAAATGTTAAGTGGCTATGTCAGTGTCCACCCATTAATATTATTAATTGGCTCAGAGATTTGAGTGACTAGTGAGGCACCCTCCCATCATGGGATGTCGTCGCCATTGCTCTTTAGCACGAGGCTTACTCGGTGGAAAGGGGGGGCTTGGGCATCATTTTACGTAGTTAGTGATGTCAGTCTCGTGGCCTGGTCCAAGGTTCTTTTATGAATAAAACATTTCATTTAGTCGCTGTTCTCCTGGCCTTGGATTATACTATGTTGCAAGTCAACGGAGATCCGCTAACTCCGGGGCTAGTTATGTCCTTAGAGAGAGAAAATACAATCTCTTATTCATTATACTGAATACTGTCAGGAAATTCTGTCATGTAAGGTGAACAAAATGGAGAATTCTGTCATAGTGTGAGATTAAAATGGAGTTAGTACAATAATTCAATACAGGTTCAGTAAAGATTTTAATAATTCTACATCAGTCCCCCCTATGAAATGTTAGATTCTAAAAGATAATCTTTATTTGTTAGTATCAGAAGACGTGTTAGCCCAAAGGCACAGAAACCCCGTGACCCGCTAGCTAGGTGTTATTGCAAAGTGCAAAGCTGTCCCTTCGTCTGTCCCTAATTGGCTAACTCATCTGTCCGCTGGGCACTCGAACACTTCACTCCATGGGTATCCCGAGGTGGCTAACCCACCACATCTCCGCACGGTAGACTTCCCAGACAGACAGATGCTGTCCCTAAGCTGGTCCCTTCCTAGAACTCTTGCACTCTATCAATAAACCGGATAGATTGTAGCGGTATACAGGGCGAGTTGACTTTTTGGAAATCTTGGTCATCAACTGTGAGGTGTGCGTAAGTGGGTGCCGCTTGGTCTACAGTCTTCAAGAGGAGCTTTCTCAGACAAGGGAGGACACAACAAACGAGAAGAGCAAAGATAAAAAGGAAAATTAGTATTGCTATACCAATATGCATCAAAGCTTTTTGCCATCCTGTCATCCAACCAAACCATCTCTCCCAGGGATCTTTTATCCCAGAGTTCCTCTTTAGCTCCTCAGAGAGCTCTTTCAATTTTTCTATAGCTAAGGTTACTTTACCATTGGGGCCTGTGTTTTCTGGGATGTAAGTACAACATGTCATGGTGTCAGGCAGAATTTTACATACCCCTCCTTTGAATGACATTTGGGACGTAGCCTGCAGCTGTTCGGCCAAACCCTGAAGGGCATCCCTGGTGTAATTAACAAACCGTTGTTGGTTGTAGTAGATGTAATTTATCCAATTTAAATTCTTGTTTGCAGTGACTGTGGTAAAAAGTGATTCAAATCCTGCAGCAACTTCATCCCTGGCTTTAAACTCATTGGGCACCCCCCTAGGTACCCCAATGGCATCAATGTAAATATGAGGGTCAAAACTGCCTTTTACTGGGGCTTCACGCTTTACCTTGGTTGGTGAGTGTTTGGACTCATGAGTATCGGGGTGTGTGTCAGAGATAATATGTATGGGCATGATTGCTTTAGCCAGAGTACACTCCCCCCACCATTCTTGATCCATTCTTGATCTCAGCTGTAGATCCCCACACAACCAGTAAATATCCCCCAATGATCTAGTGTGGAATTGTAGGAGGTTCATAGAGACAGTTCTGTAGGTGGCACAATAACCTTTAGAGAAGTTACCCACAAATTTACCAATTCCATCATAATTAGCATAACAGGTATAATTACCTTTATAGACGGTAACACCATCTGGGGGTTTGCAATCTTTGACTAGAAGAGGATACTCTACTGTCCATGCTTTACATATGGACCTATTGAAATTGTAGTGATAGGCAAAAAGACTCAGAACACATTCTTCTATATCTACTGGCAAAGTTAAAGGCACAGTGCCCAGGTGCGGCCGGGCACCACCACACACATAGCATGCGGTTCTGTTATGTTTGTTGGCATTATATTTCATCCATTCTAACCATAGATTAACATCATTGAAACCTGTTTCAGCGGCCATGGTATCTTCAAATGTTGGATTTGCAATGGCCATCATGTCTTTAAAAGATTGGATGTGTGGTTTCAACGGATTTGAGACCATGTGGGTGGTCCCTTTCCACTCAGGAGAGTGGCACATATCTTTAATGTGCCACTCTCCTAATTTATTATAGGAACCCTTCTTCCAGTACATTCCCATTACATACTGGTCTGCATCCGTTGGGCTGGGATGCTCAATGTTTAAGATTAATTTCATAGGTATGCCTCCTCCGGGCTTTCTTAGAGTCATTCTCTGGAGGAGGGACCTACCGTGATCATCAATTTTAGATAAGGCACTTTTTTGGTTTGTAACCCCAGGCAGGCCCGGCATTCCATCCTGCCGCTCCCCAATGGTTACAGTTGTGCCCCCATTGTTTGTCAACTACACAAACATAGGGGTCTTTTGAATGAGGGATATCTTGTAACGGATCGCCTGGCACCCCGACTGGGTACCTCCGTTAAAGGATGCTCCTAGCGCTTCCTGAGGACTCCAAGCACTGCAGCAGACACCACAACCACCGAACCGGAGAAGCATATGAATCCTCTCAAGCATATGAATGCTGTAGACAGTTGAATAGGAACCATACGAATAGGTTTACTCTCCTAGCAGTCAAACTGGAACAGCATACAATAAATCCTTCCCCCAATAATGAGACGACACTTCACTTTGAGGGTTAAGCAGGAACTCCTGATTTATTCACACAACCTCCTTTTAAGACATTCTCCCATGCAAGGGAGGGATCCACAACAATTAGTACCCCAGCCAATAATGTACCAGTTACCTCCCACACATCTCCTCCCCTTAGTGTGACACATAATCCCATTAGTACAGACACAAATTCCCTGGGATACTGGATGTACCCCTAAACCTAGGGATACCCCTTTAAATGTTATATCCCCTGGTAGCCCTGATCTGGGTGAGACACATATCCAAAAGTCACCCAGATCGGACCAGGGGTTCAGGAATTATAGGGGGTTAAAGTTTTGACCGACTGCATGGCAAAAGTATCCGAAAATAGTTCCATGCACTTTGGCCCTGCAGTCGGTCACAGAAAAGGGAATGAATCACACGAATTGCCTGGGTTAGAGAGCTTGGGGAGGATTCGTATGAATCCCCCTGTTCGTGGGATCCTTTCTACCGAACGGCGGTTCGGTAGTTTCTGCACGAATTGCTGGAAGTCTGGAGGTCTCAGCGGTGTTTGCTTAGTCGAGTGTCCGATTTTAGTTCCAGACACTCGACGGCAAAACACCGCTGTTCGGGAGTTTAAGATGGCCGCCGCCACGTGTTCGTTTCCCGAATGGCGGCCACCCAGAGGACAAAACACACATTACACATATTGCCAATTACCCGTTTGCAACATTGTTGCAAACGGTAATTGGAGGCACACTTACTCCAGGGTGGTCTGGTTGTTCGGTAGTTTCACCCAATATAATGAATGGAGTAATTCTACCGAACAATCAGACGAATGCTGCATACACATAACACTGTTTACCGAACACATAATATTAAATACAGCCTGAATGCAAGTTGCTACACAATCTTAAAGGGCATTATTCCTAACAGTCAGAATATGTCCACGGATGGCCCTTAAAGGGCCAGTAGCAGCAATATAAAAATGTCACATGCCCAAATATTGCATACAAAAGTACGAATTCACAAGGGGGCCATAGTCAGATGGCAGGAGGCTGGCAATCAGGCTTCTCCAGTGCATAGTGGCGAGGTTGGTTTCGCCACACTTCTCCCCTTTACCAATCAGACTAACAGGGTATCTGACCTCCTGCCGGTCAGTGCCCTTGTTAGTCCAGCAGCCCACCCACAAAACACAATCAGTAATACAGCCCACCCACAATAACTGGCTACTACACCTGGGTAGAGGAGAACTTTGTCCGTGTCCAGGTGCCTCACCATGGCTGTGTGGGTGACTGGTCAGCGCACTGGGTGGGTTGCTGAGTGGGCAGAGACCAGCGGTACTCTGTCCTGGTGCCAGCACTACCATGGGAGCAGTCTGGTTGGAGCCTGGTTGCTGGAGGTGAAGACAGACTGTCTCCCCTTTGCCTAAACAGTCCTGCTGCTGGGTGACAGGACCGACTGTCCCTACCCCCGGTGGTGCATGTACAGCGACTACTGTCCCATCTGTACTGTTGTGGAGATTACTGTCTCCCCTTGGTGGGCTAAGCTGCCGCTGGGGAGAGGGTGTAACAAGCTCATCTCCCATACATACTTTCAGCCGCTGGGGAGAGGGGATAACAAGCTCCTCTCCCTGACACTCTCTCTGCTGTTGAAGGGGAAGACCGACTGTCTCCCCTTTCAATAATTCGTTCTGTTGCTGGGGAGAGGTGATAACTGGTTCCTCTCCCTGGAACACTCTCTGCTGTTGGAGAGGGGGACCAACTGTCTCCCCTTTTAATATATTGTCCTGCTGCTGAGGAGCGAGACCGACTGTCTCCGCTTCCTGCAGGACATACTGCCGCTGGGGAGGAAGGACTGCATCTTCTGCTCCCTGGGGTACACACTGCCGCTGGGGAGGAAGGACGGCACCCTCAGCTCCCTGGGATACACACTGCCGCTGGGGAGGAAGGACTGCACCTTCTGCTCCCTGGGGTACACACTGCCGCTGGAGATCTGGGCCGACCGCCCAGCATCCCTGTAGGGCCGGTAGAGAGACCGCCATCCCATCTCCACCTGCCATTTGTGGGTCTTCCCAGGACCAGTCTATGAGGTCCCCTACTTCTGCAGCTGGTAGTGAAGCAGGGGGTACCTCGGCTGCGTTTTCCCAGCTGTAGGTTGGCAGGTCTGGGTCTCCCAGCCAGTTTTCCTGTTCTGTGTCTATGCCCTGTGGCTGACATGAGTTTAGTAGTTCCACATAGTCCATCTCTAGCTGTCGTTCCATGGCAGCCAAACGGTGGAGGTCTTGTCCCAGTCCCATAGATCTCGGGCCCTGTACCATCTCACCCCGGTAATAAAAGATAGCCCAGTACCGTGACTCTGCTGGACTGCCAAAGTCGACGTCTTCTGCTAAGGCCTTCCACAACAGGCCAGGGCTAGTGTAGTTCTCCCCCTCCGGCTGGATGCCCTCTGCCCTCCACGTCTCTGGCTGGACAGTGCACCACCACAGTGCCCGGTATGAGGCGTCAAGGCTCAGTTCCCTTTCCACGAGGTACTCAAGTTGTCTGACCTGCTGCCCTCCGGGTTGGTCTCCCAGAAGCGGCATCCGCCAGGCCATTTGTTCCTCCAACCGGTATGCGACACCAGGAAGGCGCTGCTGCCGTTGATACTGGACTTCCTCCAGGGCATTGTACCATAGTTCTTGCCGGGCAATATCTCTCCAGTCCAATTCACTCTCTTCCTCAGGTGTGCGAGTTGCCCAAGGATCCACGAACCCCATTTTCCCAAATCTTTATGTAGACAGGGACGCTGTATAAACACTAGCGTCGCCTTCAATTTGTAAATCCAAACGACTGTGTCTCTGAGCTGCTTTACCTCGCACTAGGACGCCATCCCACCGCTTGCCACCAATGTAACGGATCGCCTGGCACCCCGACTGGGTACCTCCGTTAAAGGATGCTCCTAGCGCTTCCTGAGGACTCCAAGCACTGCAGCAGACACCACAACCACCGAACCGGAGAAGCATATGAATCCTCTCAAGCATATGAATGCTGTAGACAGTTGAATAGGAACCATACGAATAGGTTTACTCTCCTAGCAGTCAAACTGGAACAGCATACAATAAATCCTTCCCCCAATAATGAGACGACACTTCACTTTGAGGGTTAAAACAGGAACTCCTGATTTATTCACACAACCTCCTTTTAAGACATTCTCCCATGCAAGGGAGGGATCCACAACAATTAGTACCCCAGCCAATAATGTACCAGTTACCTCCCACACATCTCCTCCCCTTAGTGTGACACATAATCCCATTAGTACAGACACAAATTCCCTGGGATACTGGATGTACCCCTAAACCTAGGGATACCCCTTTAAATGTTATATCCCCTGGTAGCCCTGATCTGGGTGAGACACATATCCAAAAGTCACCCAGATCGGACCAGGGGTTCAGGAATTATAGGGGGTTAAAGTTTTGACCGACTGCATGGCAAAAGTATCCGAAAATAGTTCCATGCACTTTGGCCCTGCAGTCGGTCACAGAAAAGGGAATGAATCACACGAATTGCCTGGGTTAGAGAGCTTGGGGAGGATTCGTATGAATCCCCCTGTTCGTGGGATCCTTTCTACCGAACAGCGGGCCGTTCGGTAGTTTCTGCACGAATTGCTGGAAGTCTGGAGGTCTCAGCGGTGTTTGCTTAGTCGAGTGTCCGATTTTAGTTCCAGACACTCGACGGCAAAACACCGCTGTTCGGGAGTTTAAGATGGCCGCCGCCACATGTTCTTTTCCCGAATGGCGGCCACCCAGAGGACAAAACACACATTACACATATTGCCAATTACCCGTTTGCAACATTGTTGCAAACGGTAATTGGAGGCACACTTACTCCAGGGTGGTCTGGTTGTTCGGTAGTTTCACCCAATATAATGAATGGAGTAATTCTACCGAACAATCAGACGAATGCTGCATACACATAACACTGTTTACCGAACACATAATATTAAATACAGCCTGAATGCAAGTTGGTACACAATCTTAAAGGGCATTATTCCTAACAGTCAGAATATGTCCACGGATGGCCCTTAAAGGGCCAGTAGCAGCAATATAAAAATGTCACATGCCCAAATATTGCATACAAAAGTACGAATTCACAAGGGGGCCATAGTCAGATGGCAGGAGGCTGGCAATCAGGCTTCTCCAGTGCATAGTGGCGAGGTTGGTTTCGCCACATATCTCTATAGATATTCTGAATCTGTGACGTGGGGAATGGGCATTCTACGATGTCACAGTAGTCAAAAGTATAAGTAGCCACACGGGTACATGATGAATTATACCAGAAGGTGTACCCACTAGCATCTTTAGTGATGGCTACTTGTTGAGCTTTAATTAAGCTGATTAAGAAGATACTGTACCAGAGGTACATGGTGGTGCGGTACTAGCTTCCTCTGGGGCAAGTACTTTCTTACAATGGGAAGCGTGGATCCAATGTGGCCGGCCGGCCAATTTGACGGAGGTTGCGGTGATTAGGAGAACTTGGAATGGCCCATCAAATCTTGGTTCCAAGGTATGTTTCCGCACAAACTTCTTGACCAGAACCCAATCTCCAGGAAGCAGGCTATGGGTACCTGTATCCAAATCGGGATCTGGAATTGAAGAGAAAACTTGGGCATGTATTTTGTTCAAGGCACTTGCAAGTTCAATTACATAGTCTACTAAAACATCAGATTGAAGCTGTAACTGTTGTGGATAATAACAACCTAGTCTGGGTGCGGTCCCAAATAGAATCTCGTATGGGGATAGTGAATGCTTCCCTCCAGGTGTGTGCCTAACACTAAATAGAGCTATTGGTAGACTTTCTGGCCAGGGCATCTTTGTTTCTTGTGACATTTTAAGCATTCTGGCTTTTATGGTGCCGTTAATGCGTTCCACTTTCCCACTACTTTGTGGGTGGTAAGGGGTGTGAAAGGCTAGGGTCACCCCTAGAGCAGTCCAAATCTCTTTAGTCACTGTTGCTGTAAAGGCTGGGCCCTGGTCACTTTCAATAACTTCTGGAAGTCCAAACCTACATACAACATCTGTAAGACGTTTTGCTGTTGTTTTGGCAGTGATATTGGCTACTGGGTAGGCTTCTGGCCAGCCTGAGAACATGTCCACTATCACTAGTGCATATTCATGGGGCCCGCTCTTGGGTATTTGTATATGATCAATTTGAATTCTCTGGAATGGGTACATGGGCTTAGCCAGATGTTTTGTAGGCACTTTGATTGGCTTCCCTGGATTGCATTTTGCGCAAATGGCACAAACCCTGCAGAAGTTAGTGATCAATGTTGTTATTCCAGGGGCTTCATAATACTTCTGGATGAGGGCGGCCATTAAATCTTTTGACAGATGTGCTGGTCCCTGTGCCCATTGGACAACTGCTGGGTATAAGTTTTTTGGAAGGCAGAATTTGAAATTGTTATAGTATATTCCGTCCTTTAAGACAGCCCCTTTCTTCTTCCATTTCTGGATCTCTTCAGGGGTAATTGCGGCTTGCTGTTCCCGCAAAATCCTTAGATCAGTAGGAAGGGTCTGTAAAGTAAAAACAGGAACTTCTTCTTGACCGGACACTTCTTCGTCCACTTCCTGCAAATTTCTTGCTGCTTGCTTAGCAGCCTGATCAGCCAGATGGTTGCCCCTTGCTTCATCTGTATCCAACTTTCCATGTGCCTTGACTTTCAATACGGCCACTTCTTCAGGGAGTAGGAGGGCATCCATTAGCTCTTTGATTGCAGAGCTGTGTTTGACTGGTGTGCCGGCAGTAGTAAGAAATCCTCTTGTCTTCCATATGAGGCCGAAGTCGTGTGCCACACCTAGGGCATATCTTGAATCTGTGTAGATGTTGGCACGTTTTCCTTCGGAGATTTTGCATGCTGAAGACAGGGCTTGTAATTCAGCTTCTTGCGCAGACATTGCTGGTGGTAAAGATGATGACTTGATAACTTCATCTGTTGTGGTTACGGCATATCCTGTGTGGTATCTTCCTTCTTCATCAGCATATCTTGAGCCGTCCACAAACAGGGTGCGATCGGGATCTACCAATGGGTCTTCATGCACAGTTGGTAGATGTGTTGTTTCCATTTTCATCTGTTCAAAACAGTCATGAGGTGTATTTGGGTCGTAGTCATTTACTATGGTTAAATCTTGGAACTCATTTTCCAGGAAATGATGTGGCCATGCTTTTAGGTGGTCAGTTGTTGGATATTTGACAACACCATTTTCCTGTAGCTGTGATTCGTCCATAGTGGCCCATACTTTTGCCATAGGCCCAAGATCATTCCATGATATTGTTTTCAACTTGGTCACAGGGACATGTGGAATGGCAGTGTCCCAGTCACGGTACAAATGCTTGAGTTCCGGAGGTAGATGAATCAAGACCATACTGTTGCCTTCAGAATTACAGTAGAAGTCTTGTGCAGTGAGTTTTACTTCAACCAGATGATAGTGTTCATCTTCATAGCAGGGTTCAGGAGTGATGTTTGGTTTGTACCGCATGGTACAGAAGGCATATCCTGCTCCGTCATGAAGGAGTGCTTGTCCATCATGAAAGGATAGGTTGGGATGCATTTCCTTCTTGATGGTGCCAGTGAGAAGAAAAACATAAGTTTTGTCCATGATGAATCCGTAGTATACACCCCCCTCAGGGAGTGGCAGAAGAGTGGACGGATTGAGAACTTGACATCTTTGAAGGGTAATGTTGTCAGGCAACAAAAGGTGACATTGAAGGCGAAGATGCCTAGCAGGAGTAACATGCTTAAGTTGGACCTGGTTGACTATGGCAGAAATATCATGAGGGGCCAAGACAACCAGGGGGTGGCCAAGGACAAGATCCCCAGTTCTTTCAATGAGCTCTCTGGCAGCAAAGACGGCCCGAAGGCAAGAGGGACGTCCTCTGGCCACAATATCCAGTTGGCAGGAGAAAAATCCAATAGGCCCTTGGCGGCCTCCAGGACCATGGGCCTGAGTGAGCACTCCTGTTGCATGGCCTTGTCTTTCAGAAACAAACAATTTGAAGGGTTTGGTATAGTCTGGTAGGCCAAGAGCAGGAGCAGAAGCAATAGCACGTTTGAGAGAACAGAAGTTATCAAGGGCTTCTGTGAACAAGCAAAATGGGTCTGACTTGAGAGCATCCTAAAGAGGTTGCATAAGGAGTGAGGCTTCTGGGATCCATGCTCGGCAATAGGAAATGAGGCCTAGGAAGGCGTGTAGTGACTTTGAGGTCCTTGGAGGTGGAATATCCTGTACTGCTCTTACTCGGTCACGAGTGAGATGTCTGGTTCCCTGAGACAGACAATGGCCAAGGAAGATAACAGTAGGTTGGCAGAATTGCAGCTTGAGACGTGAAGCTTCACATCCTTGTTCTGCTAGATAGTAAAGAAGATTAATTGAGCATTGTTCTGTTGTGGGTAGATCATCTCCACAGTAAAATGGGAAGGGAACAAAGAACTGTAGTGTCTTTTCGTGACAAAGGTGTATTTAATTGAACCTGGCCGTCTGCAGTGAGGGTGATGGATGCTTGGAGGCAGGATAGGACATCAGCACCAACACAAGAGACATCGGTGTCAGGCAGGAACGATGAGTCAGGCAGGTCTTGTTCTCTAGGAACACTGCGGGATGCACCTGTGTTAACCAGGAAAAGTAGTAGGGTGTCCTTCAATAGGTAAAGTTACAGTGGCTAGTGGCCCCCCTTGTTCCCTGTAGACACTGCCATGGCAGGGGCATTAAGCATCAGCGGGTTTGCTCTCCTCTGTATGGGCTGTGTTACTGACTCAAACCCCTTTCTATGTCATTAGCCATAGCTTTTTGCAGTCTGAACATGTCTATCATTATAAATAATGGTTAATAGTAAGTGAAGTAAAGTTCCTATATGTCTTTGGATAAAACATTAACTATTGCGGTACTATCATTTATATCAATTAGACTATAACAATTATACCACCCTGTAACTAAAATGAATAACCAGTAGTGGCTGGGTTAATAAAACATGTCACAAACCCTTCTAATGCTAAACCATCATTTAAAGTAAAGGATGTTACTGTAAACATACGATCTGTAACTAGCAAGATTCGATTAAGTAAAGATACAATGTTTAAAATAACTTGCATTATTTGGCTATTTCCCTTGTTGCAAGATTAATCTGGATAATCAGCTGTTATGCTCTTATATTCGTGTCCAACAGATCTCATTTGTAGGTCACACCACATTTGCAAATTACATTTTAGCAACCTTCTTTTTTTTTTTTTATATCACGGACAAATTGCTGATACAGGGAAACAAATGGCATGATTGTTTTAGTAATTATAATGTTTCAGTTCATAATATGTAGAGTGTAAGGAAAACAACATGTCTCTAAATGGGACGAGCATAATAGGGGTAGGCCTCATGATGGAGGCAGCCATGACAGGGGCGGGGAAGGAAATGACAGCAAGGGAGGAAGTGAGAGGGGTGACGTCCATGATATGTGTGGGAAAGGAAGACAGGAGGTGTGGGCATGGTAAGGGCGGAAGTGACGTCACTTTAGAAGCAACCGTGACTGTAGATAGGTCACGGGACTGGCAGGGTCAACCTCCTTCTGTACTAGGCGCCATCTTTAGGGTGGTGGCTGACGTACTTTCAACCATACACTATATTAAAACTATTAAAATAAGTCAGAGAAGCAACATTCTGTTCTGCAAAATGAAATACTAAACTATGAACAGACCTGGCAGGTTAAATAAGACAGTTGAGAACATTATGCATTTAACAGCCCATACAGCTGTTTCTAGAAACATGTACTTTAAAATAACTTTAAAATAATAAAATGATGCAAAATAAACTCACGGAATTCAACCAATTTCCCTTATCTTCCTCAAACCATTAATCACTTTCCTCCTCTTATACTGACTTAACAACATCGCATATTCCCTCTACACCTTCCTAAATCCCGTATTCAACACTGAATGCAATCTTGTGAGCTCGTCACTCCCACAATCCTCAGTACCTTATACTCTTATCAGTAGAAATGCAGGCAAGCGGGGAGGAGAGGGGGGGAGAAAGTTAGACAGTGCAAAAAAGGGAGTGAAGCTGCAGGCATGAAGATTAACCATGTGAGTGCTGGAAAGTAACAAGACAGAAGGACAGAGACTTATACGTTTGGAAACCAGAAATCTTTGACGGGAGAAACGGACTGGAGGTGCAGGGAGCTGCAGAGAGAGGATGAGGGTGACGAGATCTGTAGGACTGATGGGGGGGGGGAGAATAGGGATCCATCAGCATCCAGTGACACAATTATTATAATACACAAACAATCTTAAACCTTTATGATTTATCTCTTCCTCTACCCAACCCTCCTGCTGGATAGCCTTTGCTACTCTGTACCATGCTTCAGCAGTACGTAATAAATCATTATCTGTAAGCTTGCCTTTCTTCTCTGTCAGTAATCTACGCCAGCTTTCTGGCTGTAATCTACCACATGAAGGCACAGCAATTTTACACACTTTAACAATCTTTGCAACATTTTTAACCAGTTCTTCACCTTCTCTATCTTCAACTAAATCACACGCGAGCCAGCCCCTAGCGGGCTTACTCGTTTCCTGTCCCATATCCCCCTATACAAAGCGTCCCAAATATAGGTAAAGGAAAATGAAACAGAACGTCTACAATGCTCGACTGCCACTAGGTAGGGTGGGTCCCTCCCAGTGCGTCTTCCCAAAACGTAGACCAGTCACTGAATCCGTGTACCCTCGATGGTAACCACGGATTGGAGCGGGGTGAGAAGTGTGTGACCAATCACTTCTCTTTCAAGAGAAATAGGAGTGGATAGTGTAAATAGTACAGGAAGTAAAGTAAAAGTAAACAGTGAAAGTAGAGACAGACCCAGGAGTTTGAATGACTCCACACTTAAGACAACATTTAATACAACATTTCAATTGAAATACAGTGCATGCATCAACAGTAATCCCTTTCCTTTACTCTTGTAGGCCACCTCCCTCAATCTCGTAGTGTCCCCGCTCGGAGAACAACTTTCGTAAGTTTCACTACCAGCGGCCAAGGATAACGACTAACACCGGCCCGAAATCCATATGCCTCCCTCGTTACAGCAGTCCACTAAGTGTGGCCACCTCTATCCTCACTCCCGTAGTGCTCCCTATGGACCCACCCACAAGTCACACTACCCCGTGGTGATGGAGACAACAATGCCTGCCCGAATCCACACACCACAAATAAATTGGAATGCCACCAGCCTCAGCGCTCGAAGCTGGAGGGTACCATAACCTCTGCAAGCAGAGCAACGTACACAATGAGGCTAGCTAGAATATCAAAGTGACGTAACCGGGAAACCCCAGGAGGCAAGTCCCCTCCACAGATCCCCCAACCCTTCTTTTTCCTTACTACTGTTAGCTAGACAGTACCTAAAAGAAGTAAACAGGAAAACAGGACCCCTTTGGAAAATCCCCACAGGTCCACCCCCCCCTTTTTTCCCAACAGTCTGGGCCAAGTGACTCCTAAAAAGGGGTAAAAACAGGCAACAGAAGACCCCCAGGCAACCACCCACGGGTCCACCCCCCTTTATCCCAAAGGAGGGAAAGAACAAAACATATACCACTAGCACACCCAGGCAACAGATAGACTAAATGCAGGTAAACAAATGGGTAACAAGACACCGGGCAAGATATTACCTGTCTTTGATGCCCTCCCGGGAAGCAGTCACAGACACGTGGACGGGTCAATCAAAGGGGCTGGAACATACCGGTGGCTCCTGCAGAAGTCTCTACCGTGTACTCAGAGGTGATCAGTCTCTCTTCCTTCCCCCCTGATTCCTCCGTCCAACAGCGTCTTCCTTAGGACGGCTTACCGGCGGAGGCCATAGCCCGATGCCCCACGTTGGATGGACGCCAGATTGATGTAGATTAATTTAGAAATAAACAAAAATGTTTAAAAGTCTATCTGTTCCTGTCCAAATCTGAGATGAATAAATTGCGTATACGCAGAAGTAAGTTCACACTGACACATGCAGTTCAGGTTAAAAACACTTCAGGAAATTTATTAGCATCTAGTTAAAAAGCGGGCACGCAGGCCTTTTTATATGCAAAATGACATCATCATTGAATATCAGATAATAACAAATAAACATCATTAATTGGGTTAAATGTTAAGTGGCTATGTCAGTGTCCACCCATTAATATTATTAATTGGCTCAGAGATTTGAGTGACTAGTGAGGCACCCTCCCATCATGGGATGTCGTCGCCATTGCTCTTTAGCACGAGGCTTACTCGGTGGAAAGGGGGGGCTTGGGCATCATTTTACGTAGTTAGTGATGTCAGTCTCGTGGCCTGGTCCAAGGTTCTTTTATGAATAAAACATTTCATTTAGTCGCTGTTCTCCTGGCCTTGGATTATACTGTGTTGCAAGTCAACGGAGATCCGCTAACTCCGGGGCTAGTTATGTCCTTAGAGAGAGAAAATACAATCTCTTATTCATTATACTGAATACTGTCAGGAAATTCTGTCATGTAAGGTGAACAAAATGGAGAATTCTGTCATAGTGTGAGATTAAAATGGAGTTAGTACAATAATTCAATACAGGTTCAGTAAAGATTTTAATAATTCTACATCAACGGTGTGTCTAGCGCTGTCAGATATTCCCAGTAACGGTGTGTCTAGCGCTGTCAGATATTCCCAGTAACGGTGTGCCTGGCGCTGTCAGATATTCCCAGTAACGGTGTGCCTGGCACCGTCAGATATTCCCAGTAACGGTGTGTCTAGCGCTGTCAGATATTCCCAGTAACGTCTAGCGCTGTCAGATATTCCCAGTAACGGTGTGCCTGGCGCTGTCAGATATTCCCAGTAACGGTGTGCCTGGCACCGTCAGATATTCCCAGTAACGGTGTGCCTGGCACCGTCAGATATTCCCAGTAACGGTGTGCCTGGCACCGCCGTCAGATATTCCCAGTAACGGTGTGCCTGGCGCTGTCAGATATTCCCAGTAACGTCTAGCGCTGTCAGATATTCCCAGTAACGGTGTGCCTGGCACTGTCAGATATTCCCAGTAACGGTGTGTCTATCACTGTCAGATATTCCCAGTAACGGTGTGTCTGGCGCTGTCAGATATTCCCAGTAACGGTGTGTCTAGCGCTGTCAGATATTCCCAGTAACGGTGTGCCTGGCGCTGTCAGATATTCCCAGTAACGGTGTGCCTGGCACCGTCAGATATTCCCAGAAACGGTGTGTCTGGCGCTGTCAGATATTCCCAGTAACTGTGTGCCTGGTGCTGTCAGATATTCCCAGTAACGGTGTGTCTAGCGCTGTCAGATATTCCCAGTAACCGTGTGCCTGGCACCGTCAGATATTCCCAGTAACGGTGTGCCTGGCACCGTCAGATATTCCCAGTAACTGTGTGCCTGGCACCGTCAGATATTCCCAGAAACGGTGTGTCTGGCGCTGTCAGATATTCCCAGTAACTGTGTGCCTGGCGCTGTCAGATATTCCCAGTAACCGTGTGCCTGGCACCGTCAGATATTCCCAGTAACGGTGTGCCTGGCGCTGTCAGATATTCCCAGTAACGGTGTGCCTGGCACCGTCAGATATTCCCAGTAACGGTGTGCCTGGCACCGTCAGATATTCCCAGTAACGGTGTGTCTAGCGCCGTCAGATATTCCCAGTAACGGTGTGTCTAGCGCCGTCAGATATTCCCAGTAACGGTGTGCCTGGCACCGTCAGATATTCCCAGTAACGGTGTGTCTAGCGCTGTCAGATATTCCCAGTAACGTCTAGCGCTGTCAGATATTCCCAGTAACGGTGTGCCTGGCGCTGTCAGATATTCCCAGTAACGGTGTGCAACGGCAACTATTATTCCCAGTAACGGTGTGTCTAGCGCTGTCAGATATTCCCAGTAACGGTGTGTCTAGCGCTGTCAGATATTCCCAGTAACGGTGTGCCTGGCGCTGTCAGATATTCCCAGTAACGGTGTGCCTGGCGCTGTCAGATATTCCCAGTAACGGTGTGCCTGGCGCTGTCAGATATTCCCAGAAACGGTGTGTCTGGTGCTGTCAGATATTCCCAGTAACGGTGTGCCTGGCACCGTCAGATATTCCCAGTAACGGTGTGTCTGGCGCTGTCAGATATTCCCAGTAACTGTGTGCCTGGCACCGTCAGATATTCCCAGTAACGGTGTGTCTGTCACTGTCAGATATTCCCAGAAACGGTGTGTCTGGCGCTGTCAGATATTCCCAGTAACGGTGAGTCTGGCACCGTCAGATATTCCCAGTAACGTCTAGCGCTGTCAGATATTCCCAGTAACGGTGTGTCTAGCGCTGTCAGATATTCCCAGTAACGGTGTGCCTGGCGCTGTCAGATATTCCCAGTAACGGTGAGCCTGGCGCTGTCAGATATTCCCAGTAACGGTGTGCCTGGCGCTGTCAGATATTCCCAGTAACGGTGTGCCTGGCACCGTCAGATATTCCCAGTAACGGTGTGCCTGGCGCTGTCAGATATTCCCAGTAACGGTGTGCCTGGCGCTGTCAGATATTCCCAGTAACCGTGTGCCTGGCGCTGTCAGATATTCCCAGTAACGGTGTGCCTGGCACCGTCAGATATTCCCAGTAACGGTGTGCCTGGCACCGTCAGATATTCCCAGTAACGGTGTGTCTAGGGCTGTCAGATATTCCCAGTAACGGTGTGCCTGGCACTGTCAGATATTCCCAGTAACGGTGTGCCTGGCGCTGTCAGATATTCCCAGTAACGGTGTGCCTGGCGCTGTCAGATATTCCCAGTAACGGTGTGCCTGGCACTGTCAGATATTCCCAGTAACGGTGTAACGGTGTGTCTGGCGCTGTCAGATATTCCCAGAAACGGTGTGTCTGGCGCTGTCAGATATTCCCAGTAACTGTGTGCCTGGCGCTGACAGATATTCCCAGTAACGTCTAGCGCTGTCAGATATTCCCAGTAACGGTGTGTCTAGCGCTGTCAGATTTTCCCAGTAATGGTGTGCCTGGCGCTGTCAGATATTCCCAGTAACGGTGTGCCTGGCGCTGTCAGATATTCCCAGTAACGGTGTGCCTGGCGCTGTCAGATATTCCCAGTAACTGTGTGCCTGGCGCTGACAGATATTCCCAGTAACGTCTAGCGCTGTCAGATATTCCCAGTAACCGTGTGTCTGGCACCGTCAGGTATTCAATGCGGTGTGCCTGGTGCTATCAGATATTCCCGATAGCGATTGTGTCTGGCGCTGTCAGATAATATTCGAAATAGCGGTGTTGTGCCTGGCACCGTCAGATAATCCAATAGCGGTGTGCCTGGCTGTCAGATATTCCCAAAGCGGTGTGTCTGGCTGTCAGATATTCCCAGTAACTGTGGTACTTACCAAGCTGACAGATGTTGTCGCGTCTAGCGCTGTCGGAATATTCCAGTAGCGGTGTGTCTAAGCTGTCAGATTTTCCAGTAATGGTGTGACTGGCTCAGATATTCAGTAACTGTGTAGCGGATCGCCTGGCACTGACCAGGTACCTCGGATAAAGGATGCTCCTAAGCGGCTTCCTGGACTCCAAGCACTCTGGCAGACACCACAATCACCGAACCGGAGAAACATATGAATCCTCTCAAGCATATGAATGCTGTAGACAGTTGAATAGGAACCATACGAACAGGTTTACTCTCCTAGCAGTCAAACTGGAACAGCATTCAATAAATCCTTCCCCCAATAATGAGACGACACTTCACTTTGAGGGTTAAAACAGGAACTCCCTGTACTGTCACATACAGTCTCTTTTATTCCCAATCCACAAACATAGTACAGCCACAGGGCGTTCGGCTAATGTCACATCACAGTTACATCCCACATATTCCCTCCCCTTATCCTGAGGAAACTCAATTATACATACAGTTAAAACATACTTTCTACCCAACTTTCATAACTCTAAAACCCTACATCACATTCACATAAAATTACATATTCACAATCAATCCATTCAGGGGAACAACATATTAAAAAATGGCATGAATCAGACAAGGGGTTCAAAAGTTAGTAAAAAGTCCTTTGTGACTAAATGAAGCATGGCTTTCTGGCCCAAACCAGTTTGAGTCTTCTATCCTGGAGTAATTCAATTATCTCCCAGGACAGACACAAGACTCCATTAAGCACATGGTTGCAAAAAGACACAAAGACAGTAAAACACTTTAAAATACATAAAGTTACATTTTACACATAACACAGACATGTAACATATCCCCAGATAGCTCAGGTCCGAGCGCACATTATTAAGCGAATGGCGCTCAGACCACACGAATACAGTTTAATCGCCATGGAGCCAAAATCTTTACAGTCAGTTTCATACGAATGGGCTCCATGGGATTCCTATCTGGGGTATAACACATTCACATAAAGTCACTGGTCCATAGTCCAAGGCAAAGCGGGCAAACGGCCCAAGGACTGCGATGGCGAGGCGGTTTAAGCCACATTTCTCCCCTTACCATCAAACTAACAGGGTATCTGACCTCCTGCCGGTCAGTGCCCTGGTTAGTCCAGCAACCCACCCACGAAGCACAAACAGCAATGCAGCCCACCCACAATAACTGGTTACTACACCTGGATAAAATAGCAACTTGTCCATGTCCAGGTGCCTCACCACAGCTGTGCGGGGGGCTGGTAGACTGCCTTGGTGGGTTGCTGAGTGGGCAGAGTCCAGCGGTACTCTGCCGGGGTGCCAGCGCTACCACTGAAGTAGCCTGGTTGGAGCCTGGTTGGGGGAGGGGGAGACCGACTGTCTCCCCTCTGGATACACTGCTCTGTGGCTGGGGGACAGGACCGACCGTCCCTGCCCCTGGGGCTGCAAGTGCAGAGACTACGGTCCCATCTGCATAGTTGTGGGGCTTAACATTTCCCCTTGGTGGGTTAGGCTGCCGCTGGAGAGAGGGTGTAACAAGCTCCTCTCTCTGAACTGTAGACTGCTGCTGGGGAGAGGGGGTAACCTGCTCCTCTCCCTGACACTCTCTTTGCTGGTGGAGAGGGGGACCAACTGTCTCCCCTTTCAATATTTTGTCCTCTTGGCTGGCTGGGGTCGCGAGACAGATGGTCTCTGCTTCTGGGGTACACACTGCAGCTGGGGAGGAAGGGCCCGGCACCTTCATCTCCTGGGAGGTTCCACACTGCCCGCTGGGGAGGGGGGGTAACAATCTCTCCCATACGCTTTCAGCCGCTGAGGGAGAGGGATAACAAGCTCTCTCCTGACACTCTCTCTGCTGTTGGAGGACCAACTATCTCCCCTTTAATATATTGCCCTGCCTTTAGGCGGAACCGACTGTCTCGCTTCCTGCAGGAACCTGCAGCTGGGAGGAAGGACTGCACCTTCTGCTCCTGGGGTGCCACACTGCCGCTGGGGAGGAGCTGCACCTTCTGCTCCCTGGGAATTTTACTGCCGCTGGAGATCTGGGCGACGCCCAGCATCCTATGGGGCGGTGGGAACCGCCATCCCATCTCCACCTGCCATCTGTGGGTCTTCCCAGGACCAGTCTATGAGGTCCCCTACTTCTGCCGCTGGTAGTGAAGCAGGGGGTACCTCGGCTGCGTTTTCCCAGCTGTAGGTTGGCAGGTCTGGGTCTCCCAGCCAGTTTTCCTGTTCTGTGTCTATGCCCTGTGGCTGACATGAGTTTAGTAGTTCCACGTAGTCCATCTCTAGCTGTCGTTCCATGGCAGCCAAACGGTGGAGGTCTTGTCCCAGTCCCATAGATCTCGGGCCCTGTACCATCTCACCCCGGTAATAAAAAATAGCCCAGTACCGTGACTCTGCTGGACTGCCAAAGTCGATGTCTTCTGCTAAGGCCTTCCACAACAGGCCAGGGCTAGTGTAGTTCTCCCCCTCCGGCTGGATGCCCTCTGCCCTCCATGTCTCTGGCTGGACAGTGCACCACCACAGTGCCCGGTATGAGGCGTCAAGGCTCAGTTCCCTTTCCACGAGGTACTCAAGTTATCTGACCTGCTGCCCTCCGGGTTGGTCTCCCAGAAGCGGCATCCGCCAGGCCATTTGTTCCTCCAACCGGTATGCGACACCAGGAAGGCGCTGCTGCCGTTCATACTGGACTTCCTCCAGGGCATTGTACCATAGTTCTTGCCGGGCAATATCTCTCCAGTCCAATTCACCCTCTTCCTCAGGTGTGCGAGGTGCCCAAGGATCCACGAACCCCATTTTCCCAAATCTTTATGTAGACAGGGACGCTGTATAAACACTAGCGTCGCCTTCAATTTGTAAATCCAAACGACTGTGTCTCTGAGCTGCTTTACCTCGCACTAGGACGCCATCCCACCGCTTGCCATCAATGTAACGGATCGCCTGGCACCCCGACTGGGTACCTCCGTTAAAGGATGCTCCTAGCGCTTCCTGAGGACTCCAAGCACTGCAGCAGACACCACAACCACCGAACCGGAGAAGCATATGAATCCTCTCAAGCATATGAATGCTGTAGACAGTTGAATAGGAACCATACGAATAGGTTTACTCTCCTAGCAGTCAAACTGGAACAGCATACAATAAATCCTTCCCCCAATAATGAGACGACACTTCACTTTGAGGGTTAAGCAGGAACTCCCTGTACTGTCACATACAGTCTCTTTTATTCCCAATCCACAAACATAGTACAGCCCACAGGGCGTTACAAAACAACCAATCACATCACAGTTACCCATATTCCCTCCCCTGAGAGGAAACTCAATTATACATACAGTTAAAACATACTTTCTACCCAATTTCATAACTCCAAAACCATACATCACATTCACATAAAATTACATATTCACAATCAATCCATTCAGGGGAACAACATATTCAAAAATGGCACAAATCAGACAAGGGGTTCAAAAGTTAGTAAAAAGTCCTTTGTGACTAAATGAAGCATGGCTTTCTGGCCCAAACCAGTTTCAGAGTCTTCTATCCTGGAGATAAGTAATTCAATTATCTCCCAGGACAGACACAAGACTCCATTAAGCACATGGTTGCAAAAAGACACAAAACACTTTAAAATACATAAAGTCACCTTTTATACATAAAACACAGACATTTCACATATCCCCAGATAGCTCAGGTCTGAGCGCACATTATTAAGTGAATGGCGCTCAGATCCACAAATACAGTTTAATCGCCATGGAGCCAAAGTCTTTACAGTCAGTTTCATACGAATGGGCTCCATGGGATTCCTATCTGGGGTATAACACATTCACATAAAGTCTGGTCCATAGTCCAAAGGCAAGAGGCGGGCAAGCAGCCCCCTCCAAGGACACGTGGCGAGGCCGGTTTCGCCACACTGTGTGCCTGGCGCTGTCAGATATTCCCAGTAACGGTGTTCCTGGCACCGTCAGATATTCCCAGAAACGGTGTGTCTGGCGCTGTCAGATATTCCCAGTAACTGTGTGCCTGGTGCTGTCAGATATTCCCAGTAACGGTGTGTCTAGCGCTGTCAGATATTCCCAGTAACCGTGTGCCTGGCACCGTCAGATATTCCCAGTAACGGTGTGCCTGGCACCGTCAGATATTCCCAGTAACTGTGTGCCTGGCACCGTCAGATATTCCCAGAAACGGTGTGTCTGGCGCTGTCAGATATTCCCAGTAACTGTGTGCCTGGCGCTGTCAGATATTCCCAGTAACTGTGTGCCTGGCACCGTCAGATATTCCCAGAAACGGTGTGTCTGGCGCTGTCAGATATTCCCAGTAACTGTGTGCCTGGTGCTGTCAGATATTCCCAGTAACGGTGTGTCTAGCGCTGTCAGATATTCCCAGTAACGGTGTGTCTGGCGCTGTCAGATATTCCCAGAAACGGTGTGTCTGGCGCTGTCAGATATTCCCAGTAACTGTGTCTGGCGCTGTCAGATATTCCCAGTAACTGTGTGCCTGGCGCTGACAGATATTCCCAGTAACGTTTAGCGCTGTCAGATATTCCCAGTAACGGTGTGTCTAGCGCTGTCAGATTTTCCCAGTAATGGTGTGCCTGGCGCTGTCAGATATTCCCAGTAACGGTGTGCCTGGCGCTGTCAGATATTCCCAGTAACGTCTAGCGCTGTCAGATATTCCCAGTAACGGTGTGCCTGGCGCTGTCAGATATTCCCAGTAACGTCTAGCGCTGTCAGATATTCCCAGTAACGTTGTGCCTGGCGCTGTCAGATATTCCCAGTAACGTCTAGCGCTGTCAGATATTCCCAGTAACAGTGTGTCTGGCGCTGTCATTTATTCCCAGTAACGGTGTGTCTGGCGCTGTCAGATATTCCGAGTAACGGTGTGTCTAGCCATGTCAGATATTCCCAGTAACTGTGTTTTCCTGCTTGGATTTTTTTTCCCCCTGAATTATATAATTGTCAACTCGCCATATTTTGCAAACAGCGCTGACATCACATCCATGACTCTCTTGCCAACCACCCACCTTCCATGTCAGCAATAATGTGCATACTGTGTTCTGATATACCCCCTCTCTAAGCCACACCATGGGTAAAACTTGGAGATGTACTATTTAGTGGAGAAACCCCCATACTTTAAATTATACCTAATTAAAAGGTAAATAACAAAATTAAGGCTAAAATAACCAATCTGACTGATGATGTATTGTAACATTTTAAACAATATAAGTAGCAAAGTTAACAGCATAAAGCTACCCTAAATAATCATTCTACTTATCTGATTAAATTCAAAATGAATTCTCACATGTTAACTGGTTAAACCTTAGTAATATCAGCATCTTTATTTGTATAGTGTTCATTTTTAGTAAAAGGTTTACTCCGATCTTCACTAACTGACTTGAGTTGTGTGTGTCTAGTAATAAAATAATACTGTATTTCACACATCCAGCTTTCCTTATTTGATGGAAGAATTAGGTCCGTTATAAAACATGACAGAGTGCATGGCATGTTGGACTGTTCAATGAAACTCTAACATTGAATAATATTTATACTTTTCATAGAGAAGCATTGATTATAATACCTTTTGAGAAGCTGTAGTGAGTTTGTTATCATTGTGCTGTGTGTGTGATCATGTCAAACATGAAGACCTTGGGAAATTGAAAAGAGGGGCCATAGAGGGGGTGTTTTGTCATCACCAATGACAAGTACACCCCCTCTCGAGGGTGAGCATGTTGGTTCAATACTCTTGAAGGGTGCAGTGTGTGTGATGGGTGCAGTGTGTGCAGGGCCGGTGCAAAGAATCTTGGGTACATAGGCGAAGATGCATTTTTCCTCCCCCCCAAAAACATCTTCACCCATGTGCCTCTTAACCTCCCTTTTGTGTTTCTTATCCCGTCTTTTAAATATCTGACTCCCTTTAGTGTATTTTATCTCCTAT
Organism: Pelobates cultripes; assembly: GCA_933207985.1. Classification (NCBI taxonomy): domain Eukaryota; kingdom Metazoa; phylum Chordata; class Amphibia; order Anura; family Pelobatidae; genus Pelobates; species Pelobates cultripes. The sequence goes on from OW240919.1 coordinate 10,979,338, forward strand.
TTTTGCCTTTGTGTGTCTCCTATCTCTCCTCTTTGTATGACTCTTACATCCTCCCACATTGTGTGGCTTACTCCTCCCAGCCCCTTTGTGTGACTCCTTTTCTCCCAGCCCCTGTGTCTTTTATTCTTCCCAGCTCCTTTGTGTGTGTCTCTTTCCTTCTCAAGCCCCGCTGTGTGTTTCTTTCAGATCCAGCCCCTCTCCCCATCCCCAGCCCCTCTCCCTTCTCTGACCCTTAGTGTTCCTCTCCCCTCCCCCCTCTGTTCCCTGTCGCTTAGTGTTCCTCTCCCTCCGTCTTTTTCCTGTACCTTAGGCTATCTCTCCCCTCCTCTCCCTGTCCCTTGGTGCGCCACCCACCCCTGGTGTGCCTCCTACCTTTCTTGTAGCGTGGCTGAGCGGAGCGAATCCCGGTACAGTGAGCTTTTCCTGTCAGTCCTGTCAGGTACAGGAAACAGAAGCTCCTGTACCACGGTACACTCCGCTTGGCCACGCTACAGTCAGGGGGTGTATAAACACTGACAGTCACACACACTCAATGACAAACACACAGACATCTCTGACAGCCAGACTCACTTATCTGACACACTCATTCATTGCCAGACACTCACACGCACACTGACAGACACACGCACACTGACAGACTCATTGACAAACACACACACACACACAAACTCACAGACACTGACAGACACACGTACTCACATGCACATACTGACAGACACACACACACACACTCATACACACTGACAGACAGACATACTCACACACCCACTGACAGACAACACTCACTCACACACACACTGTCGCGAGATCAGAGTGTACTCATGGTAACACACTGACAGACAACACTCACTCACACACACACACTGACAGAACCACACACACACACACAAACTCACATAATCACACACACACGGACAGACACACTCACTCACTCATACACACACTCACATGCACAGACACACTGACAGACACACACACTCACATGCACACACACTCACAGTAATTAATAATCTAAATTAAATAAAAATTTCCCACCCAGCCTCCCTATCTGGAGAGCTGGCGTGCGTCTCTCATTGGTGGTCCAGTGGGGCTGCTGGGAGGCGTGCGGCTGAATTGGATTCCGAGGTGGCGAAGGAGCTCTGATCTCTCTGATCTGCTCCCTCGCAGGCTGTTTACTGATGCCGCGGGAGCCGGAATATGACGTCATCAGTAAACAGCCTGTGAGGGAGCAGATCAGAGAGATCACAGCTCCCTCGCCACCTCGGAATCCAATTCAGCCGCACGCCGCGCTGGGGATCCAGAAGGTGACCTGGCAGGAGGGAGCACTTCCCTCCTGCCGGTCACTGGAATTTTGCGCCCCCAGAGCCGGTGCGCCCTAAGGCTGCCGCCTGTGCCGCCTTATGGACGTGCCGGCCCTGAGTGTGTGTGATGGGTGCAGTGTGTGTGTGAGAGGTGCACTGTGTGTGAAGGCTCCAGTGTGTATGAAAGCTGCAGTGTGTGTCTGTGTAAAGCGTGCAGTGTGTGTGGATGAAGGGTGCAGTGTGTGAGCAGTGCAGTGTGTGAAGAGTGTAGTTAGTGTGTTTGGTGTGCAGTGGTGGGAAGAGGAGTGCAGTGTGTGTGTGTACGGTGCAGTGAGTGTGAGGTTGCAGTGTGTGAGGAGTGTAGTTTATGAAGACTAGTTAGTATGTGTGTGAGAGGTGCAGTGTGTGTGTGAGGACTGCAGTTTGAGGCTGTGTGTGATAGGTGCATGTATGTGTGTGAAGGGGGCAGTGTGTGTGTGTGTGTGAACGGTGCATTGTGTGTGTGTGTGTGTGTGTGTGTTTGATGTGCAGTTGTGGGAAGGGGAGTGCAGTGTGTGTATGTCTGTGTGAAGAGTGCAGTGTGTGTGTGTGTGTGAGAAGGGTGTAGTGTGTGAAGGCTTTAGTTAGAATGTGTGTGAGAGGTGCAGTGTGTATGAAGGGTGCAGTGTGAGGCTGTGTATGAAGGTTGCAGTGTGTCAGGTGTGAAGGGTGTAGTTAGTGTGTATGTGTTTTGTGTGCAGTGGGGGGAAGATTATTTAAAAAATAATCTATACTTATATCCCCCCTCCCTTACCTTTGCTTGGGAGGAGGGGCGTAGGGGTGAATCCCTGGTGGTCGTAGTGGTGAGGTGAACTCCTGGAGTTCACTGTCGCGAGATCAGAGTGTTGTCATGGTAACAGTGGCAACGCTCCTACCTCACAAGAGGAACCTGGTGGAGCTGCAAGATAGCGCTCTCCTGGGTCCTCCGCGCTCTTCCTCCCTACCCCGTCGGCTTTCCAGTAAAGTGCCTGTGGGCCGGTGAGTGAGATCTTTGATCTCCCCACCTGCCCATTAAGGCACACAGCAGGGCCGGCTCTCGGATAGTGCTCACTCTGCATGGGCCGAAGGGGAGATCCTGTGAATCTGCACTATATCCTTAGGCGGGAATCATTCCACCCCAGGGCCGGCGCTCGGATAGTGCTCGCTCTGCATGGGCCGAAGGGGAGATCCTGTGAATCTGCACTGCACTATATCCTTAGGTGGGAATCATTCCACCCCAGGGCCGGCGCTCGGATAGTGCTCGCTCTGCATGGGCCGAAGGGGAGATCCTGTGAATCTGCACTGCACTATATCCTTAGGCGGGAATCATTCCACCCAAGCACATAAGTTGCAGCTGCATTGAAGCTCCATAAAAGTGTGAGTGCACATTTTTATCTTATTTATACCAACAACAGTTTTAATATACTACACTATTATTTTCCTCTGTTCTTTTCTTGTTGTTGCATATATTGAATATTGTGTAAGTCAAATTCTTCTTTGTGTTTTTGTCTTAGGAGAGCTTTGTGTGGGTAGAATGCCCCCCGTCAAGGAACAGGAGGCGGTTAGCCGTCTAATGGCTTTCTTGAAGGAGTGGGACAGTGGCAATAAAGTCGTTAGAAAACGTATCATGAAAGATTTCATCTCCTTCAATAAGGGGAAGACAGGACCGGAGCTGGAGCAGGAATTCTCCCAAGGCAGCAGTTTGTTCTTGGCGAGGTTAACGACATGGCTTAAACTGTCGTATCCTTTTTCTTATTATTATTGGCATGGATATAATGCCAACATAGTGTGCAACGTTTTACAGTTGCAGAACTGGAATATGTAACAGCAAAAAATTCACAGACAAAATAACATTGACAAATACAATAGTGAAATGTGTCCTTCTCGAACAAGCTTACAAGTTTGATCATATTCATCCGATATCCGTGGTGTAAAGTCCCAATATGTCAGCAGATCCGCTTCACCCGCATATCTAGTAGTATAACAATAAATGTAACATTGGCTTTAACTGTAACAGGACTCAAATTCCCATGAGTCTGCCAATCTGATCTAAACCTTCTGTTTTAATGTGCTCGCATATGTAACATGGGGAGTTAAGAAACCCCTATGTCCCTACTCCATCCCCTCCAGTCTTTATCAGAAGTAAATGTCCTATTAAATGTCCATTACTTTTTCAAAGAACATAATGCAGTGAAGAAGAGGAAAGAGATCTACCTGCTACTAACCCTAGACTTCATTATGCCTATATATGTCCCTGTGCTGCTAGATTTGGTATATAAAACATATAAAAATATTTACCCCCTCATTCCCCAGACAAACTAAAACATGTCTACTTCTTTCCCCTCTTTCTGCATTCCACGTCTTATTTATAGGGAAGAGAGATCTTGCTGTTTGCAGGGGACCTCAGTCAATAAAAGAGACGAGGATGAAAGGTCGGCAGTATCACAGATAGAGAAAGAACCTTTGATGTCAGAGGTAGATAAGGGGAGGTAGAGAAGAACTCCGTGCCATGGGGGTAGAAATGGATCTGTGCCATTTAAGATAGACAAGAAATCTACAATATCAGAAATAGATGAACTGTCTCTTTAAAACAGTGCGTTACTGAATAAAGCAAGGATGTCCATCAGGGTCATGGCTGGTTACTGAATAAAGCAAGGATGTCCATCAGGATCATGGCTGGTTACTGAATAAAGCAAGGATGTCCATGCTTGCGTATCTGCCCTCTGCCAAATTAAAGAAATAATGCGTGCACACTCCTAAAGTAATTTACACCAGACACAGGTTTCGGGTTAATGAAAAACTGAATAAAGCAAGGATGTCCATCTGGGTCATGGCTGGTTACTGAATAAAGCAAGGATGTCCATCTGGGTCATGGCTGGTTACTGAATAAAGCAAGGATGTCCATCAGGGTCATGGCTGGTTACTGAATAAAGCAAGGATGTCCATCAGGGTCATGGCTGTGCAGAACTATAACTCACATTAACCTTTTACAGCTTTTAGTTCTACAAAGGGGGACGAGGTACCAGGGCATTGTTAGATTCCAGAAACACACGGCGCTTGTTCCCAAGGGATATGTTGTTGACCCTTACACTAACAGAGTGGTGGGAGTTTGTTATGACATATGCAGACTTTTCTGTCATGTCCCCTTCTCTCTTCTCCCATAAACAGAGTGCTGCTGATGGTCTCTGGAATCCCAATGAAAGCTTAAATCAAACACATGCTGTACAGACAGGCCTTCAAGTGATCCCACCACACTATCTAACTAATAGAGGGGTGTTTCATTCCCAGCACCCCTTTCTAAAAGTAATCTTGGGGACTACACACTCCCCCCGAGAAGTCTTAACATTATACTACTGATCTTACTTTTTATAATAGGTAGCTGTTTTGGGAAGTAACTGCTGGATGTAAAATTGAAAAAAACCAAAAAAAACCCATAATATTAATATCCTCCTGCTTTCTGCAAAACTGTAGAGACCCAGGGCTTAGAATCTCACATTCAGGGCTTCAGTCCCTAAAGCCCCCTCTTGGTAAAACCTATGAGGAGGGATGGTACCTTTATTACCAAACTTGATGGAAACATACAGATATCTGAGACGTGAGAGCTTACATCGTTTTCAGTAAAGTTGTGCACATACAGCATTGTAATGGTTTTATTCCTTGACTTGTTTTTCAGTTATATGTTTGGGACATGTCTTAGTGAGATTCTTCAGTCTATCTCTGTATTTTTGTCAGCAACCTGCAGGTAAAGCAAAACAATTCAATTACATGACAATTCTTAACTCTACCCATTTTATCTGACATCTGACTACTTTATCACAATGTTACACCCTCGGCCTTACTATTTGCCACAAATAATAATGTCACTTGTGTGTAGATTTAGGGGGGTCCCTCCACCCATCCTATCTAGCCAACTGACTAATGGAAAGTAAGAATTGTTGCCATTACAGCCAGTGGCGTATTTTGAATTTGTGCTACCCTAGGCATGACGAAACTTGTGCACCCCCCATCTAAATTTGCTCTGCCCCTTCCTGTCAAGGCTGCACTTCTTCCTGTTTAAGACCAACACGCAGTTTGACTGACCTACACCCACTGGCACACTCACTCACTGGCAGACACTCTCAGATGCACATACAGTGACATACATTCACTGACAGACGCACATTCACTCACTAATAGACGCATGCTGACAAACACAAGCACTGATTCTTAGATACACACTCGCTCACAGACATACACCGACAGTCACACAAACATTCACTAACAAACACACTCATTAACTAACAGACATACACTGACAGACACACACACATTCACTAACAGACACACTCATTTACTAACAAACATACATTGACAGACACACACACACATTCACTAACAGACACACTCATTTACTAACAGACATACACTGACAGACACACACATATAGCGCCCTCTATTAATTACAATTGCCCAACTTCTATGCCCTTGGGTGGCAAAAAGCAACAAGATAAAATAATTTAGGAAAGAGGCAGCACTGATTTCTTGCACGGCATATTAATAACTTGCCACAATTTCGATGCTATATGGAAGGCACGTTTTGTGCCATGATGGTTTGCCCCCCCAAGACCGAGCTTCCTTACATTTTATACAAAACTAACTAGTATTACATCCCACAATGTTAATTTTGGGAAGGAGAGAAAATGCATTGTACAAGGACATATCATACAAACTTTCACATCTCATCTTTATTCATCATCCTGTCAGCAATCGCTACAAGGTAGAATTTGTGGAATTTGGAGGCATCTTGATTCTGTTAGAAATTCTGGGCATCAAACTAGTGAAGGAACAACAAAAAGTGGAAGCTCTGAAACTCCTTCAGACGTTGGCTGCTACAGGAAGGAAATACAAAGAACTGGTGTGTGAAAGCTACGGTTAGTATGATGGAGTCTGTCATGTTCTGGGAGTCACAGCTCTGAAGAAATGAATATGGAGGGCTAGTGCAGTCATAGCTAACATTGCACTGCTCTGCATCTCCCATAATGCCAAAAAGACCATATACTCATGGCAACCACTGGGGGTTTTGTATAAACATTTTAAAAAAGGCTGCATTTGTTAAAACATGCATTTTTTTTATAATCAAAATGATACAGTATCACTGGGGAGGCTATTAGTTGAATAGGCATATTTAAGCTGACCTCACATTTATAGAAGTGGTTATGGTGGTAGGTATCTACAAGTGCAGCATTTCTGCTTGATAGAAAAATGATGAAAGAAATGCACTTTCAGATGGATGGAGCTATCAAATGCTCCACTTCTAGGAACGTGAGCGATACGATCCCCACTTAAGAATGCTTGATTCCAATTGGTAGTCCATGGTTTATGAAATAGAAACGCATAATGACTATATAGTGTACTAATATTTTGTAAGATAATACTTACCTCTTAATGCATATACCGGGGCGGCATATAGATATATGAAAAACAAACAAAAAAATTGTGCAGTTTTGTGTGACAAGCATAAAGTGGTTTCAAAGTGAGTAGATAAAAACTCACATTTAAAGGAGCCTTTTAAAGAGATAAAGGCTCCAAACCTGCAGATCTCTAAAAGCTTAAGGTGGAAGTAATACCTTCTTTAATGATGGTATGATAAAACACTGGCAGAAGTTGATGTCAAATGAAATACAAAAAAGAGAGCAATATGATGCAATATTGTTTGGTATAAAAACACTTAAAACAAATATCCCCCCAAAATTCCTGCTCAGCTTAGTTAGTAGCCCATAAATGGCTGGCTCCAAGTTTGTAGATATAGGGTGACAATGATCTCTTTGGGACCCGGGGTGCAGTTTCCGGGTAGGAATCACTAGTAAGTGTTGATTTCAGCAAAGATTTATTAACAAATAATTAAAAGGTTATTATTGAAAAATAGTAACAACTATATCAAATAAATAAAATCAATAATAAACACTGGAATCCTCCCTCCGTGACGCGCTTCATCTGTCCACCAGACTTTCTCAATCGGTATCCTGCTTGTCCCGGGTTCCCCCTCTTGTAGGGGATTGAATTAATTAACCCACCAATCTGGGCACTTCTTTGGGGGGCTTGGCTGTGAGGTCATGTTCTGGAAGTGACGTCTTATCATCCATATCACTTCCGAGTGTCTTTTTCCACCTCTACAACCAGTAGGACGTATTGGGAAGGGTCTCGCAGCATCACGTCCGGAAGTTTGGAAAATTTGTTATTTTTTCAGTCGGACTGAATGGTCAATTCGAGTTTCATTTAAACTACTACTCCCAAAGTGAGGTACATTTGATCGCCAAATGTACATTCATTTTAACTAAATTTTTTATTTGATTTTTTTTGGACTTTGTGCAAATAACAGATAATTTATTATATATATATATATATATATATATATATATATATATATATCTATATATATATATATGATGTGGAAATCAATCAATCAATAAATTGATTATCTTGCGTATTTGCCCCCGGCCAAATTAAAGAAATAGTGCGTGCACGCTCCTAAAGTAAGTCACACCAGACACAGGTTTCGGGTTAATGAAAAACTTGAGGAATGTTTATTCTGGGGGGACGGCATGTCCCTTATAAAGCAAAATTACATCATGTGCATTGTCAGAGATAACATAAAATAATACATCAATAATTGGTTAGGTGTTAAGTGGTTCATTTAGTGCTCTTCCTACCGCGTGTCTCCCCCAGATTCCAGCGCCATCTTGTTAATGAGGGTGTTAGTCGATGTTTTAAAGGGGAAACTCCATAGCGGCCATTTTAGGAAATCACATAGAAAGTTGAATAATGCTGATTATAGTTATGTTGAGTAAATAGGCATTTTACTAACATGGATTGGGTTAATATTTTTGTCCACAACAATAAATATATATATATATTATATCATTTAAATGACCAAAACTCATAATTTAGTCCTAATAGTCCCATGTACATTCACATAAACAAGAAAATAGAGTTGTGGAAAAAAAGTAAAACCATACAGTTATACAGTTTGTTTATAAACTAATAAAAAATATCTAAATACACAATTTTTACATTTAAATTAAAATAGATTTTTTAAAAATAAAATGAGATACAATTAGACTTAACAATTTTCTTTAAAAGGACTAATCGGACCTCAAAACACAAGTGATGAGTACAAAAACCCATAAACCTAATACACAATCATTGAAAATATAAAAAAAACCATGTAAAATACAGAAGTTATACTTGGAAAGTGGTTTGGTGCATATATATATTGACAATTAAATAATGAAGGTGTATACACCTCCTATTGTATTGGCTATGGTGTTTGTCATTTTACTCATGTTATCGACTCATTTCATCGACCTTGAATAGATGGAATCTGGTTGACTTTGATGCGTATTGAATCTGTGACTCTAAAGCCAAAAGGATTTTTTTCTGTTTTTGTTTTTTGTTGTGTTTTTTGCAGGTTTGCTAATATGATTGATACTTTTGGATCATTCAGATAAAATATGGTATTAAAATGGTATTATAATATTAATGCACTCTACACAACTCATTCAGATAAAATATGGTATTAAAATGGTATTATAATATTAATGCACTCTACACAACTCATTCAGATAAAATATGGTATTAAAATGGTATTATAATATTAATGCACTCTACACAACCAGGTCTTTGTAGAGGCAACGTGTGGATAACCCGGGATATGATGGAGTAAATAATACAAAAGAGTTGTGTGTTTCCCTAGGGGTGCGAGCGGTCGCAGAGTGCCTGGCTAAGGCCAGATCAGAAGAAACACAGGAACAGGCCCAGGTGCTGCTTGAAACATTGGCTCAAGGAAACCCTAAATACCAGACCCAAGTGTACAAAGGATTGATTGCTCTCCTGCCTTGTGCATCCCCAAAAGCTCAGCAGTTAGCTCTTCGGGCCCTTCGACCTGTTCAGGTGAGGAATGGCTGATGTAATGGACAAACAGATTGAACTGTGGTTTCATTTTACAATACGTTAAACTGAAGGGGTGCAGTGAGGATTGTTATGAGGGAGACATGACTGCAACAACAAAGTTATATGCAGGTTGGCAGCCATCTAAAAATATGCCATCCCTTTGCCTGTTTACTGGATAAGTATTGGCAATAGAGCCACTAGCATACAGGATTGTGGGACGCAGCATCATAGTACAATTATTTTGATGATTAAGAACCACAGGGGGTGCGCTGAGAAAGCTATTTACATAATAATCCAAGAGAGAGGCAACAGACAGGAAGCCTTTTCTAGCCCTCCTAGAACAAGTGCCATCATCATTGATGGCAAAGGAGTGCTGGGAAACAGAGTGTGCATGTCCAGTGCATTCAGAGATCTCTGAACATCAGCCAACATCATGTTGTGCAGGGCATACTGATGGAGGTTGTAGATATATAAGATTTCTCAAGACTCTAGCAGCCTCCATATTTTAAAGGGGACGCCAAAATAACTTTAGCTTAATTAAGCCGTTTTGGTGAATATAACATGTCTCTGCAGTCTCACAGCTCAATTCGCTGCCATTTAGGAGTTGGTTCACTTTGTTTATGCAGCCCTAGTCACACCTCCCTGCATGTGACTTACACAGCCTTCCTAAACACTTCCTGTAAAGTGAGATGTAATGTTTAGGCTTCCTTTAATGCACAGCCTATTTAATTTAGCATTGCTCTGGTAATAGCCTTCTACACCCAGCAAGAGCTTCCTGTGTGCGATTAAAGTACAATTTATAGAGCATGAGATAAAAACCTCTAAAGCAGGTTAACATTAGATAGAAATGCAGGCTGTGTCAGTCACAGGCAGTGGAGGTGTGGCTAGGGTTGCATAAACAGAAACAAATGTGATTTACTCATAAATGGCAGAGAATTGAGCACTGAGGCTGCAGGGGTATGAGCTATACACCAAAACTGCTTCATTAAGCTAAAGTTGTTTTAATGCCTTTAGTATCCCTTTAAACCCATATTCGAAAACTGTGCAAGTAGGACCATCCATTCAGAGAACTGCAAGCTTTGTGGAGAAATGAAAGGCAATTTTTTTTACTTGCCCCTCATGCTAAAACTTTACATCTTTCCATTTGTTAGTAGGTCCGTTTTAAAGAAACCCACATATTAATAAGCCATATATATATGATGCATAACAGTGAACCGCATATTATGGAAACGTAATTCCATTGAGGGGTTGTGGAAATGTAATAATACTGTATAATAAACCAAGAGACAAGTGGTTTATAAATGTCTCCAGGGCATATCAGGATAACGTAGTGATATAAGTCCAGAAAAATAGTGGTTCTAGTAGCCTTAAATTAGGTGTACAATAACAGTATATTTTATGCTCATTAAAGAAATATTGCCTTATGACACAGTCTGACGTTGATTCCTCCAGATGATTGTGACTGAGGCCCATCCCAGCATCGTCAACCCTCTCCTGGCTGTGCTCCGAACTATGCATTTGGAAATACAGAATGAGGGTGAGTTAAATAGTTCAGATATAATGGCACTAATGGCTATTTTATATATCTTAGTGGTATTTTCCTCGTTATGTGTAGCAGGTTAATCACTGTAGGATTTATTGTAGAATTGCATTACCTATGAAAGGCCATACAAAATGTCAGAACTGTCCACTGTTATGTAATTAACACCAGAAATGGGACAATAAATCAACCTGGGGAGAGATAAACTGCAGGCTTATATAGAATCAAGACAAAACAATATATAGTAAAAAAAACAAAGCACCACAATTTTCACTGCAGTACAGTTAAATTGCCCATTTCTGTTATATACCTTGTGCAGTAGCTCAGTATAGGTAGGGCCAGATTAAGAGCCCAGTGGGCCTGGTGCTGACAATTATGAGGGCCTAAGTCCAGAATCTTATCGACCAAAAACACTAAAACAGTCATACCTCTCAAGCGTTATGTATCTGGTGGAGATGTTGCCGGAGGAAAACTCATAGGATGCAGCTATAAAAAAAAAAAAACTCAGATTCTCTTATAATATGCTAATCTCTCTCTAATTCATGCTTTAATCTTTCAAGTAAATCCATACCCCCTAACAGCAGTGTCCAGTGAAGCAGGAAGTCAATGGGCGTTGTAAAAGGGTGGGCCACCAACGCAGATCATGTAACCAGAACTTCCGAAAGGGACGAACATGTCCTAAAAGAAGGCATGCCTGCCAGAAAAATTGGAAGACTAGTCTGGCATGAATGCATGTCAGTCTGCTTGCCAATCATGCATGCTGGCCAAAAGTACCCTGAGCTTGGCATAAATGCGTCTAAAGATTCGTTCGCACCATGCTTTCTAATGACTGTCCCCTAGCACTCACATGTCCACTTGTCTCCTTACCTTCTTACTAGAAGGCAGAAGCTCGTGGTAAACAGTCTGAGACAGAGAAAAGGTGGATGTAGTGAGTGTAGAAGAAAGGGAACATGCCACAGTGTTAGAGAAACCAAAGTCAGCATTACCTTAACTAATTTAATTTCAGCTAGTCCACACAAGTTTTGTTTCCAAATATCCCTCTTAAGTTTCCATACTTAAGCAAGAGATTGTGAAGAGTAGTTAGGGTTGCCACAGGCCTTACTAATTTGCATAACTAATTATGTATGAGTGACATCACATGATGTAAATCACAAGGAGTGATACTTACAGTTTGATTCTGCTGTATAGATGCATTGCTCCCAGTTTCTCTCTGTCCCCATGTCACCTTGTGTCCCCTAGTGTCTGTATCCCCATGTCTCCCAGTGTCCCCATGTCACTACGGGACACAGACACTTGGGGACACTGAGACTCAGTGGCGTATACACGATCCATGGGGCCCCGGTGCAGAAATTGATCCGTGGGGGCTACCCCCCGGCACTTACTCTGTGCGGGCCGGGGCCGCAACACATGGAGATACACATACACTTATAGGACCACTATAGGCACTCCGATCACTTTAGCTTAATGAAGGGTCTGAGTGCCAGGTCCCTCTAGTTTTAACCCTGCAGCTGAAAACCTAGAAGTTTCTGCTATGTTTCACTGGGGGCTAATCCAGCCTCTAGTAGCTGTCTCACTGACAGCCGCTAGAGGCGCTTCCACAATTCTCACTGTGAAAAGCACAGTGAGAAGACGCTGGACGTCCATAGGAAAGCATTGAGTAATGCTTTCCTATGGGCGGTTTAAATGCGCGTGCGGCACTTGCCGCGCATGCGCACTCGGAGCTGAGAGGCGGATTGGGGCAGAGAGATCCCCAGGGCCAAGGGAGCCCGGCGCTAGAGAAAGGTAAGTGCTGAAGGGGTTTTAACCACACACACACACACACTCTCACAAACAGACGCATACACACTAGCTAACAGACACACACATTTACTGACAGACACACACTCAGTGACAGACAGACAAACATACACACTCACTTACAAAACATACACACTCACTGACACACACTCACTAACAGAAACCAAACAGACGGCGAGGGAGCACTGATCCTCCTGTTCAGCTCCCTGTTCAAGTTCAACCTTTAAACACCTCTTTTTATGTTGATTTAAAAAAAAGGTGAAAAACACAATTCAAGGCAGTGACCAATTTTGACACTAATGGGGAAAAATCCATCCATGACTCTTTTAGTTGCAATCAAATTTCTCCCTTTGATCAGTCATGTTTTCATCTGTGACATGAATGCTTGGAGCCATAGCCATAGCTGTCCATTAAATTTGTCTTTCTGTTTGGGTCAACAAAACCTGGACCTTCTGCTGCCAGCATTAAAGGATCACTGTACTGGGTCAGTTAATTCAGTCTGCCAAATCTTTCAGCGAATGAGGACACTGCCTCATGGCAACATATCTGTTGGGTGTAGACAGTCTCTGAGAACATAAGGAAAAAGGACAGATAATGGTTAGCAAAACTAGATTTATGTGCATAAAATTTTATTAAACCACTAAAAATATACTTGCACTAATACCCAATAAATATTTATTTCCAAGAAATACCAGTTTGTTACTAGCAAGTCCTTGTATACAGTCTATTAATATATGTGTTACTGTTTCAATTACAAAATTCACTAATTCTACTTGGAAGATTGCTAGACAATTGTATCGAACTCTATTTTCATATAGATTGCATCTTACATTAACACCACAAGAGGGCGCTAATACCATCCTAAAAGTGTCTAATCATAGAGAAACCATAGCTAGTAGATTGGCTAATGCACCCTAAAACTCTTGTAGTGCCATCTAATGTTTCTGTTAAATGCATATTTACAAGCGAGTCCCCCACATTAAATGGTACATACAGAGACTAGGAGAGAGAAAGATGTACTTATGGCATCTCATGCTAAAAACAATATCCTCTTATTTCCAATGGGAAGAAAATACATAGTGTAGAGCTAATCTCCTGCCACCTTCCCAATGTTCTTTAAACTGGACAAAAACTTTCTTCCCATTCCAGGTCCCCACTTTACTAAGAATCATGTTGCCAGCAGTAACTTTGAAACAATATTGAAGTAGCGAGCAAGCAGGAGAAAAGTAGGAATAAGTAAATTATCCTAATAGAGTGAGTTTCCCCCTCTGAAGAGCCGGAGTGGCGAAACACGCGTCAGGAGCTCTTACCTGGTGTTATCCTTCACTCACTGTACCATCAGTGCATATCACCGTACCCCGTTTGTAATAGTAATAGGCCTACGACTACGGCAGAACTTGGCTCATTGCACTGATCGTGAGCCAGCACGACAATCCCTTTAGGTGGTTCCCAGTTAACCTTACCAACAGGGTGGGAGGTAATACCAGACTTCGGTACCAAGTATCAGGAGGGGATTAGGCTTTGCATTAAGGGGTGCCCTCGAAGGCACGAGAGGCTAGGGATGCAAGTGACAGGCAAACAGCTCCCCCTGCCTTTCCCAATCTATACTCAGACTGTATCCCTCTCTCTCTCCCTCTACCCCCTTTACTATAGATCGGACCGAGTGTCTGCTAAATTACAGGCCACTTAGGCATTTTCACTGAAAAAGTAATTACAGTTACAGGCAGGACTTTATTTCTCTACTAAAGCTTGTGAGTGACAATTTATCCTGACAGTTACTTACCCTCCCGATAAACTGACTCTGTCATTCAGCTGCAGCAACGCTATTCGGGTTTTAGGAATTTTCTCCGTACGTTCTTACTAACAGACAAATAGATCGCAGTCTGCATGGTTGAACGAACAAAACTCTGGATATTTGTATTAATCGCAAGAGCTCAATTAGACACTTTGTTGCAATCATATATCTTTCAACAGTGTAGCAACAACGGTCTGTCAGTTTGTGCTCTAACCACGCTCAGCGATTAACACTCTAATCACCATTTACTGTCTCAGTGGCATATTGCTCTAACCATAGGAGATTTAAAAGCTCGTATATAGGTTACTCAGCATAGAAATCCTTTCCTACCTTCAAGAGTTTATCTAAAGGGACATTGAGTTGGTCACAAAAGTAACTATAACTTTCAGTAAAAGTAAACTTAGGTTGTGAATATAATAATTGAACACTTGTTACACTGCTGTACAGCATGAAATTCTCCAACAAACTTCAGCAAGTATTGTTTATCTTATTTAATAGCTTTGAGTATCCACAGCATTTGAATCATACAGTGATACCAAACTGTATTACTGTTAGGAGCACAGAACTGTTGGCAATAATACATTTACTGTACAGCATTGTAGCCCATAGCTGCCGTGTTTAACACATTAAGTTTGGTGGGTTACCTTACTAACCATTATTTTCTTTTACATTAGTTCCATATTAAAAGCTAAGTTTTATTATCTTGGGAAATTGGGAATGAGTTACTATATTCTTCCCATTCTGTTTCTCTCCTGAGAGAGGGAAACTCACTCTATTAGGATAATTTACTTATTCCTACTTTTCTCCTGCTTGCTCTCTACTTTTGTATTTTTGGTGAAGAAATTCACTAGGGGTTAACCCCCACTTAGGAGAAATTTATTAAAACATCCCCCCTTTCCCCTTGTTTTTAATATTGAAGTAGCCACGCGATGGTTTCCTCACGCACATGGTTGTACATGTGAACAGAAAGAGGGCATTTTACCCTCCATAGAATAACAGAAAATGGAAGCCATTCAACAGAGAATCATTTAACTCTTTGTTTAGAGAGCCATATATACACATTTCTGCACAGGGATACGAAAATATAGACCATTATACATGTTACATATATGTACGCACACGTGTAAAGAAAGATTAAATAATACAACACAGACACCTTTATGCAGGGATACACATACATACTCCCTAATGGACCTAGACATAATTACATACCGAATATGAAAGGGGTTAACAGCCAGAATGCAGCCTAATTTGCATGCAGAATTCCTAGACGTCCCCTGCTCTCCCCCCATCTCCTGTCCCATCCCCTCTGCCAATAAAAAAAGGCAAATAAGGCGAGTTTAATACATTTTATAAAGTGGGCAATATAGGCATATAAGTATATATATATTTACATTTGACAACTGCATGTGTGTGTGTTTCAATTTGTGAGTAAACTGTGATATGTTTCTCTTTCTCTGATCTTTAAGGTGGACCCAAAGTTTGCATTGATTCAATACAGAGGCTACGGAATTACATGGGACATTTTACTCCTATTACTATACCCTACTGGTGATAGCCTTTTCTTTAAAGGGACACTATAGTCACCAGAATAACTACAGCTTATTGTATTTGTTCTGGTGAGTAGAATCATTCCCTTCAGGCTTTTTGCAGTAAACACTTGGTTTTTTTTCAGAGTAAAGACAGTCTTTACATTACAGCCTAGTGATAACTCCATTGGCCACTCCTCCGATGGCTGCTAGAGGTGCTTCCTGGGGCAGTGCTGCACAGTGTGTCTGACATTTAGTGTCTCCACCCTCTGCATGGAGACACTGAACTTCCCTCATAGAGATACATTGATACAGTTCATCTCTATGAGGAGATGTTGATTGGCCAGGCCTGTGTTTTGCTTCTGCTACCTCTGCCCCTGATCTGCCTCCTTGACAAGCTCAACCAATCCAATGCTATGGGAAA
This sequence comes from Pelobates cultripes, assembly GCA_933207985.1. NCBI lineage: Eukaryota > Metazoa > Chordata > Amphibia > Anura > Pelobatidae > Pelobates > Pelobates cultripes. The sequence continues at coordinate 10,995,671 of OW240919.1, forward strand.
ACATTATGATTGGCTCAACACACCACTTCTGATTATGTCAGCCAAGCAGGCAGATCTGGGGCAGAGCCAGCAGCAGCAGACTGGAATAAAGGTAAGATTTTGCTATATTAAGGTGGGCCAGGGCTGGTATAACACTGTAGGGTCAAGAACACGTTTGTGTTCCTGACCCTCTAGTGTTCCTTTAATATATAGAGACTGATTTTGGGACTTTTTACTATTAACTTGCGATATTCCTGTATAATATCCACTAAGCGCTGATACTATTTTTATAGTGTTGGAACTTGGGAAGGTTTTATTGTATCTAGCTGTTTTATTTTAATTGTTTTTATTTTTTTTATCCACAGAGATTTGAATTTGCACTCTCTTACAGTGTTTATTTAAGATTTCTTTTCTGTAGCCGTTGCAAACCCTCCCTTTCTAACCCCGCCCAGGCTTTCTGTGGCTGTCCAATCACAGAATTCCCAATGCAGCTCAGTGTGAAGTCTTTGCAAGTCTCTGGGAAATTGCTGACTAATGAGTTTCGATCTACTCTTATTTCCAATGAAGGCAGTTAAAAAGTCACAAAAGTCCATCCCCCGCTCCCTGGAATAAGCAGACTCAACCAAAGACAAATTTAATTGTGGCATTTTCTTACATCTCAAAGAAATCAAAAATAATTACCTGCACTGAACTATCTTCCCACACTTTATTGGAAGTTACTCCACTGCTTAAATTAAATCTACCGCTGATGCTCGCAGAGTATGGTTTTAATTGAGGCAATTTTATGGAATGTTACATGTATCTCTATAAAGAGATGCTGTTTGGTACGGCAAATTTGCACATTCTCCCCAGCCTCTCAATGCTTCGTGATTGGCTGAGAAAATGCAGATTGAGTATCTCAGCCAGCTGAGACAGGGTGCACCGGAGGAAATAAGGTAAGTATTAGGGAACACATGGGGTGGGCGGGAGCACCGTAACATGGCTATTACAGAGCCTTGTTAAAATGCTGCCACCCACCCCACTTTTTCAATAATAAAGGGACACTATTGGCACCCAGGTCACTTCAGCTCTCTAGAAGGACTTTGGGGTCGTTAGGCGTCTTTTGGTCGCCTAACTGACGCTGGACATGCTCACGCTATGTATGAGGACATCCAGCGTCACCGGAATCCCCATAGGAATGCATTGAGTTATGCTTTGCTATGGGGAAATCCTAATGCGAGCGCGGCCATTGCCGCGCATGCGCATTAGGTCTCATCTGCGGGCTGACGTCGTTGGGGGAGGAGAGGAGGCGGACCCGAGCCAGCACCAAGGGACATTGGAGCTGGACTCAGGTAAGTAAAAGAAGAGGTTTTTCCTGGCACTATAGTTTCCCTTTAAGGGTTAATAAGATGTAGGGGTTTAAAAAAATACCCCTCTCTGTCTCATTAGAGATTTTTTACCTAAAGCTGAAGACAGCAAGGGGAATTGTTAGTATAGGACCCACCTTAAGAGATTTTGCCTTCACATGGCAGGTGATCTTACACTTAAATAGCCATTGGAGTGATTCTATAAATCTCCAGTTATTTAAATGTGCATAGGGATTTGGGATACTGCGCAAGTAACTTTTTCTTTGTTTTTTAGATAACTGTGTAAGAAATGTACATACATTGAGACAGTTGTTATGGTACTCAGAGTAAACCTTGTAACCGTTACAATAACGCATTACACTATAAGTTGATGTAACCTATAAAACATGGGTTACAGTGTGGGGGGGAAATCTCTGTTAAATATGTTTTAGAAGAGATGTTTGATCCAAGCAATCGAAATGGGGTGATAAAGTAAAGAAGTGAATCTGTGGATGGCCATCTTAGCAAAACAAAAGGTTTTACAGATGTATATAGATGGAAGGTATTTGATGTTTTGTGATAATATGATACATACATTTTCTGTATTTTCTAAAACACTGAGTGAAATATAAAGCATCATTTTAATTTCAGCCCTGCAACTCATCAAGTATCTAATGTGCACCGAGGTCCGTCCAGCTCTTTTAAAAGGATTAGTAGCATCACTGAGACCTTCCCGGAAGGAGAGCGGTAAAGTTAGACCCCAGATCCTAGACGGTATGTATTAGTGCTGGGCAGTAAATGAAGACATTGGTCATTTAGTTGTTCCACATTGCATGGTTTGCTGCACTGCGGGACTGTAAGGCAGGTGTAGCCAGTAGCTCATTCTCTAGATATAGCTATTCACCAGCGGCAGCCCATTGGCAGGGCCGCCATCAGGGGGTGACAACCATGACGGTTGTCACGGGCCCGGTGGCCCTGGGGGGCCCGGCCGCCTGGGCCCCACGTGTATCAGCGGAACTGCCGCCAGTGCATCTGTACCGGGGCCCACACGCTGATTGGGCCCATCAGGGCCACCCAATGGGTCCTATTATCTTCAGGGGCCCGGTCAGCGCTGTAATAGCGCAACCGGGCCCCTTTAAAAAAAAAAAACACAAATGCAGCCGGAAAGCAAGTGCTGCTGGGAGGAAGTGACATTGGTCACTTCCTCCCAGTTTACTCCGTGCGGGAAGGAGGAGAGAAAGGCCCCGAGGAGAGGCAGCCGACTCACATCATCCCCAGCCACCCTCCTGCAACGAAATGGTAAGGCTGAAAATGAGGTGTGTGTGTGTGTATATATATATATGAATGTGTATGTATGTATGTCTGCCAGTGTATGTGTGTATGTATGTATGCCAGAGTATGTATGTATGCCAGAGTATGTATATATGCCAGTGGATGTATGCATGCCAGTGTATGTATGTATGCCAGTGGATGTATGCCAGTGGATGTATGTATGTATGCCAGTGTATGTGTGCATGTATGTATGCCAGTTTATGTATGCCAGTGTATGTATGTATGCATGCCAGGGTATGTATGTATGCCGGTGTATGTATGTATGTATGCCAGTGTATGTATGTATGCCAGTGTATGTGTGTGTGTGTATGCCAGTGTATGTATGTATTCCAGTGTATGTATGTATGTATGCCAGTGTATGTGTGCATGTATGTATGCCAGTGTATGTATGTATGCCAGTGTATGTATGTATGAATGCCAGTGTATGTATGCCAGTGTATGCATGTATGAATGCATGCCAGTGTATGAATGCATGCCAGTGTATGTGTGTATGTATGTATGTCAGTGTATGTATGTCTGCATGTATATGTGTGTGTGTATGTCAGTATCTCCCTATGCATGTGTGTATGTCTGTTTCAGTATTTGTATCTGTTAGTGTGTGTGTATTCCTGTGGGCAGGCTTGAAGGGGAGCCCAGACCTTGAGCTGTGTTAAGGGCCCCAAAATTTCTGATGGCGGCCCTACCCATTGGTAACATATGCCCTGACACAAGCTGACTGAGCCTTATGGGAATTGTACTTTTGCTAACTAGAGAACCATGGGTGATGGAATGTGTAATCCAACAGTCATTGCAGATTGTCTCATCTTGGCTTTGGTCATACTTTCCTGTTTGGGAATAATGCGTGTTTTAGTCTGACAGAAGCTGGCCATTGATGGCATGATCCTAGATAAAGAGACGGGATGGTGTATGTTACATTGTCCCATTAATTCACCATACTCCCAACTCAGTGTAATTACTTCTCTTATCCCCAATCTTCAGGTCTAAACATGATCAACCACTCACATATGAGAACCACTGTTGCAAGTGTTATATGTTTAGATAGATTGTACAATTATTTTAAAATATTAGAACACGTATTGTAAAATCCAGGGGTGGGCAACCTGTAGTACTCCAGATGATGTGGACTATATCTCTCATAATGCTCTTACAGCCATAATGCTGGCAAAGCATCATGGGAGAGGTAGTCCACAACATCTGGAGTGCCAAAGGTTACCTAATCCTGGTATAGTACATATATTTTAGATATATATATATAGTATCTCGCAAAAGTGAGTATACCCCTCACATGTTTGTAAATATTTTATTATATCTTTTCATGTGACAACACTGAAGAAATGACACTCTGCTACAATGTAAAGTAGTAAGTGTACAGCCTGTATAACAGTGTAAATTTGCTGTCTCCTCAAAATAACTCAGCACAGCCATTGATGTCTAAACCGTTGGCAACAAACGTGAGTACACCCCTAAGTGGAAAAGTCCAAATTGGGCCCAAAGTGTCATTATTTTGTGTGGCCATCATTACTCTCTAGCACTGCCTTAATCCTCATGGGCATGGAGTTAACCAGAGCTTCACAGGTTGACACTAGAGTCCTCTTCCACTCCTCCACGACAACATCACGGCGCTGTTGGATGTTAGAGACCTTGCGCTCCCCTACCTTCCATTTGAGGATGCCCCACAGATGCTCAATATGCTGTGTGCAGCGTATGGTCTGAGCACTGATAGGTAGTGATGTCCCGAACGGTTCGCCGAACAGTTTGCCGCGGACTCCAGTCAGCAGACACATTCCAGCCAATCAGCAGCAGACCCTCCCTCCCAGACCCTCCCACCTCCTGGACAGCATCCATTTTGAAGCTGCATTCTTAGTGAGCTGTCCAGGAGGTGGGAGGGTCTGGGAGGGAGGGTCTGCTGCTGATTGGCTGGAATGTGTCTGCTGACTGGAGTCCGCGGCGAACCGTTCGGGACATCACTACTGATAGGCCGACCACCCACCACTTCAACCTCTGCAGCAATGCTGGCAGCACTCCTACGTCTCTTTCCCAAAGAACCTCTGGGTATGACGCTGAGCACATGCACTGATAGTGAGGCATTTTCTCTGTCAGGAAATTTCCCTTGCCATGGACTTTTGGATCAATTTGCAACTCTCTGTATTTCTCATTTTCCCCAAACCATATGGTGAGTTGCCCCAATGAACGAGATAAGACGAAGTAAGGTTCAAAGTGACTTCTGAGCCTTTAATGAGCTGTGTAACAAGTTTTATACAGCAGGAAACAGGGATGGTCGTTACAAGCATTATCCAATCTTAATAAAATCATCTATCTTATTTTCACATCTTTACCTATAGCAAGCTTGCAGGTGTATCTTCATGTTCGGACCTTGCACAAAGCTAAATTTCACTATAACTACACACTTCAGACTAATATGCATGCACACTACGAATTAAAGATATTTACTACTCAGTCCTAAATAACACATTACTATGAAGTTATGATCAAAGCGAGAAAAACAGGAAATAAGGTCGACAGACAGAAACATACAGGATATAACACCTATTACCTGTTACTTGATGTTCTACAGCTCTTAATTGTCTAAGGGTATATTCACTAAGTATTGGATATAGATAAAGTATATTATTGCAAATAGCTGACATGTTAACCAATGTCAAACAGACTGGCCAGCCGGTCATCTGTATCTTAAGCCCTGGGTAAATATAGGCAAAGTGTATCTTACCCAAGATGCACTCAACTTCTTTGGTCGCCCATGGCGAGGCCTGTTCTGAGTGGAACCTGTCCTGTGAAACCGCTGTAAGGTCTTGGCCACCGTGCTGCAGCTCAGTTTCAGGGTCTTGGCAATCTTCTTATAGCCTAGGCCATCTTTATGTAGAGCAACAATTCTTATTTCAGATCCTCAGAGAGTTCTTTGCCATGAGGTGCCATGTTGAACTTTTAGTGACCAGTATGAGAGAGTGTGAGAGTGATAACACCAAATTTAATACACCTGCTCCCCACAGTGGCGGATCCAGAGCCTGATCTCGGGAGGGGCACTTGTAGATTATTTAAAGAAATAATCCAAACACAATAACCAGTGTAGTGGTTATGGTGTCAATAGTGCCGGGACCCCCTCCCAGAGTAAGTAGTCAAACTGTTTAAGAACAGTTTGACAACTTACCTGAGGTCTGCTGGGAAATGGGGCATAGGAGCAGTGGTGTGTGTGAGTGGTGCAATGTGTAAGGGGTGCAATGTGTGTGTGTGAGCAGTGTGTGTGTGTGAAGGTTGTAGTGTGTGTGAGGGCGGCAGTATATGTCAGGGATGCAGTGTATGTGTGGGACAGTATATGTGTGTAACAGTTGCAGTGTGTGTGTGAGTATTGCAGTGTATGTGTGAGTGTGGGCAATGTGTGTGTATGGGGAGCAGTGTGTGTGTGTATCGGGTAGTGTATGTGTGTAGAGTGTGTGTGTATGGGGGGCAGTGTGTGTGTATGGGGGGGCAGTGTGTGTGTATGATAAGGGTAGGGGGGCTTTTTTTATAACATATATTTTTTTATTTCATTTAATATAAATATTCTATGTCCCCCCTCCCTTCTTACCTTTACTGGTGGGGAGGGGGGACATTTCTTAGTCCCTGGTGGTCCAGTGGGGGATTCATTGGTGATCCCAGTGGGGAGAGTGAACTCTAGCCCGCGCTCCAGGGCTAGACTTCACTCTCGCGAGATTTGGAGCGTTGCCGTGGTAACCGCGGCAACGCTCCAAATTTCGCGAGTGGAGGACCCGGAGGAGCTGCAGGCTGAGCTCCCGGGTCCTCTCTCCCTCCCCCGCCGGCTGCCAGCACGGTGCCTGCGGACTGGGGAGGGAGATCTGCGATCTCCCCTCCGGTCCGCAGGCACATTGCAGGGCTGATGCCTGCATGTGCTGGCAGGGGAGAGGGAGACCGTCTGATTTCTCAGGGGGGGGGGCAATTGCCCCGTTGCCCCCCCCCCGGATCCGCCACTGGCTCCCCATTCACACCTGAGACCTTGTAACACTAACAAATCACATGACACTGTGGAGGGAAAATGGCTAATTGAGCCCAATTTGGACATTTCCACTTAGGGGATGTACTCACCTTTGTTTCCAATGCTTTAGACATTAATGACCTTGTGTTGAGTTATTTTGAGGGGACAGCAAATTTACACTGTTCTACTGGGTGTAAACTTACTACTTTACATTGTAGCAGAGTGTCATTTTTTTCAGTGTTGTCACATATTTACAAACATGAAAAGGACTTGGGAATTGTTATAGACAACAAACTATGCAACAATGTGCAATGTCAATCAGCAGTGGCCAAGGCCAGTAAGGTATTGTCATGCATGAAAAAGGGCATTCATTCTCAGGACAAGAATATCATTTTGCCTCTTTATAAATCACTGGTAAGACCCCATATTGAATATGCTGTGCAATTTTGGGCACCTGTTCTAAAGAAGGATATTATGGCACTAGAAAAAGTGCAGAGGCGGGCTACAAAATTAATAAAAGGAATGGAACATATCGGCTATGAAGAAAGGTTAACAAATTTAAACCTATTTAGTTTAGAAAAACGTCGCCTGAGAGGGGATATGATAACATTATACAAATATATTCGGGGCCAATACAAACCATTGTGTGGAAATCTATTCACAAACCGGACTTTACATAGGACACGAGGCCATGCGTTTAGACTGGAAGAAAGAAGATTTCGTCTAAGGCAAAGGAAAGGTTTTTTTACTGTAAGAACAATCAGGATGTGGAATTCTCTGCCTGAAGAAGTGGTTTTATCAGAGTCCATACAGATGTTCAAACGGCTACTAGATGCATACTTGCAAGAACAGAATATTCAAGGATATAATCTTTCAATGTAGGGTAATAACTGCTTGATCCAAGGATAAATCTGACTGCCATTCTGGGGTCAAGAAGGAATTTTTTTCCTAGCACAAATTTGTCCTTCAAACTGGTTTTTTTTGCCTTCTTTTGGATCAACAGCAAAAAAACAAATGTGAGGTAGGCTGAACTTGATGGACGCAAGTCTCTTTTCAGCTATGTAACTATGTAACTATGTGGGGGTATACTCACTTTTGTGAGTATATAGTGGCAAGTGTATCGTAATTGGCAGTCTGATTTATTTCCTATTTTTGGAGTTCTTCAATGTGTGAATACTCCTGCTGATTTCAATAAAATGTTTAAAAAGGGAAAATACAAAACAGAACCAAACTTAACATGTATTGAACTCTAAACAAGTCCCTTGCACAATAATATGTGTTTAATTTGTGTTCTGCTTTTGTTTGTGGGTTTTATTTTAACATACATCCATGCACATCTATACCATCATGATTGCTGCTTTGTGTACCTGCCTATTCCCTTTATCTGTTGGCTGTTGTTAGGCAACTTTTTTGCTGGTGGGTGAATGAGTTTTCTAAATCATAGTTACAACCTCTTCACTATGATTTTATGTTATCTAAATGTAATACTACTAGATTTCTTTTGTTCTCGTGGAAGTTAATTGAAACTTGTTTACAAGTTTGATGATATAAGTATATACAGTAAACATGTATGGAATTCTTTACTACTCTCTTGTTTCTTTGTGTCACAGATCCAAATGTTCCCCAAATGACAGAATCCCTGCCAGTCTTCATACAGCAAGCAGCGGCTGCCAAAGCTATTGGGTATGAATTATTAGGAAAGAAAATCAGAATCCCACAATGAATAATAGAAACATTATAAGTTTATGCCTGTAGCACTGTCTTACATGGCATGTTGGATTGATCTGCTTTAAAAGGTGCCTCTAAACACCATCACAACTTAATTGCATAATGGTAAAGGTGCCAACTTGACTCTGAGAGTGGTTGCTGGCTGCAAGTTAGCTGAAATAAAGGGCATGTGTCAAACCCATACTATCCAGAACTATGCATACAATTACTTTACATTGCTGCTGTGAATAGTTCAGGAGTTCCCGGATCCCTCTGGAGTTCCTTTTCACTACCATTCAAGCCCTGATGCGAGCCAGCTATTTACTCTTTATTCCGCATTGCACCTTTTATGTGTGTGATGTATCTTTCTTTCTACACACAATTTATATATCAAAGCAGGAGCTGTCCATAGAACCTTTCCCCTGAAGACTTTGGTGGGAAATGTGAGCCATTAACTTTCTTGCCACAAGCCACTTGTTCCTAAAACCTTCAGAGCCCTTCAGTCTCCAGTGGTCAGGCAATGTAAGGTGCAGCTAGTGCAATGACCAACCATTAATCTAAAGCTCTTTCGTGGTTTCATATGACCAGAAAGGTTAGGATTAGCACAGCCAATATCCAGGACTCCAGAAACACTGGACCTGGCTGTCCACAGAATCTTATCTCACAAAGTTTTGTCACAGGGCAACTTGACCTTTTTTTCCTGAGCACAAAGATGTCATGCAACTTGGCCTTCAATAAATATAAACATAGACACACTCGTTCTCGTCTAACCCCTTAAGGACACAACTTCTGGAATAAGAGGGAATCATGACGGAATATTTCCCTCATGTGTCCTTAAGGGGTTAAGGACACTGACAGCAAACATGGGTTGCTATAAATGTTCCTTAGGATTTATCATTTGGAAATGCTAGATGTGTGATCAGCATCCAAGGAATCAATAAAGCTGGTGTAACATTGTTTTCCAATCTGAGGTTCATTAATAATGTTTAAAACTAAAAGAAAGGACATTGCATTGCTAGCCTCATGTTACAGGTAAAAAGATACAAATTGCTGTAGAGTTTGAAGAGATCAGTATATTTTAGTTCATGTCCAGAGCTATAATTAAATGATTCTGTTTTTAGAATGTTGGCTCGGGAATCCACAGAGCTTTGCCATGAACTGATACAGCTCCGAGTGATACACAATCTGCTCTTTGCAATGGGAAACCAGGATCATATGGAGAGCCAGAGACAGGCCAGCCTTGCTGTAGAGGTGAGGCAGTATACTGACTTTGGGCTTCAATAGAATTGTAAGCTTTGAGGATCTGCTCATAGGAACATAGCAAATCCAATTATTCATTTTTAGGAGTGGAACTTGCTGGCCATGTGACTCATGTTTAAACAATGTTGACTTATCTCACTGGATCAGCCTCTAGGTAACCAGGGATGGTCTTCACAGGTCCAGAGGTCAACCATGGACTACTTGGATAGACTACAGGATTTTCCTTAAAAGACCTGTTGACATAATTTAGCAGAGGCATCAGTCAGATTTGTAAATCAGATCTGTGTGTTAACCTACACCAACGCACAATGTCTGCCTAAAATGTGGAATTCACTGTATCGTTCTGACAACTCCCATTCAGACAAGGTTATTCAGTAAAGGTGCGCACAATGGCTAACAGTTACCTCCAGAGTACGAAATTCCAGCTAGCGTGACATTGAGCACCTATGTTTTTTCTGATACCCACCAGGTCTAGAGCTTGCTGTCTGATTATGTGCCATGCCTATATACATTAGTAGTTATGATTACTTAGCCTGCCTCTTAATAATACCTACTACTACTTCCCATGCCTAGACAATTGCATTGAGTCACAGTTTGACGTTTACTCAATAATAGGAGCTGTCAGCTCAGCTAGCAAATGTGAACGAGCATGTTTCTTTTACGTTATATATGAATTTTACATATATAAATATGTGCAGTTTTCTCTCATGCTATGCATCTATCTATCTATATATTTTGATATGCTTGCTATACCAGTAGTTGTTAAGGTATAGCAAGCCAATCTGTATTCCCTATGCACAGCAAAAATAACAAATATTTATAAAAAAAAGTTACCTCCAGAGAACAGCAAGCAAACAGACTTAGTATAGTATTGATTATATAGCGTGTATATTACACAAATAGAAGAACATCATGGTGTAGTATGTTTACTCATTTTAAAATGACAAGATTGGTTTTTGGAAAAATTCACAATTTTCTAAGCCCGAATGTTGGCTGTAAATCAATACTACACTTCACCAAGCTGTTGGAATAGATGAAAGGTTTCACTAACTGCTCATCCATTCTACACCAACTAAAAGTCGGAACACGCCCACTTCCGTACCACATTCCAAACGTCCATCACAAACGTTTCACATTTCAAATTTTAAGCCAAGGTAACTGAGTTGGAAGGATAGCGGACTTAAAGAGGTTTTCGAGAGTGGGTATTTTAACCTTTAAATTCTCACTTTAGTGAATAACCCTGATGGTAAATAACAACGAAAGTGGGAGTTTGGGGTGGGGGGGGGGGAAGTTTATTAGACTGAGAGTGTGTGTTTGGAGCCTGAAGGGATGTTTATAGATTTAAGGCCTACGGGGTTGTGACAGACTGTTGCTTCTCGAAACACTAGTTGGAGGGGTACAGTGCTAACAAGCTCTCTGAGCCCCTGGCACAGTTGCCAACTTACCTGCATTTATGGCACTGGTATTAGTGCAGCTCTTCGGAATCACTAATGTTACCACCTAACTGCTAAAATAATGTCCTAAAACATGCAAAATTAGAAGCATCCACTGGAGAGGGCCAGAAGGACACCTGGGCATCTGCTAACTAGTTGCTGAATGTTCTCCTTGAGCCGATAATTGATTACATGTTTATAAACCTTTCAGTATTTTATATTGTCGTTTCCCGTGGTTGAAGATCAAGTGATGAAAGCGATTGGGGAGAACCTCTTCCAGATGCTTCTGGTAATTGTCGATTTTTTTTTTACCACTGTTTGACATTCGTAGAATTATTCATAATCCAGAGATTTTAAAATTTGAGGCCACAAACTAGATTTCCTGGTCAATTCTGGTATTAACCCTTTTAGTGTGTGGGTTTTTGTTTTATGTCTCTCCATTGAATGCTGTGTGACATAACAGTTAACAAGGTGTACTATGCTACACAGTATCAGGCATAAGTCAGGAGTTCTGTTAGTGCTCAGCCTTTCCTGTTATTGTAACTCCCATCATTTTCAGCAGTATGCGTTTAGAATGCCAGCTTTCAGATGTCAAATATTGACCGTTTGAATGACTTTGAAATTGCATTATAGATCCTACATCATGCCATACTTGTGGCAGCACTGATAACAGCACAGTTTGAAATCATGCCACAAAAGCTAAGATTAGCTAACGAAACTTTCGGATAGAACCTAGTCCTCCTAACCGTGCTGTAAAGTAATAATTGCATAGTGTTTGCTGCTCTGTAATGTGGCTAATCTTTGTACACCATAATATAATGGTTCTCCGGACTTAAACTTTTCAGGGCTTAAAATTTCCACTGGCCATTGGCTAGTGAAAATTTAGCCCTGGTGTGCATGCTATGGCTTGAATTAATGAGTAACCTTTAAGGCCTGGCCAGTAGCCTATGAGTTTAAATAAATATATACATATATAAATATATATATATATATATGTATATATATATATATATATATATGTATATATATATATAGATATATATATATATATATATACACACCCTGTTTCCCCAAAAATAAGATATCCCCTGAAAATAATCCCTAGCTTATTTTCGGGGGATGCTTGTATTATAAGCCTTACTCCGAAAATAAGCCCTAGTCGCTAATCTATGTTCGGGGAATTTTACCCAAACATAGATTCATGGGATTCCCTACGCTAGTTCGCTAATCTATGTTCTGGGAAGTTTCCCTTAACATAGATTTGCAGGATACCATGCCCTAGTGAACTGGTCTATGTTCGGGGGAATTCCCCCGAACGTAGACCTGCTTTCTAGCACATGCTTGCTACTGTTTTTCCCCAAAACAAGACATCCCCAAAAATAAGTCATGTGCGTTTTTCGGGTGGGGTGGGGAGGGATTAATATAAGACCCAGTCTTATTTTGGGGAAAAGACGCTATATATTCCACGGTCCCGCACTCACTTTTCACAATTCCTTGCGAAAGTGCACCTCCAGCCTCACAAAATAGATTACCGTACCTCAGAGAGCACTCAGTGGTCGTCTTATAAACATAAAATGTATTTTAAAAAATCGGTTATAACATCACCGGTTTAGTCCTTGCTTGGACCCATTAGAATAAAGGATTTGTAGATAAAGAGATATTCATTTACTTTTTTGATTTTTTTTTTTTACATTTGTGATTTTGTTTTTTTTAATCTTAGGACAATGCGGATGGATTGTACATGAAGATTGACAACATTCAAGCTGACATATTGAGATCCAACCAAGTTAACATCCCTGGCGGTAGGTGATCATTGGATCTTTGTTACACTGGTGGAACTGACCAATCAGATGCTGACATTTTCTTTCCTTTGCAGTTAAAGAGGTTACAGAGTGAAGTCTTTGCTCTCGGTCCTTTAAGCTTGAAGACTACATTCTTTCTATTTGAGTGATCACAAGGGATATCTATCAATCCGTGTCTCACCCAGAGATCAAGAAAACTGTTCACACAATAAAATATTCAGCACAATAAAATACTCAACACGATTTCAAATCTAGTAAAGAATGCACAGTATCTTCTTAATTTAAACTACAGCCTCCCTAATGCAGCTCACACACTTCCAATTCACTTAGAATTAGAAACATAGAAACACAGAATGTGACGGCAGATAAGAACCATTCGGCCCATCTAGTCTGCCCAATTTTCTAAATACTTTCATTAGTCCCTGGCCTTATTTTATAGTTAGGATAGCCTTATGCCTATCCCACGCATGCTTAAACTCCTTTACTGTGTTAACCTCTACCACTTCAGCTGGAAGGCTATTCCATGCATCCACTACCCTCTCAGTAAAGTAATACTTCCTGATATTATTTTTAAACCTTTGTCCCTCTAATTTAAGACTATGTCCTCTTGTTGTGGTAGTTTTTCTTCTTTTAAATATAGTCTCCTCCTTTACTGTGTTGATTCCCTTTATATATTTAAATGTTTCTATCATATCCCCCCTGTTTCATCTTTCCTCCAAGCTATGCATGTTAAGATCCTTTAACCTTTCCTGGTAAGTTTTATCCTGCAATCCATGAACCAGTTTAGTAGCCCTTCTCTGAACTCTTTCTAAGGTATTGTGGCAAACCTAGCCACCAAGAGACTGAGAAAGGACTTTCAAGATTCGAATGAACTTGGATTAAAATGGCCGTATTGCTATTAGGACGGTTATCTTCAGGCAATCGGTTCATAAACTACATCCATTATATTATCCACGAAAACGTGTAAAATACCGAATGAGGGACCACCCCGATGTAGTCGTGTGTCCCTCATTACCGAAGGCAACAATGTTGCAAAGGCTGGTAATTGAGGTTCGTGTGCGGCCGCCATTCGTCTGCCAAACACGTGGCAGCGGCCATCTTACGCACGAACAGCGGTGTTTGGTCGTCGAGTGTCTGGAACTCAAATCGGACACTCGACTAACCAAGCACCGCTAAGACCTCCAGCACTCCGGAAAGGGACAAATAAAACGCACGAACAGCCCAGCATTCGGTAGGATGAATCCCGCGAACTAGGGGATTCATCCGACTGCAAAGTCAAGCATTGATGACAAAGGCTTTCGGGACTTTTTATATGTGAACTGAGACCGACCGCAGGGCCAGAACTCATGGAACTATTTTCGGGTACTGTGCCTGTGTGGTCAGTCAAACCTTTTCCCTTCAATAACTCCAAAACTCCTGGTCCGATCTGGGTGATTTTTGAGTATGTTTCTCACCCAGATCAGGGCTTCCAGGGGATCTCTCATTTAAAGGTGTACCCCCTGTATTTGAGGTACATCCAAGAATTGGAGAAAAGTGTGTACATTTTAATAAGTTTAACTGTTAAGCTAAGGGGAGGAGATGTGGGGGAGGTACCGACTATGTGATTGGATACTGTAATAATTATGGAAGTTGCCTCCCTTGCATGGGAAAAACACATAAAAGCAGAGCTTGTGCATTAAAGGCCAGTTGACTCCCAGACTATGTGTCGTCTAGTCCTTGGGGAGGGGGATTATGCTGTGTTTTATACTTCTGTATGCTGAATCTTTGTTCCAGCGGAGAATCCTTAGATTAACCCCTGGTACTCCGCTACAGGTATCAATATCCTTCTGAAGATACGGTCTCCAGTACTGCATACAATACTCCAAGTGAGGTCTTACCAGTGTTCTGTACAATGGCATGAGCACTTCCCTCTTTCTACTGCTAATACCTCTCCCTATACAACCAAGCATTTTGCTAGCATTTCCTGCTGCTCTATTACATTGTCTGCCTAACTTTAAGTCATCAGAACTAATCACCCCTAAATCCCTTTCCTCAGATGTTGAAGTTAGAACTCTATCAAATATTCTGTACTCTGCCCTTGGGTTTTTACGTCCAAGATGCATTATCTTGCACTTATCCACATTAAATGTCAGTTGCCACAACTCTGACCATTTTTCTAGTTTACCTAAATCATTTGCCATTTGGCTTATCACTCCTGGAACATCAAACCTGTTACATATCTTAGTATCATCGGCAAAAAGATATACCTTACCATCAAGACCTTCTGCAATATTACTAATAAAAATATTAAAGAGAATGGGTCCAAGTACAGATCCCTGAGGTACCCCACTGGTGACAAGCCCAAGCTTCGAATATACTCCATTGACTACAACCCTCTGTTGCCTGTCACTCAGCCTTTGCCTTACCCATTCAACAATATTAGAATCCAAACTTAAAGATTGCAGTTTATTGATAAGCCTTCTATGTGCAACAGTGTCAAAAGCCTTACTGAAAACTAGGTAAGCAATGTCTACTGCACCACCCTGATCTATAATTTTAGTTACCCAATCAAAAAAAATCAATAAGATTAGTTTGGCATGATCTCCCTGGAGTAAACCCATGTTGTCTCTGATCTTGAAATCCATGTGTTTTTAGATGTTCAACAATCCTATCCTTTAACATCACTTTCCATCACTTTCCCCACTACTGAAGTAAGGCTTACTGGCCTATAGTTGCCCGACTCCTCCCTATTACCTTTCTTGTGAATCGGCACAACATTCGCTAACTTCCAATCTTCTGGGACTACTCCTGTTAACAATGATTGGTTAAATAAATCTGTTAATGGTTTTGCTAGTACACCACTAAGCTCTTTTAACCCCTTAAGGACACAACTTCTGGAATAAAAGGGAATCATGACGGAATATTTCCGTCATGTGTCCTTAAGGGGTTAACAGCTTTGGGTGTATTCCATGAGGTCCTATTGACTTATTTGTCTTTACTTTTGACAGTTGAAATAGAACCTATTCCTCTGTAATAAATTACTCATTTATCCTTCTTAACTGAGGTCCCTTTCCTTTATTTTCATCTGTAAATACCGAACAGCTAGACCTTTATCCTCCTCTACATATCTTCCTTCTTTTGTTTTTAATCTAACTAATCCTTGTTTTACTTTTCTTTTCTTATTTATGTATCTAAAAAAGGTTTTGTCCCTCTTTTTTTACTGACTGTGCTATTTTCTCTTCTGTGTGTGATTTGGAAGCTCTTGTAACTTGCTTAGCCTCTTTCTGCCTAATCTTATAGATCATTCTGTCTTCCTCACTCTGGTTTTTTTTTTTTATAATTACTAAATGCTAACTTTTTGTTTTTTACTATTTTGGCCACATCTGCGGAGTACCACAGTGGTTTCTTGAATTTTTTTGCTATTACTGACAAGCCTAATGCAATTTTCTGTTACCTTCAGTAGTGCAACTTTTAAATAATCCCATTTCTATTGGACTGCATTTAAATTGCTCCAGTCTGATAATGACTCCTTTACACATATTCAAATTTTAGAAAAGTCTGTTTTTCTAAAGTCTAAAACTTTTGTTTTTGTGTGGTGTGACTCAGTCACTGTTCTTATATTAAACCACACTGACTGATGATCACTGGATCCTAAACTTTCACCTACAGTAATATCTGATACCAAATCTCCATTTGTTAACACTAAATCTAGTATGGCCTCTTTACGAGTTGGCTCCTCAACGACTTGTTTTAGAGACAATCCCAGTAGGGAGTTTAGAATATGTGTGCTCCTGGCACAAGCAGCTATTTTTGTTTTCCAATTCACATCAGGAAGATTAAAGTCACCCATGATGATAACTTCCCCCTTCATTGTCATTTTGGCTATTTCCTCAACTAGTAGATTATCTAACTCTTCAATTTGTCCTGGGGGCCTATAAATCACACCTACACAAGTTACTGTGTGATTACCAAATTCTAACGTAACCCAAACGGACTCTATGTTTGCCTCACTAACTTTTATTAGGCTAGATTTTATGCTATCCTTCACATACAGGGCCACCCCTCCCCCTTTCTTGCCTTCCCTATCTTTCCTATATAAAGAGTACCCTGGTATTGCTATGTCCCAGTCATTTTTCTCATTGTACCATGTCTCAGTAACAGTGACTAAATCTACACTATCAGTTGCCATTATTGCCACAAGTTCATGGATCTTATTTCCTAAACTGCGAGCATTTGTAGACATGACTCTAAGCTTATCATTTTTTAACACACTTGCTACAGGCACCTTCTGTCCTTGTTTTGGGGACAATTGGATTGATGTTTTATCACCCTTTCCCTCCCCCTCCACCCCCCCAGTTTAAATACATCCAAGCAAAACCTCTGAACTGCTCACTGAGAACATTTGTCCCCTTTTGAGAAAGATGAAAACCATCGTTTTTGAACATTTTATTTCCATTCCAAACAGAGCTATCATGAGAAATAAAGCCAAATCCTTGCTCTCGACACCATTCACCAAGCCACAAGTTAAAGTCCCTAATACGCATCCGCCTGTCGTTCTGAGTGTTATGCACAGGCAGAACTTCAGAGAATGACAGTGTGGAAGCAACCTGCCGTATATCATTGTCAAAAACACTAAAAACTTCCTTAAAGGACCACTATAGTGCCAGGAAAACATACTTGTTTTCCTGGCACTATAGTGCCCTGAGGGTGCCCCCACCCTCAGGGTCCCCCTCCCGCCCGGCTCTGGAAAGGGGTTAAAACTTACCTTTTTCCAGTGCTGGGCGGGGAGCTCTCCTCCTCCGATCCTCCTCTTCTCCTCCCCGTCGGCTGAATGCGCACGCGCGGCAAGAGCTGCGCGCGCATTCAGCCGGTCACATAGGAAAGCATTCATAATGCTTTCCTATGGACGCTGGCGTGCTCTCACTGTGAAAATCACAGTGAGAAGCACGCAAGCGCCTCTAGCGGGCTGTCAATGAGACAGCCACTAGAGGAAATAGGGGAAGGCTTAACCCATTCATAAACATAGCAGTTTCTCTGAAACTGCTATGTTTATGAAAAAATGGGTTAACCCTAGCTGGACCAGGCACCCAGACCACTTCATTAAGCTGAAGTGGTTTAGGTGCCTAGAGTGGTCCTTTAACCTCTGAAACCTCATTGCAAGCCAAGTCATTTGACCCTAGATGGACAAGTGCATCCAATTCCCCTTCCTGCTTTTCTCGCTTAACAATTCTTAGAAGTTCCTACTTTAGTGAATACTATGGTATATTACATTGCATTTGATTATCCAATAAAATAATGACATCAATCAGCTTGTGTTGGTTGCTGTTGGAGCAACTCTGTACCAGGGCTGCATTACTAAGAGAACATCATTAGAATGTCATTCACTGTGTTGCATTTTTTACCTCTGCAAGAATTATGGTTGGGGGGATTTAAAGTTGGGATACTATCCACATTAGCGTATGTACTCTGGATGCTGTGGTGTTCTGTCACTGAGAGTGGAGGGATTTATATGGTGCACAGCTGTACCCCTCACAGTAATGACGTGCAGCTCTGTAAACAGCGTTTTACTCTTACTCAAATGCCGCAGACAAATAGTTTTTTTGTTTTAACTCTTCTGGTTAATGGCAGCATTTTTAAAGTGGATCGTGTTTGGGCACCTGTAAGCAAAGCACCCTTTACTCCAGCTTTACATATATAAAGAAAAATGTATGCCTGGATCTTCCATTCAATCTCTTGGAATCTACAGGAACCTGAACTGTCCACTACCTACTGTGCAAGAGGCAGTGAGAGTGATGAGCTGTGTTGGATCCTTATTGCTGAATTGAATACTAGCAAATCACACAGCTTTGTATTGTGCTTGTTCCTCATGAGATTGTACATGGTATGTGTGCATTCCTGTGGTGCGTCGCTTGGATATGACCAGGAAGGCTATCCAGTTTTCAAGGAAAATTGTAGTACTCTTCTGATTTAAACATTTTTCTTCTATGTCATCAATAAAATGTTACAATTTTAGTATAACACACTACTTTCTGCTCCACTGGTACTTATTTCTGACTCACATAGGGTTAATTGCCAAACTCCAAATTGTACTGAATTGAAAACCAAATGGCAAACTTTAGGAAAGAATATCTCATCTGCAGAAACATTCTCCAGCTTAGTCATAGTCACAGTTTACTATATTAGTAGGAATGTATCTAATTTGTTTCATGAATAAACCTGATAGACTCCAATATTCATTTAATAGATCCCTAAAAGAAAACTGAATGTGGTGCCGAACGTTCTCTGGTTGGTATTTTAGGGGATATTGGCATATGCAAGCCTGCTGTTAGCTGGCAGAGTTGAAGGGATGTGGAGTCAAAGAACAGCTGGAGGTTATATTTGGACCCCCTGTTTGGAACAGTGTTAATTGTGGCGGAAAATTTCAATTTATTTTTAGTCATAGTATTTTGAATAAAAAGCCGTTTTAGTCGACTAAATCTCCAGTAGATTTTAGTCGATATGACAAATCTAATGGGTTTAGTTAAAACCCCTATCTGTCTCTTTTGCCCCTTCCTCAGCCCCTCTGTGCCTCTTTGTGTCATATTCTATTGACTAAAATGCCATTTTAGTTTTAGTCATCTACAATGTGACTAAAATTGTTAGTCGACAAAATTAACACTGATTTGGGAAGGTTACTGTAATGAGTCCTGAGTTTTGGTATGCCAGTAGTTGTGAACTCTCCTCATGGGAAAGTAAGTTCAACTCAGCAAGAGACAGGCTTCCCGAACTCTAGACCCCCTAAACCAAGTATCTCAAGTTCTGGCCCAAGATGTTAATGGCCTAGAGCTCTCTTCTTTGAATGCAAAATATGGCCAGAGAATCATGGATGTCAGCAGCATCTGGGAGACCAAAGTTCGAGAAGCCTGCCCTAACCTTAGCTGCAATTTTCAAAATGTCCAGATCTCGGTGTCATTAGAACGCTGCCCTATTCAAAACTGTGTTGTCACTTGTGGGTATTACACGTTTTTTTCTCCAAACATGGACCAGCGTGACATGTCCACATGCACAGTTACTGGAGTAGTATGAGATGTTAAAGCTATAGTTTGGTGACTATAGAGTCCCTTTAATACTCTCCATACACGTTCCAGCTATAGCTGGCTGTAATCATAGATACTTCAGGAAGCTGGGATTTCTATATACATGTTATAAACACAAAAAATAAATGAAAGATAAAAAAATATATAAACACCTATGTTAGTCCAGCCAAAAAGGTAAGTAGGCAAAGTATATAAAATGCAGTATGTATGTATATAAAAACAATAATTAAAGAGCTACAGTAGGATTACAAAAATATAAATTCACAGCTGTAGATTATATTGTTTCATTTGAATGATCATTGACTGATTTTATAATTTGATACATACAGATGGCTTTCCTTCAATAATGTTTCCTCCACCACTTTACAACGTATTTTATCTGTCTATAGTTTTGTTTCAAAAATACTGTTGTATTGTATCTTTGTCAAAAAGTTTTTCCATGAATTAATTTGAAAAGGAAAACTGACACTATACATACTGCAATGAGGGAATACTTTTGTTGCTAATTTGTGTATGGCTAGATAAAAATGTAAACATATTGTAGGAGAAAGGGCGAACCAACCTACGAAGTCTCTATCCTTAAACTAGCGTCTGAGAGTCTTACCCTCCTCCGTAGGGAGGGACTTTATGTGCCATTATCCGTGTCTGCCTAGGTTGATTTATCTTATGCCAAGGTTTCGTAGCCCGTATCGCGTGGGAACCCCCAAAGGAAGGGAGGCTGGGTGGATTTAAATAAATAAAATAAAAAAATAGCAACTTGAGAGTGTGTGAGAAAATGTGTGTGTCTGTCAGTGTGTGTGTATGTGTCTGTCAGGGTGTGTGTGTGTATGTGTCATATATATATATATATATATATATATATATATATATATGAGATTCGGTGTGTAATGGTGTGAAGTATGTATGTGTGTGTGGGGGTGAATGCATGTGAGGATGAAGTGTGTATGTGGGTGAAGAGATGATGTGTGGTATGAAGTGTGTGAGGGGTGCACTGTGTGTGTATACAAAGGTGTACTCTGTGTGGGTGGGAGTGTACTGTATGTGGGGAGTTTACTGTCTGTGATGGTATATTGTGTTCGGGGGTGGGGGGGTGTAGAGAGTGGGATAGGGAAGGGCTTTATAATTTTTACTTTAATAATTGTAAAAAAACAAACAAACAACAAAATATTCCCATTTCCCTGATCTTACCTTGCAGGGAGGGGGTGGCACAATCAGATTCGTGGTGATTGTAAGGCTGCCTATCCATCGGGTACATGGGAGGTCACGAGATGAGAGGTATCTCTCGTGGAGTTCAAGCACTTACACAGACTGACCCATACAAACCCACAGACCGCCCCCCCGCCAAAGACTGACCCATACATACACAAACTGCTGCCGCTCCACACAGACTAACCCATACACATACGCACACATAAAGAATGCTGCCCCCCCCTTACAGACTGACCTATAGACACACACATAATGCCCCCCCCACACAGATTGACCCATACACACACAGACTGATGCATACAAACACACACAAACTGACTCATACACACACAGACTGACCTATACACACACAGAATGACCCATACGCACATACAGACTGACATACACACACACAGACACACAGAGACAGACCCATACACACACAGGCTGACCCCCCCACACACTCACTCATACACACACACAGACTGATCCCCCACAGATTGACCCATACACACACAGACTGACCTATACACACACACAGACTGACGTATACAAACACACACACAGACTGACTCATACACACACACACACAGACTGCCCCCCCACAGAGACTGACTTATACACACACACAGACTGACACACACATACACACACACACACACACACACAGAGACAGACCCATACACACAGACTGACCTATACACACACACACAGACTGACGTATACAAACACACACACAGACTGACTCATACACACACACACACAGACTGCCCCCCCACAGAGACTGACTTATACACACACACAGACTGACACACACATACACACACACACACACTCACCCATACAAACACAGACTGACATACACACACAGATTGACCCATACACACACAGACTGATCCCCCACACACAGACTGACCTACACACACACACAGACTGACGTATACACACACACAGACTGTCCCCCGCACACAGACTGACCCATGCACACACACAGATTGAAATACACACACACACCCAGACCCATACTCTCACAGAC
>OW240919.1:11027897-11043384 GCA_933207985.1 Pelobates cultripes
ATACACATTCTATTTTATTATGATCATCAAGTGCAGAAAAATTATTTGTGGTGTTAAATAGCATAATGAATATGCACAGACACTACATTAAAGTGCTGTGTGGGTTCCCCATTGTAGCTCCTTAATGTACCCCTGGTAGTAAACAAGTAATGCGCTCCTAGAAGTTTGATTAGGAAATTTAGCAGTTTCTCAGGTTTAGAGATTTGTGTCAAATTATAATTTTTTAAGCACTTGTAGTACTGGTTATTAATTTAATACAAATTCATCAATTTACCCCATGTCTTTCATGGAATATTTTATTAATAAGAGCTATGTTTTATTCATATTAGAACCAGGTTTGCTTACACACATTCTGCATTCTCCTGCACGGTTTGCTTTGTCCCTTGCTGTGATCTTCACACAAAAATTACAACTCTGTGGGAAAGGTGTCTATTTTCTATTGAATCTGTGACTTATCTGCATTCTTGTCATTTTAACCCCTGTATCATAAATCAACTGTAAAGCATTGCTGAGCAAAAACTACACAGAATTCAGACTTCGCAATAGGAGGTTCTGCCGAAAGCTTGCCATCTCTAAACTGTTAGTCCAAAAACCATGACCACTGCAGTGTTTTAAAGTGGTTATGGTTCAAACAGGTACCCTGTAGTATGAAACACATGCGAGACATTTAATATTACTACTGGAAGTGTAACTGTGGCAAACCTAGCCACTTATAGACTATTATGCATATATATCTGCCTGACTGTTTCCTTTGTGTCTCCATCCAGGAGAAACTTAACCCCTGTTAACTGTATTTGCATAACCAGGTTTCACCTACTGTTCCTATGTATTCGTGTGTTTCAAGCGTACGAATGCCACTAACCCGAGGTTTCAAGCTTCACGAACAGGGGATTCAACCCTGTTCATGAAACTAACAAAATACCGAATAAGAGACCACCCCAGAAGGGAGTGTGCCGCTCATTAGTAAACTGAAACATTGTATCCATCCTTAATCAGTGTTGTGTGTGTGTGGCCGCCGTTCGCATACCGAACACGTGGCGGCAGCCATCTTTGCTTTGTTCGATTTCAGCAGTGTTTGGTCGTCGAGTGCCTGGAACTGAAGTCGGTCACTTGATTTTCAAACACCGCTGAACTTCCATAGCATTCAGTAGTCTCTCGCCTTCGGGAAATTAAACCCATTCGTGAGTTCTCTGTTAAGACCCTATTCATATGAATGTATATTGTAAGCAGCATTCGGTTGTTTCTGCAGGGATTAGAGCGGTACCTGCAATCTAATGAGGGGTCATTTGGTGGAATATGAGGGGAATTGCTCAAGTTATACAATTTAATGTAAAAGACTTTTCTGTACCAGGAGATAATCCCATTCCCAGTGCATTCTGGGGCAATTATCTCTCTGGTACAGCAGTGTATGACTGACTGATTCCTCTTCTGCAACTGTCACTATTCTAATACTATCCTTACCTTTTTGTGTCATATTACCCCACTCCCTCTAGCATGTAAGCTTATTGAGCAGGGCCCTCAACCCCTCTGTTCCTGTGTGTCCAACCTGTCTGGTTACAACTACATGTCTGTTCGTCCACCCATTGTAAAGCGCTGCAGAATTTGACGGCGCTCTATAAATATAATAATGATGGGAGACCCGCTTGTAAAAATCAGTCTACCATGTAGTCTACTGTTGTAAAATCCCTGGAATGTGACTTTGGAAAACCACATAAATACTGTGACATGTAATTAAAACGCCAGTTGACCTCCAAGATGTGTAGTCTAGTTCTTGGGAGGAAGGGACTATTACTATGCTACCTGTGTTTTACCTGCTTATCCTGACTACCAGCGGAGATACCATGGATTAACCCCTACTACCCCGCTACAGTAACGATCTCTGGCAGTTGTCATTAGCCTGTCTGGAATCTGGACTTGCCAGTTAGCTCTGCATATTTCATGCAAAACGCACTCATTCGTTGGCTGAAATGGCTCAGCTGATTCTCTTAGACAATGAATGAATAAAGGGATGTTCTGTGTTGGCTGAAGGCAGCGCAGCCTCAATTCTGTGTAGTTTGCGCCAGTGAGACCCTAGTAAGTAGCAGACTGTTGCAAAACATGGTGTAGTGACTATGATGCTTGAATTAACCCCCTCACAAATGTATACTTTGAACTGTTTTTGTAATATATTTAAAATGTACTAAAATAGCAGGGCTTTTCAATCTATACAGACAATACATGCACCCATTTGAAGAATAATGCTGACAGCATTGCAACAGTCTACTGAATATTTTCTGCTCTGTATGAAACAGCCGTACACAACATCTGAGCTGACAGCCTTAAAACAAAACACCAGCACAGAATGCAGAGAATTCAGACCGCAGGTGTGTTTGATGCATGAACATACCTGTGTCCGCTTGGTTCTCATCTCACTGTTCTGGGCTCTTTGCTCTTCACGCTTGCTTTTCATTTTTTCCATTTCTTTAACAATGTTAGATTTTCTTCTGGCTGCAGAGGGAAGACAAAAATAAAGACACCATAAAACCCAACAGAAAGCATCCATGTTTTATGTACAAGTGTGCATGAACTATAAAAACCATGCAATGCAGACAGTTATGTCTGTAGGAAAGCAGTTTTCCTCCTGAAAAAATTGGCCTCATATGCCCTTTCATCCTGCTGCAGCTATACACAGTGGCCGACCAAAAGGAAAATCTGCCATTTTCCACGCCACAGGCCCGTTATACTGAGCAACACTAAAACCACTAGTGTGCAGGTATATCCATTCATTTGTCTTGTGTAACTTATATCTGCAAACGTACAGACAACCCACAAATTCGCTTAATAAAAAAAAAAAAAAAACCCCGATCCACTGAGCTTTTGGATTTGACTAATCAAATCATGAGAACCAAACATGTATTTTCAGCTTGTCAAAACACTGAACCGCTCAACCAATTAAGTGCTTACTATAACAAAGGTCATCCCTGCAGGTTTTAATTTCATTGTTAGGTATAAACAAACATGTTTACTTGTGCTGTTTGCTAGGCCGGACGCACTAAGCAGACACTGAGTGGGAGACAAGAGTAACGCCACTCGAGACCATGAGGCACCTTGTATTCAGTCCGTTCTTAAAAACAATGCGCTTTCTTTTAGTATGATCAGCCTTCCCGAGAGACCACACTCTATATATCATCATCTATAAAACCACTTCTCAAAAACTTTGTATACCTAAATCAACCTTCCCCACACCAACTAAAACAGAAAAACCACAGCAATACACAAAATGCAGTTTTAATAATTTAGTGCAAGACACATTTTGTAGCAGTGGAAGATTTGTGAGAAGGTTTTACCTTGATTGTTTTTGATGGTGGATGCCAGGGACTCCTCAGAGATTTCAGACATACGCACCATTGACCGATTTTCTCCAGCACCATTGAGTTTAGTCGATCTGGAGCGAATGGCTGTGGATTGAAGACGGGAATATTTATTGCACCACATCTTTGTTTGCCGTGACATCACACTGGCAAGTTAACCGATGTGCTTTTGACCCCAGCTTGTTTGAACAATCAGATTTCTTAAAAAAAAAAAAAAAAAAAAATTTGACACCGTTTGATCCACAGCCAGCGTGTGCCTGAAGAGATGAATCATTACTTGGTACAGGAAACCCATTTCTTTCAAAGAAGCAAAAATGCTAATATGTAGGAGACTAATTGACTGAGCTAAAGTAAAACCTTTGTGACGGTAGTCACCATTACCTGGACTTTCAGACAGACTATGTAGGTTTCCAACTTTTATGTTTTAATCAATCTGCACCCATTATAGGTGCAGGGTGTGTGTAAAGTAATTGTTTATAATGTGTGTATACTGTTGAAGGTTTTGCCTGCTCTCCTGCACTGCTGAGGATTGCTACCAACAAGGTGAATTTGGCTATGGACCCTGTGTAGTGCCCTCAGCTGAATAGCAAGGCTAGTTAATTTGCATCTTCAGGTAGATTTGCAGATTGCTATTTCGGCAGGCAGAAAATGTTTTATGCTAATTATGGTCTTTCCCACCGCTTTATAATAGGTCATTATGTTATTATAGGTTCCTGTATGTTGTCTAATGTGATTTGACTTTTTATTGATTTGTCACAGCAATCTTGATGTAATAATCATATGGGTCAGTCCCAAGTAAAATGTCAGTTCCTTTTGGAACTTGTGTCCTGTGTGGTTTTATAGAGATCTCAGTGACAGTCATTGGACCCATTTGCTGGTTACAGGATCCCTCAAATCCTGGGATAAAGCAGGAGAGAGTTACAACTGCCTAGGAGGAGGAGACCTTTGACCACTGGAAGCTGCACCCAGGACCTGAAGTGCTGATTATGTCCCGGCGTGTTTAGCGGAGGTACCCAGTCGGGGTACCAGGTGGTCTGCAACAACCTTTAACACATTTTTAAAGTATGTCACATTCCCCATTTACCTGGCAGTGAACTGATCGGTGCGGCTGGCGGGGGCGCAGAAGGTTCCACTTCCATGTCATTTTCACATGGGAGCGTCTCATGTATGGCGGTCATTCTACTAGTGCGGCTTCGTAACACTGCAAGAAGATCAGCAGGAAGTTACTATGTGAAGTAGAGACTGCCACAGGGTTATAACAAGCAAAGGTTTAATAAAATATGAATATTTAAAAAAAAAAGCTAGCTGGTGATATATGTGCTTGTTAGGAGCGACAGAATATTGGGTCAGCATTTGTTGAGAACAAGTCTAGATCACGAGTAGTTAATATAACTTTACAAGCAAGTGGTTAAGCACATTAATGGATCTTTATACACAAGACCAATACTTTAGGTATTCGTAATAGAGTTTGTGAATTCCAGGAGCCACAGTTCCAAAATGCTCATTATCACAGCTTTAGGATATATGATAGAGCACATTTTTATTCTCTGGAAGTACATTGCAGATGATCAGTTCTTCTGAAAGGAGTTTGAACACCACAAGCCAAGGTTGCAAAGATCAGCAGGTCATATTGAAGTCACTAATGAACATTTACTTCCAGGGCTATATTCTTTAGAATCTTTAATTGAAACAACTGACAACCTAAATTTCCTCTCAGCTTCCCACATCTGTCACGTAATGGACCGCGTTTTGAGAAACAGTCAGCAGGTCACATCAGACACTAATTATAGGTTTTTACTTTCTTGCGACGTGATCACGTAACCTGTTGCACTAGGAATTCACTATATTGTGGCACAAGGACGGTCTTGGAAAGCCAGAATCTAAAGGGACCCTTAGCCCATAACCATCACATCTTATTACAGGAAATTTGAAGAACGAGGTTTGAATATAAAAGACTTGGTCGTGTGTTTCCAATTACCTGAAAGCTACAATGTTGAAGGGAATTAAGTACCTGTATGTGTGGCCGCCATTTCGCCTACCGAACATGCGGCGGCAGCCATCTTACGCACGAACAGCGGTACTTGGTCGAACGCCTGGAACTCAAACCGGGCATTCGACTAACCAAGTACCGCTAAGACCTCCAGCATGCTCCGACAGCACGAACGGAACACACGAACGCGCCGGCGTTCGGTAGATAGAATCCCCTAAATGAGGGGATTCATACGAATGGTATCAGTCGCCTGGGTGGCTGAGCTGTTCGGGACTTTGCGTTCACTAAAAAAGACCGACCGCAGGGCCAGAATTTATGGAACTGTTTTCGGCTACTGAGCCCCTGCGGTCGGTCAAATCTTTAAATGCCTGTAACTCCCGAACCCCTGGTCTGATCTGGGTGAATTTTGAGTATGTTGCTCACCCAGATCAGACCTACCAGGGGACCCCTTATTTAACCCTGTATTTAGGGGACATCCAGAAAGTGGGGAAAATTCTGTCCCCATTAATCTGTTTAAGTGCTAATCTAAGGGGAGGAGAGGGATGGGAGGTGACCATGTTATGATTGGCTACTGTACTAGTTATGAATGTTGCCTGCCTTGCATCGGAGAAATGCATAAAAGCAGACATGTGAATAAAGCTGACAGTTGACTCCCAGACTATGTGTCGTCTAGTCCTTGGGGAGGTTGATTATGCTGTGTTCCTGTGATTTTGTATGCTGAATCTTTGTAGCGGGGGAGCAGGGGTTAATCCAATAGCTCTCCGCTGGGAACAATCAAGATATTAGTGAAAAGAACCATTTTTACAGAACACATTATACAAAACACTACACCACCCACGCCAAAAAATAGAAGAATTTGTGATTCAGTTAGAATGGAATATAGAAGGTGCTTTTCATAGTGATCAGAAAGTTTGAGGAAACACCGGGAATCAAGAGACCAAGCAGTTTATCCAGAATCCCACTGTTGACAAGCAGGAGTCATAAGGTGGTTGATATTATCAGAACAGAAAAACAGATGGTATCTATGCGAGGTTAGTGATTAAAACAAACCAGTATCTAAAATACATGGTACACAGAACACTAAACATCAGTTTAGTCAGTTTAAAAGGACAATCTTTGGAGCCAGTTCATATTTAAAGAAATATGTAAAAAGCGGACAGTAATTTTGTTTAAAATGATATTAATTTTGCAACCAATGACATTAAGATGTCTGAACACCTGGTTTGCCATAGAGAACCAAAAACTATAGGATTGCATCAATGTACATCATACACTAGAAGCTATTAACTGCTCACTGCCCTTCAGCTCAGAGCATATTTTGGTGGATTCAAGGTGCATGCTAGTGTGGTGTGGTTTAGATGGAGGGATTCTGGATAAAGCTTCATAACCATACAGCGCAGCACGGGAATATCAGCGGACTGTTACCTGATTGCGCTGCACTCTCCACTAGGACAGAATTCAGTGTCGTCACTTGAGGGACAAAAATTTATTAAAGAAAAAAAAATATTTAAAATGAGCAAGATATTTTACTATAACAATACAAGGGTTATTTATCAAACAGTGAATTAAAAAGTCTGCCATTTATTCCTAATTAGTCATGTTAGATGTATCCCCAAATTCACTGTTTTGTTAATAAACTCCATAAGACTATGAGGTTATTTTGCAACAGTTGGAGGAGGATAGTCACTCCGTGCTCTAAAACATTGATTACGATCCCGACTTTGCCAGTGAAGGAAGTTGCATTCATTTCTAAACTCATGAAGATTTAGAGATGGGCAAACGACTGGTTTGAGATACACTTCTAGGTAATAGAACTACCATGTGCTGTAACGTGGTCATCAGGTCAGAATTGCTGTAATGCAAAAGTTGTCCTGTCCCAATCAAGCATTTAAAAGGAGCAATAAAAAGCTTTGGAAAGAGTGATATAATGGATTGAATTCATGGTCCCATCTTCAGAAAATCTGCAGTACTAGAATAGATGAGTATATCATTGAAAGTGGTGGAGAGAGAAACTTATTTTGGAATGCAAAGCTCTGTACATTTCTACTAAAAACTCTCAAAGCACAGCAGAAAGGTAGGTAATGTAGCCAGAGTGGAACATCACTAAAAAGGCAATTGAGAAGCCATGTCATGTTCCTTATTTCCAGTTCTTGCTATTTAGGTTGGAACACATAGGTGCCTTTAAATAGAACGCTTGTAGAGTTTTACAAGATTGGAAGCTTACATTACACGCAGACCATGAATCAAACACACAAAGCTGGTCCTACTTGGAAATGGAATGAAGAAATTGTGCTATATATAGCAACATGTCACCCCTTGCTTAGTGCATGAGCATGGCCACCCCTCTTTAAGAATGAATGCAGTTTTGAGAGCCTTATTGTATATGTGGCAGGTAATAAATATAACATTTTAAACTGCAGGAGGCATGCCTTATACTGCAAGACTCAAATCCAGCCAAGGGAGCTCTAGTGGGCTACAGAAAGTTTTCTTCCCACCCACATTCACTAAAAACAGACCTGTCACTTCATAAACAGTTTTTGAAATACAGATCTGGACTGTGTTGGAATTCATTGAAATCCCAACACAATTCAAAAGATACTTTTTTTAAACAAAAAGTGCAGATTTCAATAAAACGCAACTCCAGGAGTAGAATACCAGCAGCAGACAATTATAACCTACAAGCCCTGCAACCCGAAGATCTGTTACTTTTGGGCGTCTTCACAAAATATGCAAATACCCCATGACAGCCACTTAAGTTCTAAAATTGGAGGAGCAACCAGATTCCCCAAGTTTATCTACTGAGCAGTAACCCATTGAGGATTTATAAGAAAACTACCTTTGAGGATCACCTTAACAAAGCTGAACCTTGAGCAGATCAGCTATAAATCCATTCATGGATAGAAAAGGGAGAAGATTAACAACTAGACAAGGACAATTGCTCCAGATTCTCTTAATAATCTGAGGTTCTGAATAGACCCATGTTCCCATAATGCAGATTTCTTACCTTCTTTAGGAGCAGGTATTTTGGAAATAGTTTTTCGTTTTTGATTCTGTAAGAAAAGTGATAAAATGTTTGTAAAGTTATTCTACACAAAATAACGTGAAGTTCTGAGATCTTCCCAGTTCACGATATATAAGAAAAAACACAAAAAACAAAACAAAACACACAACCCCAATAGTAGTAACCTATGCAGATTTTCCAAGTTACGGTGCAAGGAACGCCTGTCTCTACACATCTAGTGAGAGGACAAACCAATCCCAAAACACACACTTACTCTGTCAATATTAAACGTAAACCTCCATAACAGGTTTGTAGAGGAGCCTGACAAGTGTTATGTACAGCTGTGTTTATTCCATTTTGTGAATGAGGACATTAAAGAGCAGCCCCGGACAAAAGTTTACCTGAGATCAGTCCTTGTAGACCACGACGAGAGACGGTAATTTCCATATTAAAATGTGGATTTAAAAAAGTGTGAGGAACCAATTTCAAAGCGCACACGGGAAGCAGTCACTTTTAAAAGACCGTTTAAATAATCTGACTGCTGGCAAAAAGATAAGTGCTACTGTCCAGTTGGACAGTGAACACTAGTAACCTCTGAGGGCTCTCATGACACCTATTCGACCTGACCCAGGGACTATCCGGCTTCTCCTATACAAATTAAACGCACCATGTTACAAATGGATAAAGGCTAGATCAAACAATCCTATCCTTGCAGAAAGCCTGAGATTCTTTGATCACCGCTCATATAATTGTCCTTTTTCTACCCAGTCTACCCCTTTTCCATCCCAAAGGTGGATTTTATATTTCCATGATACATCAAATAAAATCTTCAAGTGCAACTAAACAGGTTTAACGTTCAAGGCCAAGCACCATAAGGACTTTTATTTGTATTTTAATACCATTCATTGATTCTATGCAATTTCTGACCACCTTGTCAATAAACAGTAAATACATAGAAGTAACTTCCATACCATACATACAATATTTGCTCATGTCATCCAAACCCACAAATTCAGCACATTCTCTACATTGCTTGTTCTGCTCCTGCCTGGTGGGACACAGCGCACACATTACCCATGGGAAATGTTGCATGTGGAAATGGCAGACGCGCAAAGAGGTACCAATTTCTACTAAAATCTTCATTTTATTTAAAAAAAAAAAAAAACCAAAAAAAAAAAACCCCAAAGACAAACTGATAAAGTGCTTTAGGGATCTGGAGTGTTTAAGGGAAAATTAAATGCAGAGGAAGCACCTCTAGGCAGCAATGTAAATACTGCAGTTTCTCTTAAAAGGCAGCGCCAACAGTGTTCATCCTCCATCAACAGGATGAAGACAGCAGAACCACTACATTGAAAGAACACAATACAGTCAGAAACAAAGTCATGAATTCCTGACCCTATAGTGATTATAACAAAACCACCCCATTTTGAGCGCTGGCCCTGATCTGCTTCCTTGGTGACATCAGAACATAATTTTTAGCCAAGCCAATGCTTTCCTGTAGGGAAAGCATTGGATTGGCTGAAATCAGTAAGTAGGCGGGTCAAACGACCGATTAAATGCATCTGAGACAAATTCAGCGTCTCCATGCAGAGCGTGGAGATGCTGATTGACACTGCAGCAGGAAGCATCTCTAGTGGCCGTCTGAGGAGTGGCCAGAGGAAGGTATCCCTAGAGGGCAATGTAAACACTGCCTTTTCTCTGAAAAGAAAGTGTTTGCATGAAGATACCTGAAGGGAATATTATACTTCAGCTGTAGTAGTTCTAGTGATCATAGTCTCTAAATGTTTACTGCAATGATTTAAAGTGGTCATGGTGCCTGAATGTACAAAGTTTCACTACAAAATGTTGTACATACAGAGTTTAACCCCACTGCTGCTGGAGGTGTAACTAACTCTGGCAGTTTCATTAGGGAGTCACTTTCCAGTTTGGAACAATATTTCTTGTGCATATTAGGCGCCTGACACCAGCATGCACAGTATTCTGGCGACAAGCATCCATTGACAGCACAGCATTCCCACTCCCCCTCCCCCTCAGCCTGCCTTTACCGACATCAGTCCCACTACAGCGATGGGAAGGAGGACAACGTCCAAGCAAGAGGGACAATTTTGCCTCCGTGCTAGAATGGAAGCAAGTTTGAATCTTTTTTTGAAAAGAATTTAGTTTTATTTAATTAGAACAGGTTACTTTTTCCCGAATGAACATGCTCTTTTCTACTTTACTGTATTCAATACATGGCACCAAGCTAAAATACACAGAAAATGGCATTTTTATTTCACAAATAGCCTGTTTTTGGGTGTAAAATAATCTGATAATCAGTGACCACACAAAAGCTACACACTAATTATAGGTTTACAGTTCACGTCTACACACATACCTGTGACATGTTTTTCTGTGGGGGCATGTTTTCCTTTACAGTTTGGGTAGCCCAGACAGCCTCAATCAATTCTGGGTTAACTGTGAAGACATCTGAAAAGGAGATCTGTAAGAGAAAATACAAAGTCAGCTGATACAATTGAAAAGTTGTTAAAAAAAAAAAACACAAAAACACTGTTTGACATTTACCAGGTTACCATTCTGCACAATGCCCGGTGCTCTGTGAAAAGCATGTCATCTCTTAAACCTGTACAGTACAACTAAGAATATCCCATCTTTGCAGAGCTGGTTTGAGGTGCTAAAGGGAGAGTTTGAGAAGTGCTTGTTGAGGTGCTGCTTTGGATCATCCAGAGTTTACAGTGCAAGACTAAGCAATCTCAGTACTTCCACTCATCTCAAGATTCCAGGGAGCTAATCTTAGTAAATCTCTAATAGCACCATTAATCTCAGAGAGGAAGAGAGGCTTGTGCTTTGCTGCCGGAACAGAACACACGCACAAGCACAGACTGTTGGCAGGTATTAAGTTTCTTCCAGTTATTTCAGATAGCATTACTTGGATGCCCTGCAGTTATACAGATGTCAAGGGAATGTTTGCAAGAGGAAAACCATTTTAAACTGGGTTGCTTACAAAAGGGCAGTTTGTGCTTTTACATGCCATACACAAGTAGAATAGCAAAAAAAAAAAGAAAAAAAAAAATTTTTTTTTTTAAAGATTCTGATAAAAATGTAAAGAATCTATATCATTAGATTATAAACCGGTATCAAATTGATAGAAGAGAAAAAAAAAAAAGAAAAAAAAAAAATTTTTTTAAAAAGGACATTATAGTCCCGAGAACTGCAGCTTAATGTAGTTCTGGTGTCTACCTGTCCCTACAAGGATTTTAACGTAAACACTGCCTTTTCAGAGAAAACTGAAGGCCACTAGAGGTGTTTCCTGTGCAGCACTGAAGTCTAGTGTCCCCACATTTTGCATGGAGGTGCTGAACATTTCTCAGAGTAGCATTGAGTCAATTCAACACTATGATGAGATGTGGATACGAGTAGTGTGGTGTTTTGTCTCGCATGCGCAATAGCCTAAAATGTTTCCCGATAGAAAAGCAGTGATTGGCCAAGTTTGTCAACTTTTATGATCACGGACAAGGAGGCAGAGCGAGGGTGGATGGCAGACCCTGCACAGCACTGGAATTATGTTTGCGCCCCCTCAGGGCTAGGACTTGGATGAGCTCTTTTAGATCCATTACAGATTTCCATAAACTTTATCAGGAGTGGGCAGATGGAAATCTTTCTACAGTATCTGCAGATCTACCATCATAACATTCTAAAGGCTGCCAAAGCATCAGGCTATTGCTGGCTGCCTCACTTTTCCTTGCATATAAAACAAAAACACACAAAAAAAAACCAAACACAAAAAACAACCTTTTATTTAAAAGCTTAAAAGGAACACTCCAGGCACCAAAACAACTTCATCTAAGTGATGTTATGGTGCCAGGAGGCCACAGGGCGCATCCTTAACTTCAAGGGTTAAACCATTTTAGAACAGTTTAACCCCAAAGTTGCCTCCAGTGCTGATCTCAACTACCCCCCATGCGTCATCCAGCTTCTGACATTTTAGAGTGCCACCACTGATTGGTTGAGAGCAGTCAGCTGATGCTCTCAGCCACTCAGATACTGGTATGGAACAAGGCTTGACAAAGACAGGTATGGGTTAAAACATTGTAGTGAAAAAAAAAAATAATAATAAAAAAAAAAAATACCAGTTTTATGGCCTGGGGCCTCCTGGCACCATAACTTAATTTATATAAAGTTATGTTGCCTAAACTGTCCCCTTTAAAGCAGAAACTGTCACCTAAACACCATTTGAAATATATTTGCTTTCAGCTAGAAATGAAAGGAAATAGATTTGTTAAAGTATAAGAGAAAAACCACATTCCTACCTTTAGTATACACGTCAGGATCCTTCAGCCATAAACACATCTTCAGGTCAGTGTATGAAAACCAACAATCTCGCTCTGCACTGCTTCACCTCTTACAGTGACATCAGACTAACTGCCAAATTCAAACACTATCACCCACAATGCAGGTATATGGCTGACGGACATCATATACTAATAAGGTAGATATGAGTTTTATTCACATTTCATTTCCGCGTTTTACTTTACCAGTGCTGTGGAAGCAACTCTAGTGGCGGTCATACTACAGGTGGACTTAAAGGACCACTATAGGCACCCAGACCACTTCATCTTAATGAGATGGTCTGGGTGTCTGGTCCAGCTAGGCTTAACCCATTTTTTTTTTTTATAAACATAGTTTCAGAGAAACTGCAATGTTTATAAATGGGTTAAGCCTTCCCCCAAAGCCTCTAGCAGCTGTCTCACTGACAGCCGCTAGAGGCGCTTGCGTGATTCTCACTGAAAATTAGTGAGAACACGCATGCATCCATAGGAAAGCATTTACAATGCTTTCCTATGCGACCGGCTGAATGCGCGCGCAGCTCTTGCCCCGCATGCGCATTCAGCCGAATGGGCGGAGAGAAGGAGGAGAGGTCCCCGCCCAGCGCTGGAAAAAGGTACGTTTTTACACCTTTCCTCTCCTCAGAGCCGGGCGGGAGGGGGACCCTGAGGGTGGTGGCACCCTCAGGGCACTATAGTGGTCCTTTAAACACTGCAATGCAAATGTTCACCTAAGACAGCCACCACCTTCTTTCCAAAGAACTATGATCGCACACATATTCCCCCTCCAGACTGTGCCTCCGAGCTTAGTGCTCCTATTCAGGGAACTCGCAGAGGCACAGCACGCCTGACCGGGAGAAATCTATAAGCCTCCTAGAACTCCAGATCAGATCGCGGAGTTGCCTCAGTCCGGTTAAAGGGACTCTCCAGTGCCAGGAAAACAATGCTTTTTCCTGGCACTGCAGGTCCCCTCCCACCACCGGTTGCTGAAGGGGTGAAAACCCCTTCAATGACTTACCTGAGACCCTCGCCGATGTCCCCCGGCAGTGGTTTTGGGTCACCGCCGCTCCTCCCCTTCATCACGTCAGCCGGTGGGGGAGACTGATCCCGCTGGCTGAGGAGACCTAAAGCGTATGTGCGGCAATGCCGCACATTAGAGCTCTCCATAGGAAAGCATTGAAAATGCTTCCCTATGGGGAATTGAGCGACGTTGGAGGACGTCCAGCAACGCTCTAGCACAGAAAACCTGTGCTATGAAGCAGGAAGTGCTCTCTTGTGGAGAAGAAGTGGTCTGGGTGCCTAGAGTGTCCCTTTAAACATCAAAGCCATTCAGTCCCAGGACTAAAACTGAGTTATTTTGAGGGAAGATAGAGGAGGTGGTGAGACATCAAACGACACGTGGGGGCTTGAAGGAGCGCTATGTACAGATTTCGCATACATCTATCAAAAGTGAACGGGACTTTCTAGCAAGCACTATGGAACTCTGCAACGGATCAGAGGATGCTCGCAACCCATCCGGACTTGGCAGCTCCAAACAGAGCGCTTTTTGGACTGAACACTTGTCAAGGGGAGAGCTATGTATTACGGTTTCACATTGCAGGGTTAAAGGACAGACATGACGATGGAATGGTCTGGGTCACTCTAGTGCCCATTTAATGTGGTTACAAATATTGTATATCTGCAAGTGATATTATATATTTTATTTTTTTTCCCAATTTGACAATTTTTATTTTGTCATATTTCAAAAAGCAGTATATGGGTGGTACAGAACAAAAAGGGGAGATGGGGGGGAATCTAGGCAATGTTGTTTACACGTACAGCTCTCTGCCTTGGATAGGTACATTGTATAGTTCACAATACACATTTCGCATTCCACATTTTTAACGTTTACACTTTTAACGGTTGTAGTTTCCCCATCCGTATTTGCTACCTTTCTCGGGATCGCAAGTGTAGTATGGAGTGCAAGTCGTAAGGTCGCCACTTGCGTGTGCTGTTAGTCTAGCGGGTAGATTAGCTTTGCGATATGTATGTCGTGTTGCTCGACCTTATCGCGTGTGTATTGTACAGACCCCATGCCACTACATGCTGGTCTCCTTCAGGGGAATTGGTTTCATCTCCCCCCAGGAGCTTTGCGTAATGTGGTTGCTTGGTGGCAGCGTCTGGGCTAGGCGTACGTGAACAGCGTGCTAGAGCGGCTGTCTAGATGCGTATTGAGTTGTAGCTAGATTATTGTTCGGGGGGGGTTGGGATAGGGTGTGCGGGGAAGGGAAAAGAAAGGGGGAGAAATTCGGTTTGTAGAAGTTTGAAAAGGGTGCTCCTCTTTGCCCTCCCTCTGGGACTATGTTTCCTAGCTGCTATTTCTGCCTGCCTACCTCCTATGTTCCATCAGTACTATGTATCAGTGTATCCACCCAGGTCAAGTATCAGACATTCCCTGTCTCTCTGGCTTTGGTTCGCTTCTCAATCTCCCTTGACTTAGCGAACCTATGCGTCCTGAGTTTGATATTATATATTTTTTTTTTTAACAGAATACATTTTCCTCACCTCTTTGCCTTTGTTTGTGTCACCTTCCTTCCATTCAACATTGACAGACGACCGGTCCATATTCACAGTGGTTATGCTGGCACTTTGGATCACTCCTAATACAGACAGAAGCATGCATATTTAGACAGAACTATTTCCACTTCCTTGAAAGGGTCATCACAAGTCATTCGGCACATACAGTGAAATTGGGAGACCATATAAAGATTTTCCTGTAGTTTACTTTACAGATGTTAGCTCCACTTTCCACAATTATATTCTTGCAGTAAAAAGTCAACT
The DNA here is from genome assembly GCA_933207985.1 of Pelobates cultripes. Taxonomy (NCBI): domain Eukaryota; kingdom Metazoa; phylum Chordata; class Amphibia; order Anura; family Pelobatidae; genus Pelobates; species Pelobates cultripes. The sequence continues at coordinate 11,043,381 of OW240919.1, forward strand.
ACAG